>ML685821.1:9814365-9832543 GCA_007922175.1 Pelusios castaneus
TTTGCAAGATCAGCCCCAGGTTTGCTATCTTCTGCTAAAGTCCTGCATTTTACCTGTAGCAGACAAAGTATTGCCTGTTTGTAAAGCATTCTGGGATCTTCTGGATGACAGCCGTCATAAATGTAAGTTGTTACTTTCTTATCTTTCCAGATATTCTTAGCGATTCAGTTTTTGTCGACTTGTCCTTAACACAGAGAGACCCTCAGGAACTCATAGAGGATATTAACTTTGCACACAAGAAAACTATTCCAGAGACTAAGGGCACAACAGAGATGTTGAAGGCAGAAATGCTTAATGACCAGCTAAAGCTAAACACTTGGCCATTGGATGAAAGAATTTTTGAACATCTGCCTCCTAGACTTCGTAAAGGTACAGTCTTGAGAATAACTTCCAATAAATTTGAATGCCAGTAATGTTTTTATAAATGACTTGCACTAGTTCTCATTTTGACGGTACCTTCTGGTAAGAGAAAATACAAAACTATCTTGCATAATAACAATGTAAAATCTGCTGGAGATTTTAGTTGATTAAAGTAACCCAGATGAGTTCTTTAAATACAGTTATAAGGTTGTGTAAGGCATGTAAGGAAAAATAAAGCTGTATTTGGCTTTGGAAACTGATAAGATGGAAGCTAATTTCTTGAGACACTTAACTGTAGTTTAGTGGAACATAACTGAAGTGCACTGCTATACACTGGATACTGATTAGTATTGTGGGTATATTTAAAATAATCACAATAATATGGTGTGAGCAACTCTGTGTGAGAAGTATTTCAAATATCTGACAAATTAAATCTTTAATTTCTAATATTTTAATTATAATTCAATAACTAAAATTGGACAAATAAGAATTTGGTCAAATCATTATCAAAACAGACCTTTTCTATTAACTAAATAGAAACTTTATGTTTCAGAGAACAAGAGTTAAAGGTGCGTAGTGGAGCAGTGGCTCCACTATGGCCAGGAAGGGGTTAACTGGCTGGACTGGGGCAGCCAGTCAGCTGCAGAGGACTCCTGAGCTAATCAGAGGGCAGGAGCCAGTATAAAGCCAGCAGCAGCAGGACTGAGGAGTCAGTCTGCCTGGGGAGCTGCAGGGAGAAGGTCTCTCCTGGGCTGGCAGGCTGCAGTGCTAGGACCCCAGAGAGCTCTGAGTGCAGTGCAGCAGCAGAGGCCCGGAGAAGCTGAAGCTCCTGAAGGGAGTGGACAGCGGCAAGTGGCTGGAGCAGCGGTTCGAGGGCAGGGAGCTGAGAGCAGACGGCGGCTGGGTCCAGGCCGGTGATAGTGTCGTGACTGGGGGCTCTGGGGAAGTAGCCAAGGGAGTCAACGCCCAGAAGTGAAGAGACTGGAGGGAGGTGGCAGGCCTCACAGGAGGCACCTAGGATGCTGTCTTTAAATTTACCTTAGGTTAGCTAGGTGCCTATAGACTAGGACCAGTAATTTAACGCCTGAAATTTGTGATCTGTGATTTAGAAAACAAGTAAATTACATGTAGAAACATGAAAATTGTAAAAGCAGAGTTTTGTTTGATAGACAAAACACAAAACTGGAATTTGGGAAAATCTGAATGCTGTTACAAGCTCTACTGTGGTCTTTAGGTGACTTGGCCAAGTTCATATAACCAATGTGCCTGGTTTTTATCAGTCAGTGAAATAGAGATGTTGGTATTAACCCATCTTTGTAATGTAGCCTATGGATGGTCGCTTCAAAGCTCTATAGAAGGGCTAAATAGTATTATAACTTTCCTCTGTACTGTGGTGCATTTTAAATAGAAAAAGCTTATTCTAGCACTAATATTTTCTGACATGCTCATTTAAGTGAGCATATTACTTCACAGTAAATTGGGGTGTAAATGTACTCTGTATTAGGGTTTTGGTCACTGAGCATCTTTGTAGACCTTGCTGCCACACACTAAAAGTTCCCTAAAACAGGAGTAGATCAAAGCACATTAAGGAACTTTCAATGCACAGCGGCAAGGTCTATACAGATATTTAGTCCACAGCACTCAAGTGCGGTATAGATTTACACCCTAGCCTGCCACAAACGTGTTTCATTTAGACAAACGCTTAATGTTGTTTCAGTTGTCCTTCAGTGTTAATCACTTTCATAGAATACTAAAAGATGTCATTACACCTAGACTAACTCATTGAACAGTAACTTAAAAACAAATGTAAATTAAAAACTAAAACCCCTTATTTTGCAGCATTACAAGAAGCTTGCAAAGAGAAGAGTGGATTCTATGCCCAGCTTTCTAAACTCTTACCAATGCGAGTGATGTCTTATATGATACTGCCATATACACTGCCAGTGGAATCTGCCTATTCTGTTGCTTTAAGGTGAGCTTCTATTTAAGATTCATGATAGAACTCATATGTTTAGCTCATTAAGACTTTTTTTTTCATTAATTATTTTTATACTAATGACTAACAAGCTAGCTGTGTGTTCTCAAACGCACTGAAGATTCATAAACCTTTGAGTTCTAGGACTGTCTCTAACTTGTATGTAACTTGTAGTTTATGTTCCCTTCCCCATATTGCTTCATTTCTGCTCACAACTAACAGCCTTTAATAAAAGCTTGCTAACCTAAAGATGGCTAGACAGATGGAGAAAGGGGTGATTTCTAGAATTCTGTATGTACATATGTACTTGTATATCTTTTAATGGACTGATTTTTACAAAAATTATAATTTTGAATAAGCAGCATCTTTTTAAAAAAAAAAAAAAGATAAGTTCAATATTTAAAGACTTCATTCAAAAAGTCAAGGGTTTCTTTTGCCCTTCTCATAAGGTTTCTCAGCAAGGGAGAAACTGACAATACACAAATAGATCAGAAAGGGTCAGGTTTCTTTGTTTGGATTTTTGTTGTTTGCTAACTTTCTTCAGTTATAGTTATAATCAGCTATAGCAGGTACAGTTCCTTCAAGCAGATTTTCTTTTAATGTGCTACCCTTAGCAAAATATAATAATTTGCACTACTTCATTCTCTGGTGACAGTTAACCTGTGTCCAGGTGTCACTTATCTTATAATCACTTAAACAAATAAAAAAAATCTTTATACTAATGCAGTCAGAGTTGCAATAAGGGTTTGTTTACATAGTTAATATTTGGGTATAAATTATAGTGCACACCGCATGTCCTGCACTAAAAGTTCTCTAGTGCATGGGGACTTCGTACTGTTTGAAACAGAACTATGTTAATATTCACTAGAGAGCTTTCAGTGTACCACTAGGAAGATCCTCACTGACCATGTGCAACACATTTGAGTTGATTAGAATTTACATCCCACTTGGTGCATACCATGTGGGCAAGCCTTTGCACCTCATAAAACTTATTTACTGGAGCAGAATGCTGCCTTGGGATCAAAACACATTCTATAACCAATATAATCTGTGCACCTCAGATGTAAGACAAAGAAATTGGTTGTCCCGAGGTCCTAAACTACATAATCATGTAGTGCATCCCAGTACATAAAAAGCAGAATCTCATTACAATAACTCTCTAAAGAAAATGTTGTAAGGGATTAATTAAGAAGAAAATATTCAGGCAAAAGTTCTTCAAGTGATGGTCCTATATGTATACCATATGTAGGTACACATGCACACCATGCATCTGAGTCTGGAAATTCTTCAGAGCAGTGTTTCCTTTCCTGGTCCATGTGCTCCTGGCCAGGAGGCAGTGCAAATCAATGCTTCTGCAGGTCTTTTTTAGCACTGCATAGCCTGAAATAGAATCATGTCCTTCATGTAATTGCATTACCTGTAAAGAAACCATTTGTAAATAATTGTATTCTTACATTAGTAGTTAGTAGCTAAAAAATTTATAGTATAATATGGAGTAGTTTGTTTCCCTGGTTGGGGAACCCCTCGTTGGCTCTAGGACTAGTCAAGAACTGCATCCCCTGCCCTTGATTCTTCTCTATCCATGGTGAACACCAGTGCTGCCTGTACTCTCTGGCTGAGCACATATCTCTGCAAAGTGTAGAATCTGTCACTCTTCCTCACCCAAACCACAAGAATCCTGGGAGCTTTCTCTATGGAAACACCTGAGAGGGAAGGCTACAAGACTACTCCCTGGGGTAGGGATACCCTTCTAAACATCGGCTTCAGCTACCTAGCAGAGCCCGTTCAAGCACGTGCCATGCTGCAGAGCCATCAGCATGTAAACCCAAGAACTCTGCTTTCTCCTTCAAGTGGTGTCCCTGTGGGTGCTCCCCCCTAGGTGTTGTAGTGTCCCACATCATCATGCAGAGATCTTTCCAGCAGTACTCGTCCATTGTCTCGCAGTGCTGTTGTCGTCAACAGTAGTGTGCCTGTGACCTGACCCCCTCTCAATTCCTTCTCAACCATCCACAGTCTGAGACAGAGCCTTCAGGAATGTGTTTGACTTGTGAAATCTAGATTAAATTAGTATTTTATTAGTTTTTAGTCAGTTATCTTAGTTTTAATATTTTTATTACTTGCCTGTTTTAAAAATAAATCTCCTTACCATCTGTCCGTTCTTCGGAAACTACCTTTAGAATATGAATTAGATTAATAATGTGCCAGGCTCCCTGGCCTTTAAGAGATACACCTCATGTAGGGAAGCCATGCCAATCTCAGATGGACACGCTCTATGTATCTGCTGCCTTGGTGAGACTCGTGCCTCAGAAGTGCATACATAAGAATCTCAAAGTGAGAACAAGGAGAGACCGAGATCTGAGAGAAAAGTCTCTGACTGGCTTTGGCTCCAGGAACAGACAACTCCTCCTCTATCATATCCAAGAAAAGGGCTCTATCTCCTGCTCCAGCCACTGTGACAGGGAGAGGCAGATCACCTATCAGATGTTCTCCTGTAAAACATACCAAAGAGGCTTTAGGCTCCTCCAGTACAGTGCGGTCCGTACCACCCAAAGGCTCTAAATGCCAGGGTGAAAAGTTGAGAGACAAGCACAAAAGTCCCCCTCATGCATGCTACTGCCTGGCAATAAGAATAGCAAAATGCCTAGCCAGACCACCACAGCACCATCCGTGGCACTCTCCAGTACAGAGGCACTGACCATGACTTGTGCATCAGTCTCAGTACTGACAGACATCTCGACACTGACCTCGGAGGCACAGGCTGTGCTGGTACCAATATCGACTCATGTACTGCCCGCACCAAATGCATCCTCTGTCGTACCATTTGACACCGCCATCCAGAAGATGATAAAAACACCACCATCTAGTGGGATCATCTTCACCACAATTGGGCAGCGAAGACTTACAGGTGCATTGTCCACGTGATGAGGCACACTCTCCCATGAGATCTCTCAGCAGTGCAGGCACAAACTATGAGGAAGGCCAGTTCTGGTCTGAACACTCCTCACCCACGATACATTCAATTGAACAATCTCGTTACACCACTTAAAGGCTGAACATTTGATGGTCTAGTGGCTGTGCCCCCTGATGCCGTAGCAAAATTTGGACACATAGTCTCCCTATTCCAGAGATTTCAGCAGTCCTTCTACCTCATGTATGGAGAGACATACCCTCCAGAGACTCACCTGCCACTGCCCCATCTTTGGCGGCCGAAGATCCTCAATCTGGAGACATAAGAATGAATTCAGGAAGATCGTCTCCTAACCATGAATCTTCATCCTCTTCAGACGAAGCAGTCATTCCACCCATGCCCACACCAATTGATGACTATATACAATTTAATGAACTCTTTAGGAGACTCTGACATCCCATTAGAAGAAGTCACTGAGTCTCATCACAAGCTCCTTAAAGATATTACACACATCCACCTCATCTAAAATAGTGCTGCCAATAGATGAGGCTCTTATGGAACCAGCAAACCTCATATGGCAAACTCCCACCACTATTCTTCCCACCAAGAAAAGAAACAACAGGAAATATTTTATTCCTGAAAAAGGAATGGAATTTTAATTCAATCATCCATGCTTAAATTCCTTGGTAGTGGATGCAGCAACACATAGAAGTAAACAGTCACATCCTAGATCTACGCCATGTGATAAAGAATGGAAAAGATTGGATCTTCTTGGGAGGAAAGTTTATTATTCCTCCACACTCCTAATGCGAATATCTAGTCATGAGGTGCTATTATCCAATTATGACTAGACATATAGGAGAAATTATCTCAATTTATTAACAATATTCCAGAAAACAAAAAGGGACCTATACAAAACACTGATTAATGCAGGACAATTAGTAGCCAGGACATCTTTACAGGCTTCTTTGTATGTAGCCTACATGGCCACCAGAACAAATGCCACAGCCATAGTCATAAGAAGAACTTCTTGGCTTCATGCTGCAGTGCTCCCCAGAGAGCTTCAGTCCAAAACTGAGGACTTTCCCTTTGACAAGTCACAAGCTCTTTGCTGAAAAAACCAGCAATGTCCTCCACTCTATGAAATATTCCAGAGCAACGCATTTACATTCCTAGAACAATCAGATGGTAATTGAGATTCCAAACTTGCACTAGAAGATTCCCCCTTCAGTCACAGTACAGACAAGATACACAAAGAGGAAATCAGAGACAATCCCAACAATAGTCAACCTCCTCATAGCCACCTGCCCCCAAACAACAATTTTGAGGGGTTGGTGTGATAAAATTTTCCATAGAAACAGTGACACAGTCACCTATAACAAATTTCGAATTCCACCTCCGCCAATTCCATTCCAATTGGGCAAGCATCACATCTGAGAGATATGTGTTTAGAAATTATAAAACAGTTACATTATCCCATTTATATCCATTTCTCCCAACCATGTCCCTACCCCATCCCCCTTCAGGGAGCCATCTGACAGGCAAATTCTGCACCAAGAAATAGATCACCTTCCAACATTAAGGGCAATAGAGCATGTACTATTACATCTGAGACGGAGGGGCTTTTAATTCCCACTACTTTGTAGTGCAAAAAAAACCAGAGGATGAGATCCATATTAGATGTTAGGGCACTAAACAAATTCATAAGGCAACAGCAATTTAGAATGGTCATTCTGATACTGCAGCCAGAAGACTGGTTCTCAGCTCTGAACCTCCAAGATGCATATTTTCATGTAACCATACACCTAGCACACAGGCGTTTCCTCCGATTCATGGCATTGGACAACCATTATCAGTTCAAAGTACTACCATTCGGCCTTTCCATTGCACAGAGAGTATTCTCCAAAATCACAGAATCATAGACACCGGAAGGGACTGTGACAGGTCGCAGAGTCCAGTTCCCTGCACTCATGGCAGGACCAAGTACCTCCATTAAACCATCCCTGACAGGTGTTTGCCTAATCTGCTCTTAAAAACCTCCAATGTAGGAGATTCCACAACCTGCCAAGGCAACTTATTCCAGTGTTTTATCACCCTGACAGTCAGGATTTTTTTCCTAATGTCTAGGCTGAACCTCCCTTGCTGTAATTTAAACCTGTTGCTTCTTGTCCTATCATCTGTGATTAAGGAGAATATTTTTTTCTCCTTCTTCCTCACAACAACCTTTTAGGTATTTGAAAATTGTTATCTCCTCTGTCTCCTTTTTTCTAGACTAAACACACCCAGCTCTTTCAATCTTCCCTTATAGGTCAAATGTTCCAGACCTCTAATCATTTTTGTTGCCCTTTTCTGGACTTTCTCCAGTTGCTCCACATGCTTTTTGAAATGAGCTACCCAAAACTGGACACAGTACTCAAGGTGAGGCCTAATCAGTGTAGAGTGGAGTGGAAGAATCACTTCTCCTGTCTTACTCACAATACTCCTGTTAATACATCCCAGAATGGCATTTTCTTTTCTTTTTTTTTTTTTTTTTTTGCAATAGTATTACACTGCTGACTCATATTTAGCTTGTGGTCCACTATTACACCCAGATCCCTTTCTGCACTACTCCTTCCTAGGCAGTCATTGCCCATTTTGTATGTGTGCAATGGGTTGTTCAACCCTAAGTGGAGTACTTTACACTTGTCATTATTGAATTTCATTCTGTTTATCTCAGACCATTTCACTAGTTTGTCCAAATCATTTTGAATTGTGATCCTATCCTTCAAAGCACTCGCAACCCCTCCCAGCTTGGTATCATCTGCAAACTTTATAAGTTTGCTCTCTATGCCATCATCTAAGTCATTGATTAAAAATGTTTGAACAAAACCAGACCCAGGACAGATCTCTGCGGCACCCCACTCGTTATGTCCTTCCAGCCTGAATGTGAACCATTGACAACTACTCTCTGGGAGTGGTTATCCAACCAGTTTTTCACCCATCTTATAGTAGCTCCATCTAGTTTGTGCCTCCCCAGTTTATTAATGAGAATGTGATGAATCCTCACAGTAGTTGCAGCGCATCTCAGAAGATAAGGCAAAACCATATTTCCATATCTAGACGTTTATCTAATAAGAACAAGAAGTCATGCCAAGCTACTTACCACAGGATATCTGTCTTTAAAAGTCTGGATCTAAAAAAGAAAGAAAGAAAAATTCACTTTACAACCAACACAGATACTGAAATTCATAGAAGCAGAACTGAACTCCAAAACTTCCAAACCATCATAGACCTCATAGTTTTCATCACAATCAGCCTGGTGGTGACAGCCCACATTCTATTACAGCTTCTGGGACATATGGGAGCTACAACTTTCGTAGTGCAACATGCTCAACGTCATATAAGTGGCCTTCAAGGATGGTTAGCTTCTGTTTACCGACCAAACAAACACAGCATAAACAAATTACTGAATGTACCAACACACATCAAAGACTGGCTGTCATAGTGGACCTAAGAGAAAAACCAATTATCTGTTGTCCAATTTTTTTTCAGCCCCTCCTTTTATAATGATCACTACAAATGTATCTTTCCTAAGCTGGGGAGCACATGTACAGAATCATACAGTGTAGGCAAATGTCAAAAGCAGAAAAGCTCCATAGAAATATCCTAGAACTAAGAGCAGTATGCAGCGCATGCCATCATTTTCTGCCACTCATAAAGAACAAATGCATCAAAATAATGAAAGACAAAATAGCCTGCATGTTCTACATTAATCGCCAGGGAGGAGCAAGATCGCACTCCCTTTGCTCAGATGCCATAAAGCTCTGGAATTGGTGTATAAGACATGACGTACCACCATATAGGCAGCATACCTGCCTGGCAAGTTGAATACCACACCAGACAACCTTAGCAGGCACTTTACACAAGAACATGAGTGGCAGATTAATGGTGAAGTCCTAAAATACATTTTTCAACTATGGGGCCATCCCTTTAATCAACCTCTTTTGCAACTCAACAGAAGCGCAAATATCACCTCTTCTGCTCAAGAGTAGGCCATGAACCCAGCTCATTGGGAGATGCCTTCTTAATAAATGGGAACAAAGGTCTTCTATACGTTTTCCTGCCAATACCTATGATACTAAGGACCCCTACACAAAATCAAGATGGAGAAGGCAATCATGATAATGATAGCACCAGCTTGGCCCATACAGATATGGTTTTCAGACCTTCTCAACATATCTATCACAATCCAGTTTTGCTTCCACAGAAAGACAGCCTGTTCTCACAAGACCACAACCGGATATACCACTTGGACATTCAAAAACTACATCTAATAGCAAGGTTATTGGATGGTTTGACCCTTAAGAATTGCAGTGCTCAGAACAAGTTAGACAAGTCCTTCTAAGTAGCAGGAAACCAACAAGAAGAAAAATACCTACCTGTAAAAATGGTGCAGATTCCCTACATGGTGCTAGAACTGACAGATACCTATCAGATTCATCCATTCAGCAAATCCTTGAATAGGTCCTAGAACTAAAAAATTCAGGACTACCAATTAGTTCAATTAGGGTACATATAGCAACAATCAACATTTTTCATGACAAAATGAATAAAATTCCATATTTATACATCCCATGATAAGATAATTTCTAGCTAGTCTACAGAGACTATTCCCAGTTATCCATAATCCCGTAAATCTTTGGATCTAAATTTAGTTCTTAAAGCTCTCACAAGACCACCCTTTGAAGTGTTGGCAACATGTTCTCTGTTGCTTATGTTCATGAAATTGTCATTCCTCATGGCAATTACATCCACCAGATGAGTGGGGGAACTGAACACACTTAAGCTCACCCACTTTACACAGTCTTTCACAAAGTGACACTTTGGTAGGAATCTTGGGTGAGGCCTAAAGTGGTTTTGGACTTTCATGTCAATCTTCTCATCCACTTACCTACTTTTTACCAGAAACCTCATGACACTGCACAGCAATCTGCTCTGCATACACTTGGCATTAGAAGGGCACTTGCCTTTTACCTGGAAAGAAACTAAATCATTCAGAAGATCAGACAACCTTTTTATTTCTATCACAGACCACTCTAAGGGTCACACAATATTTAGCCAAACAATATCCAAATGGATAACAGATTGCATTTAACTATATTGTGAACAAAAGGCTTTGAAGGGTCCCACGGGAACCAGGACACACTCAACTAGAGCCATATCCATCTCAGTGGGATTTTTAACAATGCATCAATTACAGACTCATGCAAAATTGCAACATGGTCATCAGCTCATACTTTCATTAAACATTATGCAATTGCCTCTGCTTCCTCTAGCGATGCTAGCCGGGGACTCACTACTATCATATGAACACACATCAAACACTGAAGTCCCTCCGCCAGATTATGGGCAGTGCTCTTCAGTTACCTAGAGTGGAGCACCTACAGGGACACACTCGAAGGAGAAGATATGGTTACTCACCTGCAGTAACTGATGTTCTTCAAGATGTGCGTCACTGTGGGTGCTCCACTACCCATCCTCCTCCCAGCTACTTCAGACTTCTATATTAGGACTCAACAGTGGAAAAGGAACTGAGATCCTAAGGACCTGACAGTGGAGAAGAAACTGAGGGTTGAGCCACATGTGCACTGCTGTTGGCATTAACAGCGCCGCGAGACAGGGGCCATGCACTTGATCCAGATGAGTACTTCTAGAAAGATCTCTAAATGAAGACAGGGGATGCTACAATACTTAGGCTGCATCTACACTGGTAAATTAAGTCAACTTAAGCTTGCTTAAGTTGACTTAATTTACCCTGCGTCTACACTACAGTTTTCTTAAGTCGACTTAAGCAGCTTGCTTAAGTCGACTTTATTTTCCTTAAGTCAACTTAATGAAAATTAAGTCGACTTTATTAAACCTCCTTTCCACTAGACCTAAGGCTTAAGTCAACTCCCTAGAGTCGACTTAAGCCAGTGTAGCCGTGGGGTAGCCCTAAGTCGACTTAGGGCTACCCCAGGGCTACACCAATGCCCTCCCTGCCTCACTTTTAAGTCGACTTTCATTTTCAGTGTGGACACACTATGTCGACTTAAATTATCCAGTGTAGACATAGCCTTAGAGTGGAGCAACCACAGGGATGCATATCTCAAAGAATATCAGTTACTGCAAGTGAGTAACCATGTCTTCAGAGATCTCCATGAGGAAAGGACACTGTCATAGTAAAGACAGATCCCTGTTGAGGATTGTCCATAAAAAAACATGCTTTCTCTGTGAGCCAGTCCAGGTTAGGTGAGACATCATGAATGGTACCTAATGGGTCTGCTCCAACACAGATCCCCTGCTCTAACAAAGACTCCCAGATCAGAGGGCAAGAAAAGGAAAAAAAAATTTAAATAGAAAGATTTGCTGGGTCAGTTGATTTTACCTTGGAACTGAAGTGCAAAGATGGGGGTTGTGAATACCACCTCGTCCATCTAAAAACCATTTGGTTGCTACAGATGCACAAGATCCATCAGACTTAACTAATAAAACTCCTTAGACACCAGGAAATACTTGTATAATGTCGGAGGATATATTACTCCTTTATCCACAGTCTCTACTTCTCAGCTTTGCCTTCTTGAGGGATGTTCTTACTCTGGAGGCAGAGTTTCCATCCCAGTCTCAGGAAGTTTCTCCTCCAACCCTTTGGCAGGCATCCCTTGGTACCAATGGTACCACTGCTACTGATAGAGCAGCTCTTGGAATCAGAGGAGATGGCCACACCATTATCTCAATACAGTCAACGAGTTATGCTTGCCATTATATTGGGTATGACCCTAGGGACTGCTGGTACTCATTTCCGTGGGGTCTCTTGCAACCAATCTGCTCCTTATTCTGGCCTTATTGGGCATCTTGGAATCCATATAGCAACATCTGGGCCCCTCTCGAATCCGACTGCTCCTCTCCCTCTCACCATCCTGAGATGAAGCAGTTACTCTTTCACCTTCTCCACTGGATGACCATCACCAATACCAGGAGCTGTTAGAGTGATCAGTGACCTACAGATTCAGGATCCTTAGCACTGGCTCCTGCACATCTTGGAAGCAGAGAGATTGAGTAAGGAGGCCCAACCCATCAACAAGGCCATACTAGAACCAGTTAGGGCACTATGCTACACTCCAGCATCCTGTGCCCCTACACCAAAAAGCAACAAAAAATGGTATTTTATGCTTGCTAAAGGAGCTGAATTCTTACTTTTTCCCATCCCACTTCCAACTCAGTTGTTGTTCAGGCAGCTGCTGAAGAGGCTCAGTTGCAGAATTAACAGACCATCCTGGCAAACAAAGTCTCTAAGAGATAGGGACCTCCTCGGGTGGACGGTGGTCATCTCTGCAGGCCTGCAATTTCGTTTCGCTAGCTATCAAGCATTATTAGTAAGATAAGGTTTTAATACTTATTCCAGGTTTATAGACTTTATGGATAAGCTTCCACAGGTCCTAGAGAAGATATAAGGCCAACATCATTCTTCTAGTTCCCCACTGGTCCAGATAGCTCTGGTTCATGGAAATTCTAACAATGTCTGCCCATTTATCAAACAGGGTTCTCCCGTTCTTGGAAGTCCTAAACCAAGATGTAGGGAGAAGGAAAGACCAAGCATCCCAATCTAGGCTCATTCCATGTCATAGGCTGGTTTTTGGATGGTCAGAAATAGAGCGCTCACGTTCGGCCCCTGTTCAGGTGATCACAGTAGAAAAGAGTCTCTTTTTTAGAACCTGCTATTAGGCCAAATGCAAACTCTTTTTGGTCTGGATGTGGCTGCATCAACATTCCCCAAATACTCCAAGCATTCTAGTTCTTCTAGACCAGTAGTTTTCAATCTGTGATCCATGGACCTCCAGGGGCTTCACAGACTATAAGCGATCCACAAAAGATGACTATGAGGGGGTGGGGGGAGAGAGAGTTTCAGATCACAGAAAAGGCATTTCGCTTTTCTGATCAATCAAAAGTATATTAATATCCCTACCTACAGGTCAAAACCCAGAAGTGTTGTCATTGCCATAGAAGGCCAGCTTAGTGCCTTTTCTCACACTCCATCAAATACTGTACTAAGCACATGCAACATTTATAACTGAATTCTGTTCAGTCAGTTTTCTGTCTAACACTTCTACGGCAGGAGTCAGTGGCCCACAGATTGAATTTCTAAAGGGGTTCACACCTCTAAAATTTTTTAGGGGATCTACAAATGACAAGAGGTTGAAAACTACTCTTCTAGACTATCTTTTATCCCCAGAGACTTCAGATCTCTCTATTAGGGTGCGTCTACACTTACAAATTAAGTTGATTTAAGTTTGCTTAAATTAACTTAATTTAATCTGCGTTCCACACTACATTTTCCTTAAGTCGACTTAAGCAGGAAAATTAAAGTTGACTTTACTAAACCTAGTACTTTAAACCTAAACCTAAACTTTAAAAAGTCGACTTAGCCAGTGTGGATGCAGAGTAGCCCTAAGTCGACTTAGGGGGCTTCAGGGCTTCCCCACTGCCCTCCCTGGCGTGCTCCCCCACAGGGCAGGACAGAGCCCTGCCCACCCTGCTCCTATGCCCTGCCAGGTTCCTTGTCCCCCAAGGTACAATGGGGCAAAGACTGAGCCCCCTGGCACTTGGCAAGGAGTGCCCCCCCGCCACCTGTCCCAGGTCCACCTAGCCCCTACAAGTCCAGTGTGGACGCTCTAGATCAATTTGGCAGGGTCCCCTCTAAGTCGACTTAATTTTTGAGTGGGGACGTGCTAAGTCGACTTAAATTAGCAAGTGTAGACATAGCCTTAATTTGCTACAAGTACACCTACCTGCAATTAGTGGCTTTCTTTTTCCAGTGGAAGGATGCTGTTTTTGCTCAGCAAGCTACAGTATGAATCATGAAAGGCCTGATCAGGACCTTCAACCAGTGCTTATATTTACCCCTAGTGAGATCTTAACCTTGTCCTGTCAAGGCTCACTAATCTACCTTTTAAATCCATGGCCACTTGTACCATGTCCCAGCTGTCCATGAAAGTAGTTTTCTTAGTAACAATTACCTCTGCTATAAGCGTTAGCGAGCTCAGAGCCATCATGTTAGACTCTTGTTATATGGTGTTTCACAAAGAAAAGGTTTTTTTCAGTTACACCCCAAGTTTTTCCTCAAGATTGTTTCCAAATTCCGCATCTATCAAATGCTATATTTATCGGTACTTTTCCTGAAACCCCATGTCTAATGTGCCCTGAGCATTCAACCTGCAAAGAACCAAACCATTTAGGAAATCACCAAGACTCTTCATTGCCGTACCAGAGAGGTCACACAGGCAAGCCATATCCTCCCAGAGGATGTCAAAATGGGTCTTGGGGTGTATTTTAGACTGCTACTAGATAGCAAACATTCCTCCCTCACTCCATGCAAGCACAGACTGC
This sequence comes from Pelusios castaneus, assembly GCA_007922175.1. Classification (NCBI taxonomy): domain Eukaryota; kingdom Metazoa; phylum Chordata; order Testudines; family Pelomedusidae; genus Pelusios; species Pelusios castaneus. The sequence goes on from ML685821.1 coordinate 9,829,014, forward strand.
CTACACCAGTGGTTTTCAAACTTAGGGTTGGGACCCAATATTGGGTTGCAGATCCTCTGGCACTGGGTCGCAGCACCTCCTGCTGCCACCGCCAAAATACTGGAATTCATTGCTCAAAGATGTAATAGTTGGGTCGCAGGCATAATTGATTTTTTTTCAACTGGGTCCCAAGAAAAAAAGTTTGAAAACCACTGGCCTACATAGTATCCCTACAAAACATTTCATTACAGGACATCTCTAGAGCAGCCCCCCTGGGATTTGATCCACATGTTCACAACGCACTGTGCTTTGGCTGTGGATGCAGTGGAAGGAACAGCTATATTGCAAGCATCTTTACTACCAGCTTCCTCATACCCACCTCTAGTCTGAACAGTGCTTGTCAATCACCCAGCTGTGGAATACACACAGGGACCATCACTTGAAGAAGTGGGAGTTACTTAACTGTAACTAGAAGTTCTTCAAGATGTGTGGCCCCTATCTGCATTTCACTACTTTCCTTCCATCCCCTGTACTTCCAGATCTTGCTGGATTTGTGGTAAGAAGAAGTGAAGAGGCATTGTCAACCCCACTGCCTTTTAATACCCTGAGCTGGGAGCAGAAGGAGAGCTACTATGCATGGGTAGGCCACTGGACACTACTTTGAAGACTGGCCAGACTTGGACCCACACATCTCAAAGAATCTCCAGTTACAATAAGTAACCTCCACATTAGCTGACAACAACTGATTTTTCTTCAATAAAGTTCTGCTTTATTCTCTTTCACTTTATCCTCCTTAAGATAATGGTCCCTGTCTCTCAGTTCTCAATAGGAGCCAGAATTTCATGGGAATTTGTGCTGTTAGGAAACTTAACAAGGTCCCCAAATTTTAATTATAGTTAGTGTCTCTTGGCACTTCCAAATTTTGGCTAATGAAGTAGTCATCGCAGTAGAGTCTCCAGGAGAGAGGAGAAATTTAAAGGAAAATGGTACTAAATATCTGTGGTGGTAGGCTATCCTTTCCTGTATCTGAGGAAAGAGAAATAACTTTGTAATTAGCTGAGGGTGGGGGGTATGCATTCATGTTAAAGTTTGTATTCTAGAACCTATAGGGAACTTTCAACATAAATTTAGGGTTGCTGAAACATTTTATTTTTTGATGACTACAGGTTAGTAGACTGGTTTCCTGATATCCCCGATGATGTTCAATGGATGCAGGGACAACTACGTCGGATTGCTAGTGCAGTTTATTCTCGGGCGAGAAATAAGATATTCAGTACATCCAGGTAAATCAGTATGCTGCTGTGTGCAAACTGATTAATCTTTTTTACATTTATTTTACCAGTTAAAACAAAATGTAGTGCAATTATTAATACTGTTACAAGCAGTTAGTAGATTATTTCCAGGGTAAGTAGAGATTTGTTTTACTTCCACCAAGGCACTGTTTTCTCTGTATTACAGTATACTGACTAAAGGTTGTTTCCCTTTCTCTCTTAACTAAACCTGATAATCACAGTATTTGGTCAATAAGAGTTTTCTTTAGTAAATGATTTCATGCTCTTTCCTCAGGACTGATAATAGCTGAAGCAGTTGCATCAAGGACTTCTAGTAACTATTTTTCTAGATTCACTGTTCTCTTTCCTGCCACTACCACCCCAGCTTCTTTAGATGACCTTTATATTAACTTCACTTCTGTTTGTATTCTCTGTGCTTTCCCACCTTTCTCCAGCAGACGGGGTAATGGTCATCGGTTTCAATGACAAGTGCTGTTCATAGGTTTTGTTCATAGGTTCCAGTGGCAGGCAGCACCCCTGACGATGTCTCCTCACTTTTTGGTCTTCCAAAAAAAAAAAAAAAATTATATAAAAAACAAGTTTTCCAGATGAGACGACCCTAAGGGAACTTACTGAAAGGAAAAAAACCCAAGTATTTCACATTGGTAGGACTTCCTGTAGGAGGAATTTTAAAACACTTGAATGCAGTTGTTTGCGAAAGGTCAAATGGTCAGTATAACTGTGCCCATGACATTACACTCTCTACACTGGCCATCCAACCTTTTGCAAACACATGCATTAAAGTGTTTTAAAATTCCTCCTACAGGAAGTCTTACCAATGTGAAGTACTTGTTTTTTTTTTCCTTTTAGTGTGTTCCCTTGAGGCCATCTCATCTGGAAAACTTGTTTTTTACATTTTTTTTTTCTTAGTCTTTTCTCTGTTTCTGAAGGTGGACTCTCATCAGAAGATTCCTTCATTTTTTTGCTTTTTCCTGCACTGTGATGAACAACAGAGAGTGGGAAGTATCTAGAACTCTTTCATTTTGTCTTCAGAGGTGTGGACAGCCCAGCTAGTGTGGCCCTCTTTTCTCTGTCTATCGCTGCTGTAGTGGAAACCTCAGACCAAGCACCTTATTTAGGCGCAGGGATAAAGAGCTGCTGAGTGGAAAGGAGGACACTTGTGGTGAGGAAAATGAAAATCTTGTCCCTAGAGGAACTGGGAGTTACTGAGAGATACTGATAGCAAGTGGAGAAGTAAGCCATGTTCCTGTAAACATAACTAACAGCTTCTAGAGTTGTGGGGCATTGTCAGCAGTGGCTTTCTCAGGGTACTTGCTCATGAATAATTTGCCTTTGGGTTCTATTCCAGTTTTTCTGAGTAGACCACCAGATTTCCAGCTTTGATACACCATACCTTCTCCTCATAGCGATCTTAAACCTGATACATGCAAATCCCCCCCTTTTTTTTAAAAGCACATTGTAGAGGAGGATTAAGAGACAGGCAGCCAGTAAATCTATCAAATACCATTCCATTGCTACAATTTCCCTCCAATATTTAAAATAAGTATAAAAAGGAAAATCCTGGTCCTGCTTCTCCTTTGCTTTGGCTGGCTCTTTGTTCTGGTGATGAGTTCTTAAAGCTCTAGTTTCTGTGTAGACTAGAACTTTGCCTGGCATCCTTGGGGTAACTTTCTCTTGTGTGATGTGGATTTTCTGCCCCTTGCAACAACTTAAAATATTTCTTCCATAAAGTTCTGTTTTTTCCTCCTTTAAGATAATGGTCCCTGTCTCTCAATTCTCAGTAGAAATCTGAATTTCATGGGAATTTGTGCTATTGGGAAACTTGACAAGGTCCCCAAATTTTAACTCTATAGTTAGTGTTTCTTGGCACATCCAAATTTCAGCTAATGAAGTAGGTCAAAGTAAAGTCTCCAGGAGAGGGGAAAAATTTAAAGGAAAAAGGTTCTAAATATCTTTTGATAGTTGGCTCTCCTTTCCTGTGTTTGAGGAAAGAGGAATAACTTTCTAATTGTGAACTACTGTTCTAAAATGTAGGAAACTAACAGGTAAGACTTTTCTGTTAAATTGAAACTGTCATTTTTAAATTGAAAATCAATTTAAAGTGACTATTGTATACACAAATTCATGTATTGAACTTTTTTTTTTTAATAGAGGTAGGTAACAGACTTCACAGCATTTTATCACTGCAGATTGTCATACAGTTGTCTAATAGTGACTACTATTTGTATAAAAGGGACTCCAATTGGTCTCCTAGGCTAT
>ML685821.1:9832553-9850366 GCA_007922175.1 Pelusios castaneus
ATGAATGGGGATCGCTAATTCGAACTAATCAAGTGCTTGCTTAGTTCGAACTAACATTCCACTGTGGCCATGCTAGTTCGAATTAAGCTAATTTGAACTAACTAAAATTAGTTCGAATTAGTTAGTTCAAACTAAGTAATTCGAACTAATTTTAGTAAGTGTAGACATAGCCCTATTGACTATTCCTGATTTCATTCAGTAGCACTGGAGAGGAGTTGTATAAATTTAGCCTCAGTGCCTGCAGTTAATCAGATCATCCCAGTGGCTTTCTTCACACAACCTTTCCATACTTGAATTGTATCACATTTCAAAACCATGCAGGAATCACCCACCAGGAAATGCTCCATTCAAGTTCAGACTTTTGATGCATTATTGTTTTCTGAAAGGCTGTAATGTTGTCTCTAAATTCTCTTACACACAGGAAAAACCCCTATTCCATCACTTCTTGAACTGAAATGGAAACCTCACTAAAATATTGCTAATAGGTATTTGTTTTTGTCTTTCCCACACAGCAAAGAGAGCTATACATCACTAAGAAAATGTCAAACTCTCCCACCTGATGTAGAGTTACATTCTTCCTACTGCCATTCTAAAGTGCCCCACTCTTCTGCAGACCTTGAAGGTTGGCTCTGGGATCTTCCATACTGCAGAGACTCTGCAAAGCAGATTTCTACTGATATAAAGGGGCTCTCAGACCTTGATTCTCATCCTACTTTCTTCCTGAATTCTGAAGAATCTGGCTTGGAAATGGATTTTGACTCCTCCTCAGACAAGAGTTTCCAAACTGTCTCAGAAGATTAATTTTAAAAGCTCTGAAATCCATCTGATAGAGAAGGTTAAATCGTGTGAAGTGAACTCATTCTTCCATATTTGCCAACAAATACTGGGAGACTGTTTTTTGTTTACAGCTGAATGACAAATTGCCTTTGGGGCCTTTACAATGCTAAGGATTTTACAGTTGTCATTGTACTATGTAACAGTTACATTCTTGTTAATGTATTAAAACACCAGCTTCATGTCAAAATTACTATAGAACAATATCTGGAAAAAGATTTCACTCTAAGCTATCTGTAATTAAAAAGCTACATAAAATCAAACCCTATAAATGGCTTGTTCAACACTGAAACAAGCATTTATAGAAAAGTAGCATCTTAAAAGGCATTCTTTAAAACAAATATTTGTATAGTGTTTTTAGATTATTTTTTAGCACTGTCATGAAAATCAGACAACTTGTACTTTATAAAGGGAAACGTACACAAGGAACTTTTGAAAGCCTCCAATACCTGTGTTTGTTTGCCTTCTGTACAGTTTTGTGAAAAACTGTCACCAACTACCATGACACACACTACTATACAATTCACACTTGTCTAGTCCAAGTTCTCTTCCATCCCCAACAGGCTTCTCCAGAAGTGATGTGTTAACAAGTTTTATTAAGCACCTCTTTTATTTAAATATTGAGAAGGAAAAAAGTCACAAGAAGTGGGCCACATTCAACCCCAAGAGGTAACTGGCACAATTCTATTGACTTTGCGTGGCACAACTATTTAAGATAAATAGATTATTTAGAAAATAAAATTAGCTACAGTGGTGGTCTTTTGAAAAGACAGTATCATTGAAAGGAGATGTAGAGAAAACAATGAAGTCACAATACAACCACTGCAAACCATCTTTGTGACATTGACACTGAACAGTGTCAGGCTTGCACTCTGATTTGTGGATTATATATGTTCTGTAAAATGGAATAGGAGACTTTCTTCTTTCTTTTTTAATAGTAGGAATAGAATGGGGAACCCAATGATTCCATTCTGTTTAGCACTTTATCTCAAGCAATATGGGGAAATTCCTTAACATCTGTGCCCTTCCTGAGATCAGAAGGGAATAAGATAAGCTCCATACAAACATATTCGTCTTGTATTGTAAAGAGCTGCATATAGGTCTAAATTCAGTTTAAAAAAAACAAAACCCACCTCCCCTTCCCTTTCCCCTGCCCCAAAATATCAAGTCCAATCTACAGTGAAATGTATGTCTATAAAAACTATTCTCTATACAGGTGCCATTGTAGCTTCAACTCTGAGTATTCACAAGACCTTAAATATCTCATGAACTCCTCTGACAAAACTCTAATCAAAATGAATATAATTAATAAGTCATTGTTTTAATTATAATTTCCCTTTTTTCAGTAACATGCTTTGGACTAGTGATTTTAAAAAAAAAAAAATTATAGCTGGAAGTAACCTCCTGTAGCTTGTTTGAAATAGACATCATTTAAGGGCCAAATACTATTTCCAGTATGGTAGTGTAAATCTGGAGTAAGTCAGCTATACTTCAGGGAGAAGACTTTCTCAAGCATTTCCTGGCTGTAGATGGGAGGGAAAAGAAAAGGATTACTTTTTGATATGAGTATTTATGTAAATTTTTAATGTTTCCAGGTTTTGAGTTGTCAAAATCTTAACTTTCCCTAACCGGACTAAATGTTAAACAGTTCCATAGGTCATGAAAAAAATTCACAACTGAAATTGCTACATCTAAGAATAAATTAAAATGTTTATACACTATTGTTAAAAATATTGTAAAACTATAAAGTATTTCTCCCATAAACTACTTAAGCATTTTTATATTGTATCTTTTATATCTTTGGTGCCATTTCACTTGGAAAAAATAGTTCTTGATTTTTATTGTTGGACTCTTGATTCTGCAGGATGACCTGTTAAAAGAAAAATATTGTTAAAACCACTAATTTTTATTTCACAAAAATAAAACAAGCTGTGGTTCTATGTAGTCTCACTTGTAATGGCAAATTGATGTTACAGAATGGTTTTTTTTTTTTTTTCTTGTCATGTTCTAGAAAATACATTGGTAGATTTTAATGTCCTCTTTTGAGACATTACTTAGGTAATTATTCTACAAAGACTTACAAACATGCTTAATTTTACATTAAAGAGAAGCCCATTTCCTTTTTTGTTCAAAACCACAGTGGACTCTTCAAAATAGCAAAGACACACATAAAAATTAAGGCCAAGTTGCTTATAACCATTCTTATTTCAAACAGTACAGGAAAATGCACCTTACTTGGGTTGATACTATAGGTTTTCTAGTACAATCTGGAGCTTGGGTTTGGAAAATGATAATGCAGATAATTTTTTAAATCCTAGTTGTCTCTTTATTTATTTTAAATCCTAGTTGTCTCTTTCTTGTACCACTGTTGAGATTTTGGAAATGCTATTTTGCTAATCATGTACAGGAGAATCTCACAGCTATGAACTGATTGGTCAACCATACATCTCATTTGGAACTGGAATTACATAATCAAGCAGCAGCAGAGAAACCCCCCCCCCCATCCCTACCTACTCCCCAAATACAATACAGTTCTATCTTAAATATAAAGTACTAAAAAAAATGGGGGAGAGGGGATTAAAGATTTGAAAAGGGCAGGAAACTATGCTTAATTAAAATGGTTTAAAAGCAGCATTTTTCTTCTGCATAGTAAAGTTTCAAAGCTGTATTAAGTCAATGTTCAGCTGTAAACTTTTGAAAGAGTCATAACGTTTTGTTCAGAGTTACAAACAACCTCCAATCCCAAGACATTTGTAACTCAGATTCTACTGCATTGGACTGATTTTCCCAAACGCTATGTGCACTCTTACACCTGTGTAACTTCCAGCATCTTTTTTAAAATCTCTAATTCATTTTTAATTTTTTTGTGAATTTAATGGAAATGAAAAATGTTGGAATAACAAACTTGACTCCATTTTTTTAGCTTTGTAACAGATAAGGGCATCAACTATGCAAGCTTCCTTCCACTGTTCTCTGGATGTTTCCTGTCAAAGCTAAAGGATCTATTTATCATCAAGAAATCAGTGTATTAATTAGTTTTGCTTCACACATTCTTGTAGGCTTCTCTGCTGAGACTACCAACTGAAGTATCATATGTTTATAATTTTTCATTTAATATTCTTCAGTTGCCCTGGTGCTAGTTCACCCTTCATCCTATTTTTTCTTCCTCCTTCCCAGTCTCTCTTCTCTACATTTCCTTTCATGAGCAACTTCCAGTTCTCAATCCAGTATCTTTCGCTTCCTCTCTCATTCCTACCAAGCTGCGACCAGCAGCGCCCTGACTGGGGAATGGGTCCGGAAGCCGCTGAGACCAGCCCTAGGGCCGACCATGTGGGTCAGGCCAGGCTGCGAACTGCCCCGCCCCTGGGCCTGCCTGCTCCGCCCCGGAGGTTGGGAGAGCCAGGCCAGAGGCCGGGCTAAGCCTCCTACCCCGCTGCCGTTGGCTCACCGCCAAAGGCAACGGGGGCAGGGCTAAGAGTGGCCGGGGAGGGCAGGTGGCATGGAATCCACACTGCCCCCAGCTGTGAGCGGGACAGCGCAGGGCCCACATAACCACGGGGCCCAGGGCTATTGCCCCGTTCGGCCCCCGCCCCCCCCAGAACGTGCGTGCGTGTGTGTGTGAGAGAGTGAATTGAAGAGGCCTGATCCAAAGCCTCCAGCACCAAACACTGCTTTACATGAGGACCAGTGTTGATCGATGCTTTCTTTGAGCTGTTTCTACACTAGAGAGCTTACGCCTGCATAGCTTCCTAGTGGGGATACACCAACAGGGTTTTTTTGCCTGAATAGGAATGAGAAAAAGAAAGTGGGTGAAGTAGTATCTTTGATTAGACCCACTTCTGTTGGTGAGATAAGCTTTCAAGCTTACAGAGAGCTATCCTCCACAAACGATGTCCATAGAAGCACGCTTCTGGTGACACAGGTGTGTTCTACAGTGGGGTTTTTGACACAGCACAGCTGCCATAAATGAAGTATAGACCATGCCTTGTGCATTTTCTTTCTAGAGCAGGGGCCAGCAACCTTTGCCAATCCCTGTGCCGGCCCCTCCTCAACCCTCAGCTGGTGCCGAAGGCTCTCTCGTGAAGCCACCTAGAGTGACTCCTTTTGGTGGTGGCACACCACAGAGAGGATCCAGTCTGGGTGGCTTCTTTACATGGTATGCCTGGGGCATGGACATGGCAGGGACCTCCGCACTGCAGCCACCCCTGAAAGAAGCCACTGGGAGTGTCTTGGTGGCAGGAGTGGCAATTTCTGTGGCACCACAGAGGATGCCGAGTGCCACTCTGAATGGGCTCGTGTGCCATTGTTGGCACACGTGCCGGGGGTTGCCTACCCCTGTTCTAAAGCATCCACTTAATTCCCTTATAGGTAGCCTGTAAGCTCTCTAGGGAAGAGTCCAGTGCTTTGGGCTGCAATGGGGAGGAAGTAAGGTCTATAAATGCTGTGGCAATATGTAATGCTATATCTGTGCAGGAGTCAGGGGTGACATCTGTCCACTCACTGCACAGCTTTACTCCACTTTAAATCAAGATGGTCCAACCTTTTCAATGCTGCAGCCTGGGTGTTAGTTTTAGGACATTTCAAATGGCCATCATTTGAGGGCCACATAATGAAATATGATTCTAGGATTTGGAATTACATTTTTTAGATTTAAGAGGATTTAGCAGTTTGTGGGAGAATGCAGCATTCAACAGCCAGATGGAAGTACAAGTTGAACAGCATTTGCACAATTTAGCCATTACGCATTCATGGGGTTCAGAAGCTTATTTTAAAAAGTAAGAGATTATCTCACCCCTTAGTGAGAACCCTAAGGAAAAGGATTTTATTGTACTAGAGTCCCACTGTCAACACTGATATTCGTAGTGGCAAGTCAGAGGCAGCAGGCAAGGGGTGTCACTGTCTAGCTTATGTTTTGATTTCGCATTTCATTACTGAGAATGTGCTTTTGCGGCTGAATTTCTGAACAAGGAACAAAGCTTCAGTGTAAAATCTTTAATTGGGAAACTGATCCATAGGGACAAGTTTCCAAAGGTTCTCATGCAATTCATTGTTTTTAAAAAGAAAAGCATATGGTGTAGTTCACACAGATCCATCTGAAGATTGTGCAAATGCTGTTCAACTTGTACCTCCATCTGGTTGTTGAATGCTGCATTCTCCCACAAACTGCAAATCGGGCTGAACTTTGCTAAGATCTGATAACTTCTGAGAAGCTGTGAAAATCAGTATCCTCAGTCTGAGGTGAGAGTTCCTTACATGATGGTAAACAGATGTTCTTCTTAAGAGACACATGGAACAGTCTTAGATTTCTGTGGACCATATCATGATCCATCACAATAAAAATTCTGATTTCTACTTTGCTGCCTGTGCTTGAGAGTATTGAGATGAGCTGTTTATCTGTTAGAAAGGCAAGTGCACAGAGAAATGCTGGACTGTCCAACTGCTCTTGCTTATGTTCTTTCAGAAATGCAAGGATCACCTTTCTAGTTTGGGGGGGGGGGGGGCAGGGGAATGCAGAAAGCGCTTTCCTGAACTCTATCAAACTTGTGAAAGGTGACGCAAACCTCCTAGTCCACATTCAATGTGTAAAGGAAAATTATCAATTTTCTGTGCCTTTGTTCTATTTTCTCTACAGATAGTAACTATTGACCAGCCACTTTGATTACATTTGCTATCACGTCATTTGTTTTAATATATTTCCTGCAACATGTCGCTTAGTGCATGTTGGAAGGCAGGGTGTCCAAGTCCATTTTCTTTCAGCAAACCCATTTGCCTGTTCATGTCTCCTCACAGATGGTACAAAAGTACACTTGGAAACTTCTGTATTTGCTTGCAGCTGAAGGAAGGGCCTTGTAACTATTAGCTCAGTACTTCCACACATAGAGAAATCCTCATCAATAGTTTGGATGAAAATTAATAGCGCTGGCATGGGCCTCAGTTCTGACTCCTAGATTACTGAAACATATGTACATTTTTCAAAGTCAGTTTTGAGGACACAACTGTTCATCTCAATTATCCCCCTTGCTACAGCACAGTGAGGCAAGGACACAACTTTGACATCCTTTGCCATTTCTTTTTCCCTAAAAGTATGAGTCACCAATACAAAATTTTTAACATCTCACTAGTCCTAAAAGCCTTTTCACATATCACTGCCTCATGGCAGCCCATGTATGATGCAGGTAGACTAAGTCAGGGTAGACAAAATTGACTCACAGCTAGACGCCAGCAATTTTACTTTTGGTTGCCAGAGGAGGCCCCTGTTAAATTTCTGCAGTGGAGCTAGGCGGCGGACTACTAAAACTGGTCACAATGCTGACCAGAAACAAATTGTGGAGGCCTGGACTAAGCTCATATATTATGTGGTCGATGGAAGGTGGCTTCTGTGTTGACCTAAATTCAGTGTGGCATTTGGTGCTATGGTGACATGTTCTCTGCTGCTAAAAATCTGTTTTTTCACGCCCATAGCTAGTGCTGTTCATGAGTTTCCACTCTGCTCCTTGTAGCTGGCATGCTGTACGGTTTTCTGAGATAGTGAAGGCAGGTCTCCTTCACTGTTGCTGTGTCACGTGCAAACACACACCGACCTGTGGCTACATGTCACTTTCAGGGAACAAGTCATCTCCATCTCCCTGTTAGCCTGAAACGCCGTCTATTCTCCACCCCTCTCCATTGCAGCCACGTTTTGACTGTCCTGTACTACATTCTGCAAAGCGCTGCTGCCACCCTGGGCAGACAGGCTCCCAGCCCCCAGGCGCAAAAGAACGGACCCGCCCGGTCGGCCTCGAGAGCCTCCAGCACGTGGTGACGTCAGCAGCTGCTGAAACGCGCTGGGAGCTGGGCGCCCACGTGCGAAACGCGACTTGGAACATCCGGGTCACTCCCTCCTCCCTGCGTTCGTTCCTCCCCCGACCCCCCACGCGGGCACGCGCCTACTTATTCCGTCATCGGAGCCCCGCCCCCGCCTACACCTACATCCGAGAACTTGACAGATCGCTCCACCCCTTTCATGTCTCCTGGCCAATGAGAGCGGGGGAAGGGTGGGGACAAGGGCAGAGTGTCATGGCAGCCTCCGTACCTCCGCGGCCTTCGCTGTAGGTCTGAGCCAGCCGCCGACCTCGCTCTGGGATCCTCGCTGCTCTCTCCGCCCGGCGGCGGCGGTGCGCGGTCATGGGGACGGTGCACGCGCGGGTGAGCCGCTGGGCTAGCACGCTGAGGCCGCCGCACCCGCTCGAAGGTCGCGGGTTCGGGCCCGGTCCGTCTGCGCTGGCCCCGGGGCGGAGGCTCTAGCGCGCGCGGCGCTGAGCCGGCCCGGGAAGGCAGGAACTTCACCTTCCTGCAGCGGCGGGGGAATAACCTGCATCGTCCCAGACGCCCCGCGTGGGGCTGCGGACGGGCTCTAGCCTGTGGGGCGGGGGTGAGAGAGGCGCCGGCTCACTGCAGAGCCTGTGGCATTTGACTGCCCGAGGAGGGACTGGGCTGGGTTTGCTCTCCACATGGATGTCCGCGGGAGCCAAGGCATTAACGCTTTTGCAGCTCCCTTTCCCCCGCTTCTCTCGAGCGCCCCTGAGTAGAGTTGGCTGGCCGGGCGCACACGTTTTGCCTGCCCCTGGTGGTGTTTTCAAGCGCTCCCAGGCTTTTGGTAACCGGAAACCACCGGGAAGTGGTGATGTAAAATAATACAGCAAGGGCCGAGATCATAAGAATAAGGTGCAGTGGGGTGACTTTTGATGGACTTTTTTCATATGGCAGTGTTTCATACATTCACACTAGCATCATTAAAATATTTGACTTTTCTGAATAGTGCTTGAGTCAAGAAACATGAAGTTCAGGCACCATGCCTAGATTCATGTTGCATTATGTCCACAAAATCAGAGCTGTAGGGTTGCACATTAGGTGACTTATAAAATACTTTTGTAATTTCAGCATATGTATTGCCTGAGTTTATATTTTTCTTTCTGGTCCTAGAACTCACAGTGATATGCAGTGAAATGAAAAGATGGCAAATTTGATAGAGATAAAACCTTCCTTTTTTTCCCCCCCACACAATATGTAATTAGACCATGGAATTTATTTTTACAGGAAGTTATTGAGACCAAGAGCATAATAAGATTCTTAAAAAATGGGACATTTATATGGCTATCATGAATATCCAAAGTTGTTATAATTATAAAAATTTGGGATGGGGTATTAAATTCATTCTTCAGGGTTTAAACAAATCTTTGTTAGAAACCAGAATAAAACAATGTGGAAGGAGACTATACTATATCTCTCTACTGCTGTGTTCTGAAGCCTCCCTCTGACTCATTTGGTACTGAACATTTTTGGAGACAGCATACTGAACTAGTAGGACCTTGGCTCTGGTGCAGTATGGCATTTTCTCTGTTACAAAAAATAGCTTTTCCCTGTAACAATGCAGCTTATACTCCTACTGTTGACTTCACAATAGAGACTGTTACTGAAATCTGTCCTCAGCAGTCATGTAAGTGGATGCTCCATGACTTTGTGAAGTTTGCAGTGTTCTTATTTCACAATGCAGTGTGTTATAGCAAACAAACCCATTTTTAATTGGAAAACTGAACTGACTTACCTTCTCACTTCAAAAGCAGACTCTCACATTGATGAGTCATGTTCTCAAGTGTTATTTAGAGAGAGGACTGCTGATGGGAAGGAAAACTTGGGTTTGCAAATCTAAAAAGATGTAAGGCACGCAACAGAGAAACATGCTGAAAAACCTTTGTTTCTCAGAATATTTGGCACCTAAACCAAATAGTTTAATATCTTGCCTATCACTTCATATAGTGAAAACATGCCTTAAAAATAAGATGACTGGCTGAAGGGTGGATGCCTATTAAAAACTGAATTATACAAGTGATTTTAAAGAGCTGGTGCATAACACATCAGAGAAGTTAAATGTTTGAAATTTTACAAAGAATAGGAACTTGTTCTCCTGTGAAACTCTGTATAGATTGAAAGAACCATATCTGAGGCATGCATAACATACAGTATGTCATATCTTACTAAGAAAACACTAAACATAGAAATTATTCAATATGTAGTAAAGCTTTCACGAATATATACTGTACAAATCCATAAATATAATGTCCAGTATTTTATCTTGTCTATTTATGGTATTGTCATTCATCATAATATGATGGGCAGAATGCCAAGAATTTTCTGCACAAGAAAAGTCTTGGATGTGGTACAAAATATTTTAATTTATTAAATAGAAAATGCAAATTTTGTGTGTCTGTGCATATATTTTATTCAGAGTCTGGAGCCTCTTCCAGTTGGTGGTTCTGATTTTGGTGCTTTAGGAGATGAACCTGAACTAGTTGAAGTTGAACCTGAAGCCAAGCAGGAGGTCCTTGAAAACAAAGATGTAAGTCCCTAATAAAAGGGTTTGAACGTTATTTTTATTTAAATCTTTTATTTGTAGGGAATAGTCCAAACCAGTATTTGAGCTATAAAAGAAGAGAATGAATCCCGTAATATCTGTTTTCCTTTGTTATTCCTCACAGTGGACACTGATTTTAATCATCATTTAAATCAGCAAGCAAGAAATCTTGATTTAAATAATCAATTTTAATCATCCCTTGCAGTTGTACTTTTTAGTTCTTTTCCTAATAAAATGTTGATTCTTATTGGTTGATAACTATTAAAATATATTGAATTCAACTAAACAAAGTCTTCACACTAAATTGAATGCTCCCTTTTGTTAACCAGGAGGATGTACTGTCTGTATACATTTATTTAAGCAAGTATGTTGTAAGTAAGTTGCATAGCTTGACTTATATTTATTCAGATTCTTAAATAGTGAATTATGCATTTTTTTATTTACTAGGTAGTTGATTTTTTACTTGCCATTTGTGTCAAGCTCTATTTAGATGGAAATTCAATTCAATATACAAAAAGAGTGTTTTAAAAATTAAAGTGGTCAATACATAAGAAATTTATCAAAGTTTAGCCAAACGCTTTATAGTTATAACTATTTAGTTAAACCAAAACAAACAAGGAGTCTGGTGGCACTTTTAAAGACTAACGGATTCATTTATCGCATGCGCTTTCATGGGAGAAAATCCCATTTTGTCAGATGCTTGAAGAAGTGGCATTTTCTCCCATGAAAGCTCATGCGATAAATAAATTTGTTAGTCTTTAAAGGTGCCACCAGACTCCTTTGGAACTTGTTAAACCAAATATCAGTCATTAGTACCTTGAACTGATTTTTTCTGATCACCATGTTCTTCAAGGTTTTAGAACTAATGTATTTCATCCTCTCACACCTAACTTTATTCATTGACTGGAAGAGGAAGACAAACTTTCCTGTTTTTTCAGCTTCGAGGTGGTTTCTTATCTTTGTATAAATTAGTCACTAAATGAGCTAGTTGAATAAATCAAAATGGAATAAATATTCTCTCTGACCTGTTGCAGAGGCTACTGTGATCGAAAGCTGATTAAATGCTTCAGTAAACTCTGGTTCCAGATGCTTAGCCAGTGCCATCCAGGGCTGTGTCTACACTTACCAAAGTCAGTTCGAATCAGTTAATTCGAACTAACTAATTCGAACTAATTTTAGTTAGTTCGAATTAACTTAATTCAAACTAGCATGGCCCCACTGGAATTTTAGTTCAAACTAAGCAAGTGCCATGCATGGCACTTGCTTAGTTCGAATTAGTCAGTTGCATTAAGCTCAATGTGCCAGTTAGTTCGAACTAACATGGCCACATTGACTTAATTCGAACTAACTAGTTCGAATTAAGGGTTAGTTCGAAAGGTATAATCGAATTTATTAGTTTGAATTAAGGAAGCCCTTAATTCGAACTAATGAAAGGCTGGTGTGGCCAAGGCTTAAGTTAGTTCGAAGTAAGCTTCCTTAATTCGAACTAACTTGCCAGTGTAGACAGAGCCCAGCAGTTCAGTGTCTGACTTGCTTCAAAACTTGACTGCAGGCCTATTGGATAATATTATTTTTTGTATTTGATTTAAATTTCAATATATTATATTAATTTAAGGCTTGGATTTTTATTGGTAAATATTGGTCACCATATGCACACAGACCAACAAGAAACTTCCATTTATAATAATAATAATGTGCAGATAGGCTTAGTATGAAAAATGCTGCCTGGGAACTTATTAGAATTTGATTTAAGAGTACTGACTTTGTACATTTTGATGTGATATTGACAATTTGTATTTTAACAGTTATGAAGCTTTAATATTTTAGAATCTCAATACCTACTGTCATTAAATAATTATTGTCTCACCCTCCATAATTTCCCATGAGTGTAAATATTTATATTGACAAAATATAAAAAAGCTGAAGAATAAACACCATTATTATCTGTTGAAATTATAAAATAAAAATTGATTTCTGCCAAGCCTAACCTTAGTGTAGCTTGCCAGTTTCAGACTTAATTTTAAAAAGGTTTATTTAAAAAAAAAAGAAAAAAAACAAACAGAACAAAACCTATGATTATTTTACATTTAAAAAACCCAAATAAAATAAAAAATTAATTTGCATCTTCCTGTTTTTCCTACAAGATATGTTGTTAAATAGATTTAATATGTTTAACAATACGACAAAAAAGAGCCACCTCATAATGCTCTCGTTTTTAAAGCTTGGTAATGAAAACTTTTTCCTTAATTAAACATGTTTTTATTCTGTTACATGTGCATACCAATTTATTATTGCTGACTTGCTAGTGATGGTACATTGCTACTACAATTCATTTGAAGAAGGAGCATTTCATCATTTTGGGGATGGGGGAGCATTAGCAGTTTGTAATAATTCCCCAAAGTTACGTGTGCTGAAAAGGCTGGAGAAATAAGGCAAATGTAATCAATTTTGTGCATTAGAACCAGAGAAACTAGTTACTCCACTATGTAGACAAAAAAATTTGATCTTTTTTAAAAATCCATTGGCATTATAGACCTTGCTATATATTTTATAATATATAATATTTTAATTTATAATTTTAAGATGATGTGTAATATGTACTCGGGTATTTAAGATGTATTTTTTACTGTTTAAACTTTCTGCTTATGTGTAAATAGTGAAGGAAATACACAGAGAAATATATATTTGTCATGTATTATGGCTTCAACTAATTACTTACTTGACTAAAGTAGTAGTAGCTATGATTTTCAGAGGGGTAGCCATGTTCGTCTGTGTACAGCAAAAAACAGCAAGTGTCCCGTGTTATCTTAAAGACTAACTAATTTCTTCAGGCATAAGCTTTCGTGGACTCCAACCCACTTTGTCAGATGCATCTGAGCCCATGAAAACTTATGCCCGACGAAATTTGTTAGTCCTTAAGGTGCCACAGGACATTTGCTGTTTTTGTACTAGCTATGGACGCTTGCTGTAGTCTTTTCCTGTGATCAGTTCTTGATTTGGAGTTAGGATGCCGGTTTTTTCAACGTAATTCTTAGTAAGGGAAATTATTAACTGCCATACAGGATTGATGTTCATGTTGGCCCCTGATGTATATTAGTAGTAATTCACAAATAAGTCCTGTACTCTTGTAGCTTTAGTATTATTTATATCAAGGTGTTTTTTGTTTCTTTTGTTAACAGTCATCTGTTATGTTTAGGTGGTCGTTCAACATGTACACTTTGATGGACTTGGAAGGACTAAAGATGACATTATCATGTATGAAATTGGTGATGTTTTCAAGGCTAAAAACCTCATTGATGTACGTATTGTAGTGAATTGCATATGCTCTGCAAAACACTTCAGTCTTGAAAAATTTGCCAGGCGTTAACCGATACTAGTTAGATGAGTAAACCTATGAGCCAAAGGTAGTTCAGAAAAAAAATCAGGCAATCGTCAGGGGGATCCCACCTTCCTAGCCTCCTGTCACTTGTGCTGCTAGTCTACAGTGTCTTTGTTACCACTGATTACTCCCAAGAAAGAAACCCCAGTTTCTTTCATATCAGTTTGTGTGAAGATCTGATAGAATATTTTTTGTGTTTTTGTTTTCTTATAAACTGAGAAGATACCATACACAGAACACTGTGGTGTTCTTTAGTCACTTTTCAGAGTGGAGTCACACTTTATGTAATTGTTATGTTGTATTCAATTCTTTAAGAAGAAAAGATTGCAGCTATCAGAATTAGCACATTGGCAACAGTGTCAGCAGGGATGAAAGTCTGAATCAGTTTGAATATTCTCACTCTTTAGGTTGGCAGTGCAGTGTGGAGAGCTTTCATATCTGCTGCTCATCTTTATACCGCTAGAGTTCTGCTGAGGTAATATCTTTTATTGGGCCAACTTCTGTTGATGAGAGAAACAAGCTTTTGAGTTTACACAGTTTTTCTTTAGGTCTTGAAAGCTTGTCTCTCTCACCAGGTTGGTTCAGTAAAAGATACTATATAAGCCACCTTGTCTCTCTAGTAGTTGTGTTAGTCTCAGGATATATGCAACAGTTCTCTTGTTTAATTTCCCTATATAGACAAACCCTTATTTGTTTACGGTGGAGGCAAAGGTTATTTATATCTAGCTCCTTCTGTAAGTAGTCAGTTAACAAATCAACACATGAGGTTTTTTCATCTGCATTTTTAAGTTTAATGTATAGTCAGAATCCAAAGGAGACCTTAAGATCTTACCTTGTCATCTCTGATATGGTTCAGAAGGATTTTTTCCTAAAATGTTTTAAAGAAAATGAATACACAAAGATGTTTAAACTTGCATCGCAAACTTTATAATACTTACATAACCAGGAAATTGAGGTGTCTGCTTTGTGTTTAACTTACCTTCTTGTGTTCAATCTTATCTCCTGGGTATTGAAGTAGATCCTGAATTGATTTATATTGTGATGTGCATATAAGTCCTTCAAAGTCTATAAGGGTGCGTCTGCACTTACAAGTTAGGTCGATTTAAGGAGGCTTAAGTCAACCTAAATTACTCTGCGTTCCCACTGGGCTTTCCTTAAGTCGACTTAAGGAAAAGTTAAGTTGACTTAACACCTCGATTTAGGTCGACTTAATGCTTAAGTCAACCTTATTAAGTTAACTTAATAAGGTCGAAAAGGGGCTATGTCTCTACTAGAAAAGTTGAGTTGACTTTTGTTAAGTCAACTGAAAGTCGACCTTATTAAGTCGACTTAACTTTTCTAGTGTAGACATAGCCTTTATGACATAGGAATCTTGTTGTTCTATTTAGTCATTGTGCAAGCTTATTTCTTGGTAAGATGAAATCTGAATTCCTTCTCTCATTCTATAGGTAATGAGAAAATCACATGAAGCTCGAGAAAAGTTGCTCCGTCTAGGAATTTTTAGACAGGTGGAAGTTCTGATTGATACATGTCAAGGTAGGAATTAAATTGCAACCCTTCCTCTGCCACAGAGTTCCTGTGTAATGCCTGGCAAGTCACTTAAACTAGAATCTTCAGAGATGGTCACTAATTTTATGTTCCTCATTTTCTGGTCTATTGTGAAACACCTGGGGCCAAATTTGAAGAAGTGTTGAGCTTTCACATCTGTGACTGAAATGGGTGGAACAGTGATTTGAACATATAAAGGGCTACAAAAATGGTAACTGTACTCTGAAATATCAGGCCATAGATTTTTACAAGTAGTGTACTTAAATTCAGTGGATATTTGATAGTTTTGTCTGCACCTCAGTTCTCCAGGGGTAAAACTGAAATATTAATACGACTTCATTTCATGGACAGATTGTGATGATAAATTTGTTCAGTGCTTTTTTTTGCGATGGTATGCAGGGGTACAGAGTATCAGCACCTTTTTTGCTGACCCTGCTGCCCAGCTGAGGGGTGGGAGTCAACAGGGAAAAGGAACATGCCTCTGGAAGAAGGGTGGTGCAGGAAGAAGAGAAGTGGGAGAGGCATTTTTCAAATTTACTATCAAGATATGAGTACCGTCAATTTAAAAAAAAAAAAAAAAAAAAAGCACTGAATTTGTTCAAGCATTCTCTTATTATAGAAAGATAACCATAGAAATGCCCATGAGGAAATTTATTTGTATTTAGTGCAGGTTTTGGATGGTGTGCTTTTGTCCACACATTGAATGAGAACACTAACAAGAAATATTGAATTCATTGAATAAGATAGGTGTTCTTTGGAAAAAAAATAGTAAGGCTATCATAATTCATATGTTCAAAGGGGGCTGAATTAAGATTGCACAGGCAATATCTTAATTTTTGATTGCTTGATTTTTGTATCTTTTACATTCTAATACAGCAGCCATCATTTTTGGTCAAGGTCCTGATTTCTTGGTTAAGGTATAGTCAAGATCCAGATGCCAGAGAAAATAATACAAAATGATAAGTATACAAAAAGATTTTTTGAACCATTCAAAAGCATCTGATAGTCCGGATTTGGCCCCCAGTCCTCCTGTTGACTATCCCTGCTGTAATATGTATGCTGTCTGATTCACTCATCTGATGCAGCATCAGGGTTGCATTGTTTTCAGTTATTCCCCTTAACATCATTTCAGTGTTCAGTAAAAAGTTGGATAATGTCATTTTAATATCAACTTTTATTTTGAATTGATCAAAGATATTAAAATGACCACAGAAAGAAGATCTTTAAATTGCCATGTGTCAACATCTTCTGTTTGATAGCTGCTGTATTAGAATGTAAAGGATACAAAAATCAAGCAATCATAAATTAAGATATTGCCTGTGCAATCTTAATTCTGCACCCTTTGAACATATGAATTATGATACAGCTAAGATGGCACAATCTGACTGCTAGCCCTCCTTTATACTAGACCAGTTTTATTACAATGATGCAGTTTTGATTCTGCAACACATTTGGTGCTGGCTGTTGTAACATCCCCTTCACCAAACACTGCCCATCGCATGGATTCTCTCACCAATGTTTCAGAACAAAGTATTGCTGATCATTCGTCAGGCACTGTCTAAAATATAGTAATAAATGCATATTATAAGCCTCTGCTAATACTTCCATTGGAATCAGGCTGAGGCATGCGCAATGATCTAAAAGGCCCCTGAAAACAATGAACAAGGGGGTGCAGGGAGAAGTGGATCTGTATTCTATTTAAAAATCTAGTACATTATAGTTAAATGCAGTCCATAGGTGACACAGTCATTTGCCCCAAATATGACAGGGATTTGAAATTGTTCTGGAAAATGACTCAAAGGACTTAGACCCTAGGAAAACCAACTGAACAAAGTAATGTAGTTGAGCTGTTAACTGCTGTGCAAGAATCTACTTCTCCAGTAAGAGTAATTTTATTATTATTTTTGATTTTCAGCAAAACCAAAAAAGAGTAGGTTTTGCTGTAAGGCAAGCGGATTTTATGTCTGTGCTGGTACATTTCAATGACAATTTAGCAAGCCTGTTTTAAATGTATATGGAATAAATCTATTGAAGTGTCCTGAAAGCAATTATTAGAACAGGATAAGTAATTTACATTAGCAGCCCTAAAATAAGAGTGCTTTTAAATCTCAAAAATATGCTTAACCATTATAGCAGAGTGCAATTTTAAAATGAAATGGATATTAAAGTGAATAAAAAGTCAAAAACTGGCCTTTGATATCCAACCAAGTAACATGATAGTGGTGCCTGGGTGTCAAGTATAGAAGTTGACAACTATTTTGCAATTGCTGTAGAAAATACAAAATGAAGCTTTTAAACCTGGCGCTGCCAGACTTGTCTACAGTACAGTGTGATGAAGTATTTTAACGGCCTGCTTCACTGAGATTCTGAAAAATCAGCTGTTTCTTCGTCAAGAACATCTAGCAGTTATTCTTTGAATTTTACTATTTACTCATTCAGGACAGTTGGGTTCACATTTTTCAAAAGGGCTATCACAGATTTTAGGGTCCAATTTTCAATACAGCTCATTCTACAATATTAAAGATAATATTTTAATCAAAGTATTTTCCTTCAGATATAACAATTATGCTTTTTGCACACTGAAAAGAGCTTGATATTGGAAATTTTCATGGCATTCTCCCTATTTATCCAACTTGGCATGATGGAAGTAAGAAAAAGAGT
>ML685821.1:9850766-9870356 GCA_007922175.1 Pelusios castaneus
ATACAGTAGGTCATCCTAAACATTTGTCTGGCTTACAGTTGAAAAGGATAGGGTTTCATGAAACAAGCAGTCCAATAACAATTATAATGCTGTAGAGTTATTCCAGCACTTAGTTCCAGTGCACCTATTTTTTTCATTTTATGTATCAACAGCCACAGTAAAAGTTAAAACCTAAAATGGCTTTAAAATCTGATGAAAGAATCCACCTGCCACCATTGATAAAAATCACAGGTACAATGCACCTTTCCAGCATAATTCTTTAATGTAGTTTGCTGTGAAGTCAGAGAGGTTGATTGTAGGGTGAAAGGTGTAGGCTGGAGGTGAACTTTTAGGATTGTAATCCTCTAATGGGCTATTAGTTATTTCTCTAAAAAAAGACTCATACAATTTGATAGCTTGATGGCCTGTGTGAAATAGTATGGTTGTGATGGTGTTAGTGGGCAAATGTCCATATAATGTTTTTTTTTCCACATTATAAATGGTTGCCCTCGCTCCATAGCAACCCCTGAAATAAGGTTGAGGCATTGCACGGTCCTTGCTTCTAGTGACTGCAGCTGGTCATCATTTTAGTTGTGTAGTGCAGAGGTTCTCAACCTTTTCAGGGTTTTGATGTGCGTGGCACACCAAGGGTCCCCCACCTCCAAGGCTTCTGCCTGTGGCACCAGTTTCGATGGTTGGTACAAGTGGCTCCATGCTTTTGCCAAGCGTTGTTGCTGAAAGCACTGGGGACGGGGGCAGCATTTTTTTCCAGCAGGTGAAAAGCACCCTCCCACCCAGCACTTTCAGCCAAGCATCACCAAAAGAGTGTGTCTGGGGTGGGGGAGCAGGGAGTTGTCTTGCTGGTTCTTAACCTGCCAGCTTTGGAGGCCAGAAGGAAAAAAAAGGTGTCCTGGAAAGCTTTTGGCAGAGGCAGCAACTTCTAAAGAGCCATCAGCGAAGACAGAGGTGCTTTCCTGCCACAACCCCAACGCTGTGCTGCAGCACACTTTTTTTGTTGCGACACAGGGTTTGAGAACCACTGCTGTAGGGATCAATATCTTGTCCAGGCTCTCCAGCCAGGCCACCTCTCAGTATAGTTCCCTTCTGGGGTAACTAAAAAAAAAAAAACAGTCCAAATGAAAACCTGAAGCCTTCATGGCCACAAAGCAGGCCTTTAGCTCTGGCCTGGTCTCTGCAGTCTTTGCCCCTTTCCAGAGACATACCTCGCCCCATTGCAAAGGGATAGTATCTGAACCCAGGCTCATCACCTCCTGCTGTTCCAGCCCAGGGCCCTTATAAGAAGCTAGAATCTGTTTCAGGTCTTGCGGCATAGTGCTATAGTATTTTGATTTATGGTATGTACGGCCCTCTTGAAGTACATCTAAGTAAAATCTGGCCCATCATAGCAGGAGTGGCAAACTCATTTGTTTTATAGGAACTGCTCAGCCTGGTTCTCCCTAGTTGAATCTAATCATTAATTAGCTGTGCCCCTCCAGATGTCACAGAGTTGGCTAATTGGGCTCTTAGATTACATATTAATCCACTATTTGCCAATGTGGGGCATATGCCCCAGCATACACATGTTTACCACTTGTCATCCCAGGATCTCAAAATGCTTAAAAAAGATTGGTATTTTCCTTATGCAACTGAGAAGGAAACTGAGGCACATAGGGTGCGTCTACACTCATAAGTTAGGTCGAATTAAGGAGGCTTAAGTCGACTTAAACTACTCCATGTCCATACTGGGCTTTCCTTCAGTCGACTTAAGGAAAAGTTAAGTCGACTTAATAACACCTTTTTTTTAGGTCGACTTAAGCCAGTGTGGATGGGGATTAGCGCCTAAATCAACCTTATTAAGTCAACTTAAAGTGTTACGACGACTTAATGAGGTCAAAAAGGGGCTATGTCTCCACTAGAAAAGTTAAGTTGACTTAACTTTTCTAGTGTAGACATAGCCTCAGAAATCAAGTAGCTTGGGTCTAAGTTTCCGCAGCAAGTCTTTGTGACAAGTCTGGCCTCTTGACACTCATCCTCAGTGCTAACTACTGCTTCATACCTTTAAATCAAAACAAACCTTGTAAGTAGTTTCAACAGAGAAGCCAAAGATTGAATAGGCATACAGAATTAACTACCCTTTCACTCCTAGTGACAGCCTCCGGGGTCAGGACTGAGACATATAGTTCAGGCACAGAGGAGAACCATTTTACAAATATTTTAGGTTGCTTTTTATCCTGATATAAATCAGTATTGTGTGAAATGAATACTTTTAAGAAGTGTATTATTACATGTAGAGTGTTCACTAATACACGTATTTATTTATTTAGGAGATGATGCCCTGCCAAATGGTTTGGATGTAACGTTTGAAGTAACAGAACTGAGAAGACTAACTGGAAGCTATAACACTATGGTTGGCAATAATGAAGGCAGTATGGTATGGCTAGTTTTAAATTTCATTTGTTATAGTGTAACTTTAGGGGGTTTTTTACTACAAGAGTGAATTTAGTGCTCATGTGAAGACCTGATCCTCACAAACTTACTTCCTCAATATAGCTTTGCCAAAGGTCATCCTGACCTTCAGATGTCCCTCCTGTTTTCATTTTAGGGATTGCATTTGGCGCATCTGACACACTTTACTCGAATGAGCGTATTTTTGTTGTCCACAAATTGATACTAGGCTGAGATCATAACTCATTTTCACTTGTAATTCATGCCTGTAGCTAGATTTTCAGCAGTTAATCTAAGTTGCTAAGGCCCTAATTCAGATAAACACTTAAATGTGCATAAATTGCTGTGTTTTGAATTTGGGACTAGTACACAGTGCCTCATGCCCAATAATATTTTTTTAATAACTTTCAAATGATTCACAAATGTATAATGTAAATACGTAATTCACAAATGTTGAATTTTGAGATGTTTTATGTGCTTAATTTTGAAAAGCGTATGAGTAACTTATTCTCTGGCAGATCAGTGAAACTTTTCTTGCAGGAGTAGATGTTTGACCAGTGAGTTACATTTATTTTATTCTTATATTTTGAAGACCAATTCCAAGTGTTCTGGACTGAAATCTATAGGACTTTTCAAGGCCTGATATATTATATAGTCTGCATTACATTCACATTTTTATAGCTAAGTATGATTAAAGGTATATATCAATTTAAATTATAATCTTATCTGAAAACTATACCTCCTGGTGATATAATTTACACATTTATAACTGAATGAAACACAAGAGAAGAAAATTTCTCAATTCTAGTGCATTTGACAAAGCTCCATTTTCCTCTTATAGTCAGCTTTCCTGTCTATTGGTTTGCATTTCATAAAAAGCAGAGAAGGGGAACATTTTAAACAGTAGGAAAATGTGACTTGTAAACACAAAAATTGACTTTGAGTCTAAAATCACTTAGAAGACTTCTTAAGAATTAACTATATTTCAGATTGATTCTTTCCTCTTAAATTTGTTTTTAAATGTATAGAAGTAGAAATTTGTACTAATTTTAGATTAGTATTTTATAGTTACTTGGAAAATCCTGTAGGTAGTGGTCTAAATCACAAAAATAAACTGTAAATCTGGTGACTCTGGTCTCCAAACACTTCCCAACAGCTGTTAGATCAAGGCAACCTGCATTTGATACACTGGGTCTATGGATCTTTAGATTATACATTTCAGCAGCCTTGCACTCCTTTAAAAAACAAAACAAACAAACAAACAAACAAAAAACCGGGGAACTCTTCTAAGCATACATAATAGCTCTGGCTGAGAAAGACTTACTTTATTTTCCCAGCTAACGGAAAGGTACTGTCATTAAATGGATTAATTTTGCATACCAGGAGGCTGGAGTAGATACTGTAATATTTGAAATATCATGTAGCAAAATATTATGGTACTATAACTTTGTGACAGTGGAGGGCATTAGTGTAATGCCTATGGGTATAACTATACTGCAGAGTGAAGTCAATTTATTTTAAATGGATGACTGCTTGATGGAACACATTTGAGGCATGCAGTTGCCATGAGCAGTTCAGGTACAAAGCTCTCTCCACGTTGGCCAAACAGGAAATGGGTATTCAAAATTTCCTGGTGCTTGAAAGGAGGAGCTATTTCCTGTTTACATGGCCACAGTGCAGCAGAGTGTGAGTGTCCAGAGCAGTCACAACAGAGCATTAAGGAATATGTTCCAGAGGCCAATTCCGTCTATTTACATTGCGCTCTGCGAACACTGATGCTAATTTGAACCATAGAATTTGACTTTAGTGCTGCTCCACTTGCGGAGGTAGTTTTATTAAGTTGAATTTTACCACAGTTTAGATCAGTGAAACTGATATGCTAGTGGAGACGCATACTTTAGGGAGTCAATGTAAGCAATGTTACATTGTCCTCCATTATCAGCCTAGACCAGGCTTTAGTGATAAAAATACTTTAAATCTTTCATGTTACTACCTAAGCAATTTGTAAAGGCTGTGTACTTTATGGTCTTTTTAAACAGAACAAAGGGCATTATCAACTCAATTTAGATATACAATTTTATGTTTTTTAAAAGTGAGTAGTATGGTGGTTCAAAATTCCAATTGAAAAGATTTTTTTAAAGTAAAAAATGAAAATAATACACCTCTGATAATTAAAAAGTGATAGTCTATAAACAAAAATAAAATTGAGATAATTAATTTTCATTGTCAGTGGCCAAAGAAATGCAAAAAGTGTATAAAGAGCATAAATAGTGATAAGTAAATTGACTTTTTAGAACACTTTCATGTCTATCCCCACAGATTATTAATTCCATAACACATTTTTCTACCACATACAGTTGTTTGCCTATATCTTTTTAATTATTCCTGCAAAATCAATAGGATCATTTTTTTTGTTTTGTTTCTCCTAGGTCCTTGGGCTCAAACTCCCTAATCTCTTTGGACGTGCAGAGAAGGTTACCTTCCAGTTTTCCTATGGAACAAAGGAAACATCATATGGCCTGTCATTCTTCAAACCACAGCCTGGAAACTTTGAAAGAAAGTAGGAAACAGATACAATTTCTGAATACACTAATGTTTCTTCATAATAAAATAAATGCTTTAAAGTGAGCTTATTCTCTGAAAAATAACAAAGAATGGCATAATGGGCTCCCGCATTTTATTTTTCAGTTACCCAAATTCATTTCCCTTGACAGTGACATGAGCATTTGAAGTTAATGAAATAGTGCTCACTTATGTCAAGGGGAATTGGCCCATTGTTCTAATTTCCATATGTGAAGGGTTTTTTGGTTTTTTTTGCCAGCATAGTGAGCTCAATTTGGGATCTGAAACTGGGTTTTTTATAGCTAATGCTTAATTACCAGCTTCACATTTTAATCTTTTGCTTCTCATGCTTATGATGTGGTTAACTCAGAGATGACACGGCAAATGAACTTATAGATAATAAAATGATAGTAATATTGCAATTTTGTTTTGTTTTGAAAAGTTTGCCAGTAAATACTGTATATCCAAAATGTGATTTCATTAGTAAAATCTCAAAGGGGTAAATTTTTCATTGTTTGCACAAAGAAGTAATAGAGTGCAAGGCACAATCTTTCTTACTCTGCTCCATTCAGCAGTGAAAATTGACCTACTTTTTCATACATCTTTTACCATGTAACAGCTCCCTTCAATGTTCTGCAGACAGGAGAACATCTTAGTTGAGTAACCTCACATTTGAAAGGACCGCTTGTCCTAAATGAACATATTAGTCACTCTTCACTACATCTTTTTTGTTTCTGACAATAAAGTGAGCCACTATTCTATATTCAGCACAGATTTCTTTGATGTAGACAGCTGCTTCCTGAAGCCTTAAAGGAAAATGGGGATGTGAAATCAATAATAAAAGTTAGCTTGAGAGCTAGAGTAACTGACTCAGTTGATCTTTCACTTTTGGTAATTAAGTAAATAAAGCAGTTAAGAGACCTCATATTGACTATTTACATTTATTTGACTATTTAAATCTATGCTTTTAAGGCTTATGCCATCATTGAGGGCCACCTACTGATCTGTTACATTAACATCATGTAGATGGTTCTCAAAACACATGCTTTAGTTTTAAACTTTCACTTATTATAACAATTTTCACTTCACATCTCCATGTTCTTAGTTTTTCAGTTAACCTATATAAAGTGACTGGACAGTTTCCTTGGAGTTCCCTTCGTGAGACCGACAGGGGAATATCAACAGAATTTAATGTAAGTACAGTAGCACCTTTCTTTGCCAATTTTGCTTCAAGAACTGGTGGAGTTGAAGCATCATGCAGATTTAATTCATTTCAAGAAGTATAGCTTTTATTTTTTTCTGTACATTTGTAAAATTCATATGACAGGGATTGTTTTGCCTTAACATAAAAGACAACAGTTCTGACGTGATCTATCAAAGGGATTTTAAAGTATTAATTGGAATTGAATCTCTCTTCACTGGTAGCAAAAATGGAATAAGCTTTTCGGCTTACAAAGCTGTTAATGCTAACGATGTTCCCATCTCAGAGGTGTCTTTCTAGAGCACTGGATTAGAACAATTCAAAATGTGTTTCATTTGGGAGAAGAATCAATTGTGTTTCATCATTCATAAATAGATGAATTATTTTGGACTCTAGAAATACACGACTCTTATGGAGAAAAATTACTTACTTTCACACATTCAGTACAACAACTTGGAAAGGGTAAACTTACCCATTTCCTCCACATAGAAAAGAGGCAATAAAAATGAAAACTTATAAGGAAAATGTGATATTTGTATCTTGTAACACTTCCTGTGTTCCTATACTGTTCAAATGTCTTTGTAGTTTCCCATATGGAAGACCAATCACACACTGAAGTGGGAAGGTGTTTGGAGAGAGCTCGGCTCTCTTGCAAGAACAGCATCCTTTTCTGTCCGAGAAGAAAGTGGACACTCTCTTAAATCTTCTTTATCGGTGAGACTTTTTCATATGGTAAATGATAGACATGTGCTTTTGAATGCTATAGGAATTGTGAATGTTGCCAGAAGAGCGCTCTCTGCCGCTGGTAACTGAAACAATAATAATAGTAATTACGGGTGGTGTGTTTGATGCTCAGACACCTACTATGTAGTGTGACGCCTCTCAACAAATCACTCAACAGGCTGCTAGACAAAGGACTTATCCTCACTCGCCACTTGTTTTTGCATGGCTGAAGGGAAGATTAGCTCCCTCTTCCTCATTCTGCAGAGCTCTGTGGAGGATATTGCCTTCCCTCCTTCTTGTATCTTTTTAAAGCTACCGATCACTGTAGAAGGGAGCATTCCTCCCTCCCTCTGTCCTGCAGAGCTCCCTACATACTGAGGCAGAGCTCCGCTGTTGCTTAAAAGCATTGTGTCACCACAGCACTTCACAGTCTTTGATTTTAACACTCAAAGTGCAGGTTTGTGAGTGGATATAAAGAGAGTTGCATATGCCCAGGTAATTTCTGTTGGGGTATGGTAGCCACTGCATTTCTGGGGCCTACCACAGCCAACAAAGCAGATGTGTCTTTGATACAGCCTGTTAAGAATTGGGTTATTCTTCTTTGAGTTTGCTCATGTTCTTTCCCAACTTAAGTGTGTGTGTGTGCATCACATGCACTGGTGCTGGAAAACTCATCCCCCAGTGGTATCCATACGAGCCAGCTTTAGCACATGCGCTCGCATATTGGTGCTGCTGGCTCCATGTAGATGATTTAGCTTTAGCCTGACAATATTACTTGTCTCCTAATGTATGCCCAGTTTCTGATAGCAAATAACAAATGTAGCAGTTGAGTAACTCTTGTAACAGTTGAGTAACTCTTTTGAGTCTTTTTAGCACGCCATGGTAATTGATTCTCGGAACTCTTCAATCTTGCCAAGACGAGGTGCTTTGCTGAAAATTAATCAGGTAGTGTAACTTCCGTGATAAGTGTGTGCAGTAGGTGTTTGTTTTCCTAGTTGATACTGTTGATTTCTCAGTTTATATATTTTTAAGCCAGAATAAATTGAATACAAGAAAATCCAGTCAAAATGGTCTTGCTTTCACTTTACAGTAGCAGTATGTATTTTTAAATTGCTAATTCTCTTTATAAAGGCCAATACAAATATGAAAATAAACAATATTGTTGTAAAACAGTCTTTGACCACTGACATTAACTTCTTTGGTGGTTAAAAAATATTATCACCAACCAGCACTGTTGGCAAAATAGGTACTGAGACAACGATTTTTACCATTGCTTCCTAATATTGCCAAATTATGTAGCAATTCATGAGTTTTAAAGTTCCTTACACTTGAGTTATTTTTATAAAAATAGCTTTCAGGATCTGTGCATGAGTTTAGAGAACAGTTTCCAACATCCACTTGCTTTTCAGAAAGCTTAAAACAATTAGCTTCTCAGACGCATGTGTTAATGATTAAATCATACACTGGACTGAAATGTCATCCTCCCTTCCAGCAAAGACTAGAAGTGCTACAGCAGTAACTTGGGTCAAATAAGAGCAAGACTGAACAACTTCTATTTATTGCCCCTAAGCAAAGATGGTGGCTGTGATTTGGGACCTTTGTATTCCATACCCCTTCCATTGTTAAGTGGGGGAAATGGGGATTCTTTCAAGGATATATGTGTGATAAAGTGCCCACTCTGAATAAGATTACTAAACTATTGATTATTGCCAATCAGGATTTTTTGTGTTCAAAACAAAATACCATGTTTTTTGCTTATATTCAGTTGGTCTCTATGTTTACCTATCCTTTAGAATAATGCAACTGGACTTTTATAATCTTCAGTTATATTTTAGTAGCTGAAACCGTACTATCTTGTGGAAATAGCTTCAACTGTTTGATAGTGGTCAAATCCTGTTCCCCCATTCCACCAAGCTCTTATTGACAACAAATGGTGTAGAAAGGGGTAGCCATATTTAACACCTGTGATAAGAAGGTGTGGTTGACCTTTCATTTCTCTAGGGATCAACTATGCTTTCTCATGGGTTTTGAATTTGGTTGCTCATCCATGTCAATGTAGACACTGCTGTTGCCTATGATGAATTTTGTTTAAGGGGAGTGGGGTCACCAAAATGTGTGTGTGTGTGATGTCAAAAGTTTCTGGTTTTTCCAGGAGCTAGCTGGTTATTCAGGTGGAGATGTGGCTTTTCTAAAAGAGGACTTTGAGCTTCAGCTGAATAAGCAACTTTTGTGGGATTCAGTAAGTATTTATATATTTTCACTTGAATTGGTAAAGTAACAAATGGGGTGATTTGAATGTTTAGCATGATCCTTTTTCACCATGCTTTCAAAAAGATTTTTCTGACTAAAGCTAGATGTGCAGATACCTTGATTTGCCCTAGAATAATATATAACATTTTCTCATTGGCTGAATCTCCTCTCTTTATGTGACAGTTCTACATCTGTCATAGAAATCTGGAAGGTGGATTTTTTTAACAACTCAAACAATTAGGTGTGAGAAGTGTTTTCTCTTAAAAAGGTATTAAGTTTGACATGTCTGTATTATGTAGATCTTATAGCCATTGATACTTATTGGTTGCTGTTACTGGCTTTCTCTTTGGTGGTTGGACCCCTTAGCTCATATTTCTTCTTTCCTTGATAATGAATCTGACCAGCCTTATGTGCCTAGCTTTTAGTTATACACTGGGTTTAGTCTATTTATAATAGCATTATGAATTTACGATCATTTATCACCATTATTATCTTAGTGTTTTATCATCTTCAATATACAACTATTGTTGGTGCTCTTGAAAGCTAACCTCAAAATTGATCTAACAACATTATCTGCTGAACCCTCCACAAACCCAGTTGTGGAGAGAATTAAGAGCAGAAATATCTTTGAATTTATCTGTTTAAAAACCTCTGTTTAGGCTCTCTAATTCTGTTCTCTTGGGTCCACTGCAGATGTCCCAGAATGATGGATAAATATCAGAAGTTTCTTGCAAACTCTGACTCTTATTACATCACATCTGACACCTTGGAATTTATCATTGTGTGGTATCTTAGATACATATGCATGTAGTTTTCCAATGCCCCCTATTTTTAATAACTTTAGCATAATATTTTACTCTGAAGTTTTTTTTTTTCACTTTGACTAGTAGGATATAGGTGAAGAATTTTAAGGTGAAACACTGAACACTTTAATATATGAGGGGAAGGGTATTAGAAAGGGAGCACTCCCTCAGCCTCTAGATAGAGGATAACTCATTGCATATGTGACTCTTCTGTGCCTATGGTAGCCCACCTGAAAATGCCAAGGTCAGGGCAGCCTGCAAAAAGGAGAGCAGATTCTTCAAAAATGTTGCTTAACCATGAAAAACAGATGAAGGCATCTTGAGTCAGTACAAGAGGGGACCCTTGATTTGTGGAAGCAAGATGAACATTTTGAAAACACAAGTTTCAGTCAAAAGAAGCTTTCAGGAAACCATTAATGGGAGGTACAATTAAGTCATGCTGTTGTGATTATAATAGTTACTTTAATAGTGCTGCTGTAAAATCATCTTGCTTGTCTATAGCAAGGTGTGACTGAAAGCAGATGGGCAGTGGAAGGCAAATAGAACATATTACTTCAAAAGACCCCAAATAGTACCAATTTTAACCCTGTATCTCCCATTAAATAAGAAATTAAAAGACAAAGTATAACAAATGGAAAAAAGGGAAAATAGAGAGCACTCAATATACAGTAGCAGTTATGAAGTGCAGAAAATTTATTAGAGAAGCTTAACACATCAGGGGAAAAAATGGGTGGCAGGACTAAAGACAATAAAAGAAGAGTTTTTAAGTATATTAGGAAGAGAAGAAACCTACCAATGGTGTAGGCTCTCTACTATATGGAGATGATAAAATTGTTAATAATAATGCAGAAAAGGCAGAAGTGCTCAATAAATACTCCTGTTCTGTACTTGGAAAGAATCAGGCTCATGTACTTGTATCATACAAGAATGAAGTATTTTCCGGTCCATTAGTAATTAAGAAGGATGTTAAATATAATTTACTAGGGATAAATATTTGTAAGTTAGCTGGCCTGGTTAACTTTCATTCAATACCGTAGAACCTCCAAGTTACAAATTGTCCTGTCAACCACACAATTTGAAACTAAAAGCAATTACAGTTGAAGTTTTTTGTTAAGCATGAACTACTTAAAAAAAAAAGTTTATAAAAGATTTGAGAAGGTGAGGAAACTCTTTCTGTGCTTGTTTCATTTAAAGTAAGATAGTTAAAAACAGCATTTTTCTTCAGCCTAATAAAATTCTAAAGCTGTATTAAATCAGTGGTCAGTTGTAAACTTTTGAAATAGGAAACATGACGTTTTGTTCAGAGTTACCACCTCTACTCTAAACTGTATAGGTGTTCATAACTCTGCAGTTCGACTGTAGTCCTAAAAGAATTGGCTGAAGATATCCCTGAGCAACTCATGCTAGTTTTTAATAAATCTTGAATACCAGAGATATTTCAGATGACTGGAACAAAGCTGGTGTTGTGCCGATATTAAAAAAGTGCAAGCAAGATGACCCAGGTAATAGCTCACTACTAGATGGAGATGATAAAATTGTTAATAATAACGCAGAATAATAATAATGGAGAAGTTACCTGCCTTCTCCTCTCATCACCCTCATTCCCTGCACCCTACCAATGCCAGTCCTCATTTTGCTACTGCTGCACTCACAACCTTCCCCAGCCCCAATATACAGAATGTCTTCCCGAGTCTGGTCCTTACCTCTAGTATGTTCACTTCATTCAAATCTCTCCTTTAGGTGCACTTTTCCCATAATGCCTCAGGGGAAACAAGAAAAATTAAATAAATAAAGAGCCCTTTACTACCTGGTATTTCATCCCCACGAAAGTACTCATTCTCTATAAACATATTACCTCTCAATCTTCTTTTTGATAAACTCAACAGATTGAGCTCTCTAAATCTCTGACTCCATGTTATTGTCTCAACCCTCTAATCATTTTTGTGATTCTTTTCTAAACACACTCTATTTTTTCAACACTTTAAAAAAAACAGGCCCCATTAAATTAGTCAAAATAATGGAATAGCTGGCTGTGGAATCAATTGAGAAAGAATTAAAAGCATAGGAATATAATTAATACCAGTCAGCATGCCTTTATGGAAGAAAAAGAAAAAAACAAATATGGGTAGACAAACCTGATTTCATTCTTTGTTGAGATTACAAGCTTAGCTGTTAAAAGTAACTGCACAGATAAAATATACTGGGACTTTTGGAAGGTGTTTGACTTAGAACCACATGACATTCTGATTTTTTTTAAAAATAGCATTATATAGTATCAATATCAGTCAAGACTCCTTGTTAAATTGATTAAAAACTGGCTGGCTGACAGATTTCAAACAGTCATTGTCAAAGGGGAATCGTAATTGAATGGAGTGTTTCTACTGGGGGTGTTCCACAGGGATGAGTCCTAGCCCTGACAGTAGTCAACTCATTTGTCAATGATCTGGAAGTATAAACTTGAAATCACTGCTAATAAAATTTGTGGATGACACCCAGATTTACAAGACTGGTAAATAATGATGGGAGCAGTGCAGTCAGACAGAGCAATCTGGATTGCTTCGTATACTGGACTGATTGAAACAAAATGCATTTGAATATGGCTAAGTGCAAAGTTATACACCTAGCAACTAGGAATGCAGTCCATACACACAAAATGGTGTACTGTATCCAGAAAAGGAGGAACTCTGAAAAGGATTTGTGTGTCATAGCGGACAAGTTTCCAGTGCAGGGGTGTGGCAAAAAGGACAAATTTGATCTCTGGATATATAAACAGGAGACTAGTGAATAGGAATAAAGAGGTGATTTTACCTCTATACAGTATTGCTGAGATCAGTACTACAACAATGCATACAGTGCTGGTATCCCTATTTTTTTTCTTGTTTTTTTTAAAGCATTGAAAAATTAGAGAGGGTACAAAAAAGAATCACAAAAATGATTAGAGGGTTGGAGAAAATAACTTGGAGTCCGAGATTTAGAGAGCTCAATCTGTTGAGCTTATCAAAAAGAAGACTGAGAGGTAATATGTTTATAGAGAATGAGTACTTTCATAGGGATGAAATACTAGGTATTAAAGGGCTCTTTAATCTAGTGGAGAAAGACATAATAAGAACAAGTGGCTGAAAGCAGAAGCCATACAAATTCAAATTAGAAATAAGGCAGAAATTTTTCACATTCAGGGTGAACAGCCACAGGAACTAATTACCTAAGGAATGGTGGATTATTCATCTCTTAATTCTGTCACCCATACTCATTCAAAGTAGTATTTTGCAAGTAGTGCCACTGAAGAAAATGGTTTAAAGTATTCAGTGTAAGTAAGCATTTAAGAATTTGGTCTTCTATGTTTAAGTTGTGTATTCTGAGAGTCTGTGTATCTGCAGTAAAACTATAGGTTGTTTTTTTTTTTTTATAGTCCAATCTATAAATATTTATAGTCTTTGGGATGCCCTGCTGGCCAACAATATTTTCCTTCTGTTTTGTACACAGAGCAAGCAGCTAGGACGGTTTATTATTATGATTTGGATACCTGTAAATTTACCTAACATTTTACATCAGCTAGGAGATAGATTTTTGTTTTTGTTTGGGTTTTTTTAATTACAGGAGCCTTATAGCTTCCATTTGTAATAGATGTTCCTTAGAGGAAAAGGAGTGCTCTAATGTTGAAATCACAGGAAGCAGCTGATGTCAAAATGATGGTTTATTTTATTTTGGGAAAAGCATAAGAGTCAGGATATGAAAAGTCTGAGAGAGTGGGAGCCAGACTTTAGACTTTCAAACTGAAAAATAGAAGTGTTTTATTTTTCATGTATTTTAACTATTTTTTATAATGTAATACCACTTACTTTAGAAAGATGGCAGCAGTGACCAACAGTTCTTCTGAAAATACATTAATCAGAATCTATATAGAAGTGTCTCCAGATCTGTATCCAGATCTCATGTAACTCCTAGTAATGCCAGGGGAAGCTCTGCATGTGCGTTGACGGGCAGAATTTGACCAAACACTGTTATACAGTATCTGAATAATACAAAATTTATTTTTTTTCTTTTTCTTAAGGTTTTGTCAGCATCTCTCTGGGGTGGAATGTTGGTTCCTATTGGAGATAAGCCCTCCAGTATTGCTGACAGGTGAGTAGTGCATATATTCCCATTGTCCCATCGACTCTGTTTCCATTGTTTTCTGTAAACTCAGGCAGTATACTGTGAAAACTATAGTGGCTGTTTCTTCTGCATTAAGAAGCCGGCGGGGGGGTGGGGGGGTGATTTTATTTATATTTATTGTGCTTATGGGTACTAAAAAAGAGAGGATCCCATAGAATTTGAACACCACATTAACATTTTAAGCATACTTCATATTTATCATTTCCATAATAAAAGTTGTTATAAATATAAACCTGCAGTGTTGGCCATTAAATAGTAAGTATATGTCTCCTTCAATAGTTACATTTACTGTAATATTTGCAGAATTACCCATTGTAAATATAGGAAATATTTCAGAGAAGGTAGATATCACTCAATGGGTAAACCCATCTTTTAATGGTGTGGTAGTCTACCTCCAGCTTTAAAATACAAACATTTGCTAAAGACAGTAGTAAATATTTAGACTTCAATGATATTTGCCAATAATATTCCTGTGCTCTGCTATAACTTCAAACAGTATTTAGATACTGTGTTGTACGTGCAGTAGAAAATATTAAGATAGTTGGAACTGAGAACTGAGTTCATGATTCTGCCTGTCTCTTGCAATGATACCACCAGCATCTAACCTGAAAAGGAACTGCATTTCTTACACTGATTGTGACATCAGCCATGGGAAGAGAAATGCAGACCTCTGTATTTTGGTCCTGAAAAGTACTGATTTTTTTCCCCCAAATAATTAATTTAAAAAGTAAAAGCATTTTAAAATTAAACCTAAATATGTCATATTGATCTGAATTTTTTACAGCTCTTGTATTTTTAAAAGCATTTCACTTAACTTGCAAGAAGATTTCCTCTAACTCTGAAGATAAATTTCAATGAATTGATAACTGTATATTTTGCAATACGATTAGAACACTTTACTAAAGATGATTTATTTGATTAAAAATGACTTTGTTAATTAGGTTTTACCTTGGTGGACCAACAAGCGTGCGTGGATTCAGTATGTACAGCATTGGACCCCAAAGTGAAGGTCTGAGACTCTTAAATCCCAATCTAATTTCAACACCATAATGTACATCATTTTTAAGGCTAGGGTTTGTGTCTTTATTAAACTTACTACAGCTTTGAAATAACTGGAAATTGCTCACTCTGCCTTCTGGCATTTTCTCTCAGAGCAGGTGGGTATAATCCCAAGAGTGTGAGAAGTTTTTGGTGTCTTTGATCTCTTATTATGTTACTAGTGCACAATGGAACAAAGCCAGTCGCCCTCAGTTATGTTTCTAGATTACTTATACTTCTCTAATCTGACTGTGCATGTAGACATGTTAGCTTTTGTATCTTTACTCCTTACACATTTGTATCTAAGCTTTCTCAGTTCTAAAGGAATATTTGAACTTCCTAATATCCTTCAAAGGGTATTAAGATTTTGTGTGGCTAGTACTAAAACTAAGTGTGGGTGAGACAGAATTCATACTGATTCAATAGTCCTGCTTCTTTCTTAAAACACCATTTCAAGAAACAGGGCTAACAATCTCTTGGAGCTTTAGGAGCTTCATCTGAATGTACTGATCTTTGTTTACAGAAATGACCTAGATTTCAGTCTCCAGTGAGTCACTTTGATTTTTTGCAAACTACGTTTCAAGATTTAAAAAACAAATCAAAATGTGGTTAGAGTAGTGATCATACTGAATATTTGGAATAGGGTGTGCTCATGTAGTTTATATATAACCATGATGTTTTGTTTAGGCAAGAGGTCGTGTAAGCTGAGATAGGGATTTGGGAGCCAGGAGTTTCTTCACTTCTTATCCTTGCTCTACTACTGACTTGATGAGACTGTAGACTGGTCACTTAACCATATCATATCCCTTCCTTTACGGTGATACCTGTTTTAGAGATGTACAGTAGATGGACTATGCTGAACACCTAACGTGCCCCTGTTCACTTACTTGACTAAAGGCAGAGATAAAAGGGAAGAGCACTTAGGAGAATTAAAGTGTTAAATAAGTGTTAATTTATTCTTGTTGGAGGTAGGGACGGGGAGAATTGGGAACCTATTGTAAGTGGGGTTTAGGAAGTTCCTCCTGTATCATATATAGAAAAGTTTCCTTTTGGTAAATGCTGTTTTTGCAATGTTTTCCTCGTATAGGTGATTATTTGGGAGGAGAAGCCTATTGGGCTGGAGGCCTGCACTTGTACACACCTCTCCCTTTTCGGCCAGGTCGTGGGGGATTTGGAGATCTCTTTAGAACACACTTCTTTCTCAATGCTGGAAACCTCTGCAATCTTAACTATGGTGAGAAGCAAGATACTTATAAAACACGACAACCTGATCCTCCACTGCCAAAGACCATAATAGCAGGATAGAATTGTTAGACATTTGTTTCCTCAAAGCTAATTAGTTTACAGCAGGTAGTTTAGTGGGCTAATAAAAGGCAACTTTTGGTAGACCACACATTTGACAGGTGTCAAGCAGAATGGTAATCTTAATAGACCTCTGTCTATAGCACATGATTTTAAAGTCTGGAGCCAGGAACTTTTCAAGTTGCAGAAGCGGTGGCTGAAAGTCTAATTGTGGTATTTTCATATATGCTTATTTGTTCATCCTCTGATGTGCTTACTTAATGCCCGCTATTTCAAGCAGACTACTCTTAAGAGGCAAACAAGAAACAAACTAGAATTCTAGGCTTAGATTAAAAAGTAGTTGTACTATACTGTATCTGAAGTTGCAGTAACTAATTTGATTCTTCTCCCCTTTACTGCTTCAGCTTCCTTTTTTTCCAAAGTCTCTTCAGCTATTTTGCTGAACATGATGGATTGGCAGTTAATACTGTAGTGATATTTGTTGCCTATGTAGCTTGAAGGAAGAGTCAAATTAACTCATGCAGTGAAGATGCACTGTATACACAATTGAACAGCATAGGAATCTGCTTTAAACCAGGTCTTGACATAAACCAGGTGCCAAGTTGCCATGGCGACTGAATCTTGCAGGCTAGGAGTCAGCTGTGGTTTTTTGGTTTGGGGGATTTTTAAAAATAATTTAGGAGCCAGCAGTTTACTTTTAGTCACTAGAGGGTGCTTTTCCACTGCATTTTCCCTGCAGAGCTAGGCAGCCTGACTTCAGATCCTTGCTTTAAAGCTCGGTGCCTATGGCTATGTCTACACTTGTTAATTTAAGTCGACTTAGCATGTCCACAGTCAAAAATTAAGTCAACTTAGAGGGTACCCTGCCAAATCGACCTAGAGCGTCCACACTGGATGCCTAGGTCGACTTGTAGGGGCTAGGTAGACCTGGGACAGGCCCATGGTGGCAGGGGGGGCACCCCTTGCCAAGTGCCAAGGGGCTCAGCCTTTGCCCCCTTGTACCTTGGTACAAGGGGGCAAAGGGAGATGGGACCCTGGCAGGGCATAGGAGCAGAGTGAGCAGGGCAGAGCTGTGGGGGGCACGCCAGGCTGTTGCTGTGCCAGCCACCCTGGCAGGGAGGGCAGTGGGGAAGCACTAAAGCCCCCTAAGTTGACTTAAAGTCGACTTAGGGCTACTCCACGTCCACACTGGCTACGTCAACTTTCTGAAGTAGACTTAGCCAGAAAAGTCGACTTAAAAGGTGGTTTAAGAAAGTCGACTTTAATTTTCCTTAAGTTGACTTAAGCAGCTGCTTAAGTCGACTTAAGGAAAATGTAGTGTGGATGCAGATTAAATTAAGTCGACTTAAGCAAGCTTAAATCGACTTAATTTCTAAGTGCAGACGCACTCTATCTGAGCAACATTTTTATTGATCCCTGCTTTAAACTTAGAAAATAATTGATGACGCTATATGCTCTCTCTAATTCTGGGTACCATAGTCTTGGAAATTAGAAAGTGTCTCTTAAACGCCAAAAAGGAAGGGCAGAGTAATGATTCCTGAATCTCAGAAGTGTGTGGTCTAGATCTGAAATGCTGAGGATCCTTTGTGTGTACCGGTGGTTGTCCCTTGAACTTCTTGACAGTGTGCTTTGATTCTTATTCTTCAAATGTTTCATTCACTTCTCAGGTGAAGGTCCCAAAGCTCATCTCCAGAAGCTGGCTGAGTACATCCGATGGTCTTATGGTGCTGGAATAGTGCTCAGACTTGGA
Source organism: Pelusios castaneus (assembly GCA_007922175.1). Classification (NCBI taxonomy): domain Eukaryota; kingdom Metazoa; phylum Chordata; order Testudines; family Pelomedusidae; genus Pelusios; species Pelusios castaneus. The sequence continues at coordinate 9,868,975 of ML685821.1, forward strand.
AACATTGCTAGATTAGAACTTAACTACTGTATCCCTATGGGAGTACAGAGTGGTGACAGGTTTGTGTATTTTAGCATATTTACTACTTTTTGAGAGTACCCAGAATCTTATCCATCTGCTTCAGTGAGAATTTTAGAGTTTTGTTTATTCTTTGGAGATTTCTCAGCACTGAAGCTCTCTCCTTTCAGGCAACGTTTTCCACATTGGTTTCAGAAGACTTCTCAGTTTAGAACCATTTTTATCTCAGGTTTCAAAGTTCACTGAACTTTGAGTTCATCTGTTGAAACTGTATGAATAAAAGCATAGCAGGGTTTTATTTCTTTACAATACGAAACTCACACTCATCCAGCTGATGGTGTTTTTCTTATCCATCCAAAATTTTTTAATTACCAATCATAGAATTTCACACTTGAAGAAGTGAGTTTTTCAGATAGTTAGGCACTGATAATGGAGGAAGAGGTTAAATTAATTTTGCAGCCAGCTATGATACTATCTACCAAGCCAATGGTATAATACACAATGGGAAAGCTTCAGTGGGAATAAAGTTTCAGATTTTGCAAATAGACTTGCTCACCTCAGGTTTTATTTTATGAATTGTTGACCTAGTTAAACTGGATCCTTACAGGTCTGTAGTGCCAAATTATGTTACTTCATGTAGCTAGCGGTAGTGTTACTGAGTGCGGAATTTGTCTCATAATATTCCGTTAGCGGTAGGCCGAAAAAGATGGAAAATTTTCAGAGTCAGTTTTTGTTTGTTTTAAAGGAACCTTTGTCAGCTTAACAGTCTCAAAATATATTTGAATTGTAATTTTTTCAAGGATTAAAAAATAGTAAAAATCTGAGCGAAGGGGTGGGTGGGGGGAGCTGTCCAAAGAAAAAGTAATACCTTGTGAATAGCCCTAATTCTGTGCATTGTATTGCCTTTTTCTTTCAGGATATGTGATGGTGTCCAGTTTGGAGCTGGAATAAGATTCCTGTAATAGTACAGAAACACTTCACACTGCTGTCAAAAAAGAGAGCGCTGGAGTAAATTATGGCTCGAAGTGGTTCCGTTTTTTTATCCTTAAAGTATAAATATGCCTTTGAGTGATCAACCTCTCTGACTTCACAGCAAACTACATTAAAGAATTGTGCTGGAAAGGTGCATTGTACCTGTGATTTTTATCAATGGTGGCAGGTGGATTCTTTCATCAGATTTTAAAGCTATTTTAGGTTTTAACTTTTACTGTGGCTGTTGATACATAAAATGAAAAAATAGGTGCACTGGAACTAAGTGCTGGAATAACTCTACAGCATTATAATTGTTATTGGACTGCTTGTTTCATGAAACCCTAACCTTTTCAACTGTAAGCCAGACAAATGTTTAGGATGACCTACTGTAT
>ML685821.1:9870756-9889299 GCA_007922175.1 Pelusios castaneus
ACTCTTTTTCTTACTTCCATCATGCCAAGTTGGATAAATAGGGAGAACGCCATGAAAATTTCCAATATCAAGCTCTTTTCAGTGTGCAAAAAGCATAATTGTTATATCTGAAGGAAAATACTTTGATTAAAATATTATCTTTAATATTGTAGAATGAGCTGTATTGAAAATTGGACCCTAAAATCTGTGATAGCCCTTTTGAAAAATGTGAACCCAACTGTCCTGAATGAGTAAATAGTAAAATTCAAAGAATAACTGCTAGATGTTCTTGACTAAGAAACAGCTGATTTTTCAGAATCTCAGTGAAGCAGGCCGTTAAAATACTTCATCACATTGTACTGTAGACAAGTCTGGCAGCGCCAGGTTTAAAAGCTTCATTTTGTATTTTCTACAGCAATTGCAAAATAGTTGTCAACTTCTATACTTGACACCCAGGCACCACTATCATGTTACTTGGTTGGATATCAAAGGCCAGTTTTTGACTTTTTATTCACTTTAATATTCATTTCATTTTAAAATTGCACTCTGCTATAATGGTTAACCATATGAGAACTGGTTAAAAGACAGGGAACAAAGGGTAGGAGTAAATGGTAAATTCTCAGATTGGAAAAGGGTAGCTAGTGGTGTTCCCCAAGGGTCGGTCCTAGGACCAGTCCTATTCAATTTATTCATAAATGATCTGGAGAAAGGGGTAAATAGTGAGGTAGCTAAGTTTGCAGACGATACTAAACTACTCAAGATAGTCAAGACCAAAGCAGATTGTGAAGAACTTCAAAAAGATCTCACAAAACTAAGTGATTGGGCATCCAAATGGCAAATGAAATTTAATGTGGATAAGTGTAAAGTAATGCACATTGGAAAAAATAACCCCAACTATACCTATAATATGATGGGGGCTAATTTGGCTACAACGAGTCAAGAAAAAGATCTTGGAGTCATTGTGGATAGTTCTCTGAAGATGTCCGTACAGTGTGCGGAGGTGGTCAAAAAAGCAAACAGGATGTTAGGGATCATTAAAAAGGGGATAGAAAATAAGACTGCAAATGTATTATTGCCCTTATATAAATCCATGGTACGCCCACATCTCGAATACTGTGTACAGATGTGGTCTCCTCATCTCAAAAAAGATATTCTAGCACTAGAAAAGGTTCAGAAAAGGGCAACTAAAATGATTAGGGGTTTGGAGAGTGCCTCGTATGAGGAACGATTGAAAAGGCTGGGCCTCTTCAGCTTGGAAAAGAGGAGACTGAGGGGGGACATGATAGAAGTATATAAAATTATGACTGATGTGGAAAAAGTGGACAAGGAAAAGTTGTTTAAATACTCCCATAATACAAGAACCAGGGGTCACCAAATGAAACTGATAGGTAGCAGGTTCAAAACAAATAAAAGGAAGTTCTTCTTCACACAACGCACAGTCAACTTGTGGAACTCCTTACCTGAGGAGGTTGTGAAGGCTGGGACTATAACAATATTTAAAAGGGAACTGGATAAGTTCATGGTGGCTAAGTCCATAAATGGCTATTAGCCAGAAAGGGGTTAAGAATGGTGTCCCTAGCCTCTGTTTATCAGAGGATGGAGACGGATGGCAGGAGAGATCACTTGATCATTGCCTGTTAGGTTCACTCCCTCTGGGGCACCTGGGCACTGGCCACTGTCGGTAGACAGATACTGGGCTAGATGGACCTCTGGTCTGACTCAGTACGGCCTTTCTTATGTTCTTATGTTCTTATATTTTTGAGATTTAAAAGCACTCTTATTTTATGGCTGCTAATGTAAATTACTTATCCTGTTCTAATAACTGCTTTCAGGATACTTCAATAGATTTATTCCATATACATTTAAAACAGGCTTGCTAAATTGTCATTGAAATGTACCAGCACAGACATAAAATCCGCTTGCCTTATAGCAAAACCTACTCTTTTTTGGTTTTGCTGAAATCAAAAATAATAAAATTACTCTTACTGAAGAAGTAGATTCTTGCATAGCAGTTAACAGCTCAACTACATTACTTTGTTCAGTTGGTTTTCCTAGGGTCTAAGTCCCTTGAGTCATTTTCCAGAACAATTTCAAATCCCTGTCATATTTGGGGCAAATGACTGTGTCACCTATGGACTACATTTAACTATAATGTACTAGATTTTTAAATAGAATACAGATCCACTTCTCCCTGCACCCCCTTGTTCATTGTTTTCAGGGGCCTTTTAGATCATTGCGCAGGCCTCAGCCTGATTCCAATGGAAGTATTAACAGAGGCTAATAATATACATTTATTACTGTATTTGAGACAGTGCCTGACGAATGATCAGCAATACTTTGTTCTGAAACATTGGTGAGAGAATCCATGCGATGGGCAATGTTTGGTGAAGGGGATGTTACAACAGCCAGCACCAAATGTGTTCCAGAATCAAAACTGCATCATGTGTAATAAAATTGGTGTAGTATAAAGGAGGACTAGCAGTCAGATCGTGCCATCTTAGCTCACATAAGTGAGCAGTTGCTCAGCCAACTTGTTCCATTGACTTTGGCAAAAAATTCTCTTGCAAATAATTGCTTGCCATCCTGAGTAAGGAAGTCACAGTTTGATCTCATCTAACTAGTAATGATGGAAAATAGTAATGCCAAGCACCTTATGGTGCTTTCCAGCCACAGATCTCAAGGGTGGGGTTCTCAATGGTACTTTGGCATCCAAATCCTGTTTTTAGGCATCTGTGTGATCTGCAGAACTGCTCAGCTGCTGCCTAACCCTTTAAAAGTGTAAATTTTTTGCTATGAAAGTGCATTGATCTGTTGGCAAGAGCAAACAGGACTAATGTCCACTTCAAGTGATGTCCTGCAGGTGCTCCACTTGTGTCATGTGCTGTGGTGCCCTCGATCAGAGATCTCAGCAGAATTAGTTCAGGTCTCACAGAGCAATTGTCCTGTCTAATTAGTGCACATGCGATCTGAACCCCTCAGTTCCTTCTCCACTGCCAGTCCGAGTCGGAGCGCTTATGAGCAGTTTTGTTTTTATTCCTTATTTGAGATAAAAAGCAGTTGCTTATCTCAGTGTATTCACATTTCACTTCAAAACTTTTTTCTTCTGTTATCTACATAGTTTCCTTCCTTCAGGGAGACCAAAAAAAACCCCCAAAGCCAGGTTCACCTGGTTTTAAACAATGTGCCTCCTGCAGGGTGATAATGCCAGTGTTGAACAGACACTTCCTCTATCTGCGGTGTTTGGGTGAGGCCCACATACCTCAAAAAAGCATGCACTGTAAGAACTTAAGGAACAGGAGGGACAGAGGCCAGTGAATTAAATTCATCTTAATGGGAAAGTCCCTTGGGTCCTGAACAGAGAAGTCATCTGCTGAATGCTCTCTGAGAAAGAGGGCTTTGTCTCCAATTTCCAGTCCACTACGTATACACGAGAATACTTGTCCCGCAATAGCTTATTGCGGGACAAGTAAAGCGCTATAAGTATAGCACTTTCTCGTGTACACACGTGCTCTTTCTTTCGCAAAGGAGCATTCACCATTGGAATGCTCCTTTGCAAAAGAAGAGCAGTGCATGATGGGCACCTGTCCCACCATGCACTTCCCACAGCCAGCCCCCTAGCCCAGCTGCAGGGCTTCTGGTGGCAGGGGGGGCTGCGTTGCCAGCCCCCACTGTCATCCAAACCCTTGGACTGTGCTGGGGGGCCGGCTTGAACCAGCCTGGGCAGCTGGTTCGGCCCAGCCCCCTAGTTTAGTCCAGGGGAGCTGCCAAACCGGACAGCTCCCCAAAATACTCAATTTCACTGCTCAGCTAGAGCAGTGAAATTGACATATTTTACAGCTCCGATGTCCCAGAGTGGCCTCGATTGGCACTCTGGGACATTTCCGGAGGCTGTCTATTATGCAAAATGAGTACAGACAAGCATTACCGCGGAACAGCTGTTCCGCGATAATGCTACCACTCTCGTTCGGAGTGGTTTAAATGTTGCTTGCCGCACAACAGAGAAATTGCTCGTGTGTACTCAAGTGGCTTTATTGGGTGGTAAGGACAACTGGATGGTTGTCTTATAAAAGCACCTACCCTGGCTCAAGCCAAACACCCAACAATGCTAAGCACAACACCCTTTCAGATGCTGCGCTTAAAAATGAACATTGTAAAGTTCACCTTGAATCCAACCCAATGCATAGAATTTATAGGAGCGGATTTGGACCCCACAATAATCAAAGCTTCATTACAAAGACCAAGATCTTGATATCATTAATAAAATTCACTCATATTGTGACAGCTCACTGCAGCTTCTGGGACATATGGCAGCAACAGCCTTTGTGGTACTGCATGCACGGCTCCCTGTGCAATGCTTCCAGGGATGGCTTGCTGCAGTATTCAGACTGAATGAACGCACTCCTGAAAAACCACTGGCAATCCCAAATGAAGTTAAAGCTTCCTTCAGATGGTGGACCCAAGAAAAAAACATGATGAAAGGAGTTCAGTTCTCCCAGAATCCACCTACAGTCATGATTACAACAGATGCATCTCTCCTAAGATGGGGAGCGCACATGCAACAGCCATTGTCCAAGGACAATAGTCAGAATCTGAGTCCTACCTGCGTATAAATGTACTAGAGCAGCAAGCAGCGCTCAATGCCTCCTGATGCTTTTTACCATAAATAAAGAACTAAGCAATCAAAATCATAACAGACAATGTTGCATTTAGAAAATCTGACAAACTCTTCATATCTATAGCAGAATGTGCAGTGGGGGGGGGGGGGGAAGAGGGGACGCGATCTCTGATCAAAGAATATCCAAGTGGATCTCAACCTGTATACCTGTATTTGAACATGTTACGAACAAAAAGGGCTACAGGTTCCATCAGGAGCCAGAGCACATTGGACAAGAGCAACGGCTACATTGGTGGCTTTTCTAAATGATGTCCCAATAATGGACATATGCAGAGCTACTACATGGACATCACCACTCATTTTTCTTAAGCATTACGCTATTGACCAATATCTACCAACGATGCATCGGTGGGTGTGTCTGTACTGCCATCTGTGCAGAATAACTAACGTCATAGTCCCTTGTCCAATACAGGGTACTGCTACACAGTCACCTCAAGTGGAGCATCACAGGGACATCACTCGAAGAAGAAAAGGTTACTCCCCCTGCACAGTAACTGATTTTCTTCAAATCAGTGTGTCCCTCTGGGTGCTCCACTACCTCCCTCCCCTTTACTTCAGAGTTCTGACAATGGACTCTGGTAGAGAGGGAACTGAAGGGTTCAGGTCACGCACACGCTAATAAGACGTACCAACGGCTCCATGGAACAACAATGGTGCACATGCCAACTCAGCTGATACTACTGAGAAGATACTGATCAAGGGGCTGTGGCATTGAACACCACAAATGGAGTACCGCTGGGACACACATCTCAAAGGACACCGGTTACTGCACAAGGTGAGTAACCTTTCTTTTGTCAAAAAGGTAGGGTGTGGAGGAACATGCAGGGGGGGAAGGGCGGCAAGCAGGAATGCTAGAGGGGGAGAAGATGGGCTTGGGCAGAGGGTGGAGACGGCTCCAGCAGTCACTTCAAACCTGGTAGGAGCCGGATTTTCATATGGAACAATGTGCAAGACTAACTCCCTAAGACGGGGGTATTCAGCAGGTGTGTGATTTTAACCCTGCTTTACAAGCCCTTTTTTCACAGAGGGTACTGCTGTGGTGATAGATGTTGCTAGTAGGGTTTTAGTATGACTTCTCTGACCACAGCCTAAGGATTGTTTTTTTCCTTAAAACTGTACAATCAAATCTATAGCGATTTTACAACCCCGTCCAGAGTAGTCCTTGCTAGAACCCTATTAGCTACTAGCATGCTGTCAGACTGTTTCACCATGCTGGGGCCAGCCTAATTGTATTGAATGGATTCTATGCCAGACAGATTGTTTCACTTAGAGGGGGCATAAGGGAGCAATCAGCCTGCAGCCAGTCCATGTAGCTCACACAGAAATAAAATAATCCTTACTTCAACGTGTAAGCCAGTCTTCAATTGAAAAAAATACATTAGCTCTGTTCTTTAAATAATTCTGAAGCAAGTCAGTAGCATCAGTTACCTAGCACAGTCCTGACTCCATAAAACTTGTCAGTCCCTTGATATAACAAAAAAAAAAAAAGCATTGTAACTGTAATATTATCAATTCTATGTAAGGGGGCTATCATTTAGTACAGCTAGCTCATATGCGTAATAGAACATCAGTCCTATAGAATGGTTTCTAGTTTGAAAATAGATGTTTCTGCTTTATCTACGCATAGATAACACAACTGGAAGCCATTGCCCTGTACATGTATGAAGTGAAAGGAAACCATTATCTTGTGATGTTTCAAACATAGTTCCATTGACACGCTTGATTATAATGACCTCTTTACATACTTTAAATATTGAAGTAAGTACAAAATTTTGCATGCAACTTAAAATAGAGGCAAATGGAAAAACTGTGGGAAAAGAACTTTGGCAACAGTCAAATGACTTTGAATTGTTAAAGGTACATCTTCTACTTCCCCAATGCCAAAGCCAACAATGTGCTGAAATCAAAAGCAGATCCTGAAATAAGTTCCAAATGTAATCCTGTATTCCTAATACATGCTTTTACAGAGACTAAGTGGATGAGGTAATATTTTTTATTGAACCAATTTCTGCTGATGAAAGCAACAAGCTTTCAGAGCTCCACATACTCTGGTAGATTTCCTAATGAATACTCAAATCAAAAGAATTGCATAGCCAGTATGCAAGTCAACTGTGGAGATGTGATTATTTTTTCCTAGGATAAAAAATACTGGTGTACTCTGGAAGGTAATTGTTTAGAAGGCTAATGCAGTTTGCCTTCCTGGTACAATAGGATCTTCTCCTTAAAGGCACCTTGTATTTTTTGCACTCAAGCTCCTATGCCTCCTGCATCGCAGATCAAAAAACTCACGGCCAGTTTGCCTGATAGATGAACTAAATAAAGATTCTTAAGGATTGTAAAACAGCTAGTAGAATTATAGGGGTTTAAGTTATTCATCCTGTATGTAGAAAAGTGGATTGCTTTCTTACAGCCATTGATCTGAATTAAATGAAGATCTCTAATATTCTAAATAAAATAGAAAAATAAAATAAAAAAAATATTTTCCCTGTGAGAGGTGTATGCCCTCTGTGGGAGGGCAAGGTCTTTGTCCACAAAGTATTCTGACAATTTTCATTGTTAAACAGGACAAAGCAGTTTATTTTAATTTCTCTTCCCATCTCTGCTCTGAGTTGACAACATCAATTTCACTTCAGTCATTTACCAGTGATCTTTCCACCCAGAGAACTTTCCCGTGTCTGGCTGTACTAGCCTGCTTCTTCTATCCTCTGAATTAATAGTTACTTAGCATATTAGTCTTCCCCAGTCTATTCTAATCCACTAATTAGGCAAGCCAGGTCCACTCCAGGGGAGTTAATTGGTGTTTAAGTGATCAGAGTGCTGGCTCAGTTACTGATTCCTACCACCCCATCACACCTTCTCTTTCCTGCTCCCCTAATAAACCTACCTCTCTTTGTTTGTATATGCAGCAGCTATTTAAACAATATTTGCTTATTCTGCAAATTCTACCAGTTCTGTTTATGAATACTAGCCCTCACAAAGAATCACAGGTAGATTAGCAGGGTGCATATACACTTGTAAATTAAGTCGATTTAAGGTTGCTTAAGTCAACTTAATTTACTCTGCGTCTACACTACACTTTCCTTAAGTTGACTTAAGCAGCTGCTTAAGTTGACTTTATTAAACCCCATTTTAAGTTGACTTTCTGCTTAAGTTGACTTTCTAAAGTCAACTTAAGCCAGTGTAGACGTGGAGAACCCCTAAGTCGACTTAGCCCTAAGTCGACTCTAAGTCGACTTAGGGGACTCCAAGGTTTCCCCACTGCCCTCCCTGCCAGGGTGGCTGGCACCAGTGCTTTTTTTCTAAAAAAAAAGGTACCGGAACTCCTATTGATGTCCGTCGTGTCATAAAGAAATAACACTGAAAATAGCGCAGTAAACAGTAAATTTTTGAATATATCAAAGAAATAAAAATACAAGGTAAAAACTGTTAAGTTTTATTAACTATGCAGGCCGCTAATATACTGAAAGACAACCTGTGAGGTCTTACAGCAGGGGTCCTCACACTTTTTAAATAGGGGGCCAGTTCACGGTCCCTCAGACTGTTGGGGGGCCGTATTATAATTAGAAAAAAACGTGAATGCGTAGCTATCACGTCTGCTGCTGGCCTGTGTTTCTGGGTACTGGGTGGCAGGCAGTAATGCATCCACACACTTTTTGTTGGTGCTGTGGGCTCCGGCCAGGCCCAGAGTGTGGGACTGACCGATGTTAGCCTGCTGGCCTGCTGTTGTGTACGCAACTAGTAGCCAATGTTCCCTCTAGGTTTGGTGGCTTGTGTGCAAAATTTTCAAGCCGTGTGAAAAACTTTTTCAGAATAAATTTTTGGGGAAAACTCACAAGACAGAAATTATAGGCATTAATTGAAGATAAAGTGATTGTAAATAGAATTAATTAATTAATTGTGTTTAATTAAATTGGAATGAATTTGGAATTGAAATCTAATTTTAAGAAAGGTTTTTATTTAAAATTAATTTTTAAAAAGTTTTAAAAAAGAGAGAAAGGAAGGCAGGGAAGAGGAAGACAAAGAAGAGAAAAAGAAAAAAAGGAAAGGAAGAAAGAAGAGAAAGGAAGGCAGGGAAGAGGAAGACAAAGAAGAGAAAAAGAAAAAAAGGAAAGGAAGAGGAAGAGAAAGGAAGGAAAGGAAGAGGAAGACAAAGAAGAGAAAAAGAAAAAAAGGAAAGGAAGGAAAGGAAGAGGAAGAGAAAGGAAGCAGCCCCGGGAGTCTGGAGGGGTCGGTGGGGGCTGCCGGCCTGCGCGGGGGTCCCTCCTTGTCCCCACCCCCACCCCTCTAACCCGGGCCGTCTCCTTGTCCCCACCTCCACCCCTCTAACCCGGCCCGTCTCCTTGTCCCCACCCCTCTAACCCGGCCACTCTCCTTGTCCCCACCCCTCTCCAGGCCTCCCTCCAGCCCCCTTACCTGGCCGGAGGCTGGGAACCACAGAGACGGCCGGCAGAGCTGCTGCCGGCCAGTCCGCTCCCGCCCTGAGCACGCTGTAACTGCGCATGCTCAGGGCGGGAGATTTAAATCTCCCCAGCCCGGCCCAGCCTGCACAGCTGGGAGGGAGCACCGGCGGGGAAAAAAAGGTGCCGGAACGCTGTTCCGGTGCGTTCCGGCAGAAAAAAAGCACTGGCTGGCACAGCCACAACCTGGCTGTGCCCCCCCAAAGGGCAGGGCAGAGCCCTGCCCACCCTGGTCCTATGCCCTGCTAGGGTCCCTGTCCCCCTTTGCCCCATTGTACCCAAGTACAATGGGGCAAAGGCTGAGCCCCCTGGCACTTGGCAAGGGGTGCCCCCCTGCCACCGTGGACCAGTCCCAGGTCTACCTAGCCCCTAGAAGTCGACCTAGGTGTCCAGTGTGGACGCTCTAGGTTGACTTTGTAGGGTCCCCCCTAAGTCGACTTACAATTTAAGTGTGGACATGCTAAGTCGACTTAGCTAAGTCGACCTAAATTAAGAAGTGTAGACATAGCCGAAGATATTTGCACACAGTGTTTTACATCTCAAGAGCTGTATTTTTCTGATTTGCTGGCTGACTTAAATCAGTGAAGGTTTATATGCACTCGGGACTGCATGATAGCTCATGAGCTTTACTGACTGAGTTCCATACTTCAATATGCTACTGAATCAACCATATAATCTACTCTACCAGCTGCACACCCATTTATTTCAATGGTTCCTAAAAATTATGTATATTTTAACACTGCAGTAGAAACTTTGGCAAAGGAAATATGAACTCTGCTGCTTATGCTGCTGATCAACGTGTGTATGCTTAGTAGTTTCTAATAATATATATTTTCTGTGTTCAGTTACCTTATTTCAATGCATTTAAAGATTGAAAATGTCAGTTTGGAAAGCTGCCTCATTTGCTCCATGCAAATACGATGCAATTAGTTCTTTTACTAATTGCATGTTTTCCCCAAAGTTGTATACAGATCTAATATTGTGTGAACAGGATAGGCAATAAAATGCTTTCTCTGTACCTCCCTAGAATATATAAAACTACCACCATATTTGCTGTTTGTGCAAGTCTCCTTCCTCCCCACAAAAATATTATTATAGTAATATGAAAATTAACTGTATTTATGATAGAAAAACACTGCAGAGTGATAAGTATACTCTTGAAGGGTGAAATTCACCCCTGTGCAGCCCATATATACATCACAGGGTTCCCTACTTAAGGGGTGGATAGTCTTTGTGATTGCTTGTAAGTATTTGTATTACATATAGAAAAGCCTCATAGGATATATGTTTATGGTGTTCCCCTCATGCAATCTGGTCTGGTGTGCCATTGTGCCTCTCCAGGCGCTCACTCATGGACCCCGACTTACCCCACTTTGCTAGGTGGGCCCCCACACCTGGGACAGCCCATGCCAGCCTCCTGCATGTAATCTGTCCCAGGCAGTGGACATGCGCTCACTAGCTACTCAGAGGATGGTCCCCCAGCAAACACACTCAGTGCCCAGATGCCACACCGGGAACTTCCATCCTGCAGGGACTGTGACCCTTTCCTGATCACTGCAGGCTCATATACTCTGGTTTCAATAGTTTAACAAAGAAACTGATATGCAATCAGCCTTTGCTCTAAGTTAAACATCCACATATACATTCTCTCTCTAAAATCCACACAGCTTTAGATAAAACAAATAGTTTATTGATTCAAACACGATTTAAAGTAAGTATGTAGCAAATCAATGCACAATCAGTCAGTCAAGGAGTTTACCACAACCAAATAAAACGCAATTTGCAATCTAACCTAAAATCATTACTCCAATTGTGCTGTTTTTACCACTAAAATTCAGCTATGATGGTTTTCAGCCAGTCTCTGCCCTTCTGTGGGCAGGGCCCAGTCCGTAGACACTTACTTTAATTGGAGTTGTTTCAAGATGGAGTTTCTCTCCCCAAAAGCCCCCAACAGTTCAAAGAGTCTCCTTTTCTTTCTTTTTTTCCCCCCTCTTCTCTCGTGGTCAGATGACTTTTCCCTCTCTCAACGAAGCACATATTTTGTATAGCCTTTGTTATGCATCCCTTCTGTGTACGTGCTGAGAGACAGCTCTGTTTGTTTGCCCCCAACTGAGCCAAATGAAACCCATGGGGATCCATTTTACAACTGTACAACTGTACATTTTACAAATGTATGATGCTGTAGGAAACACGCTATAACATAAGGCAGAATATGTCATGAGCATTCAAAAAAGCCCTGGCGTTTTGCATTAAACAATACAATTACATCGCAGAGGTGGACAAGAAAGATACACAGATCCCATTACATGGGTGCAACCCGTCACAATGTTCCATTTAGTAACCTGCAGCTTGACTGCCAAAGTACATCTATGGTGTTTAAATGTTCCTACTACAATAGCTACATCACAAAAATTATGCAACCCCACCCTCTCATATTATGGAAATACTTCTGGTAAAATATGCAGCAATCTGCTTGAGCAGTAAAGCTTATTAAGAACCTTACCCAGTGTAATAGGCAGCAGTGTGTGTACTGAAATTTGTGAAACACAGGAATGTTTCAACACATGTTTTTATTAATACAATACGCAAAATTAAACAGCAAAGCTGCATTGCAGTTACAGCTCAAAGAAGAGAAACATTCATCAGAAAAATGTAATATTTAGTTAAGTCAGTGTGTGTGCGTGTTAGCAAAACGGAATGCTTAATTTCAGCCTGTTTTATACAAGATACTCTAAGCAGATCACACAAGGTAAAAATTCAATGCTGGGCAGAAAGCCAGCATGAAACCTGTGTATCATGCAAGTCCTATTTTGAGTGTTTAGGTGGAACTTAAGGGATGGATAGGCTTTGCATGGATCCTTTCTATAGGGGACAATTTCACCCACAAGGAGGAGATACAATTGGTATCATGCCTCGTTTCTGTATTTTCTGACTCAGAAACGCTAGAAGCTGCTGCACTACACCACCCTGTTGTTTCAGGAGGCAGGGATTATTTATTACTCCATCAGAGAAGTATCAAGGCTTTTAAAAAATGCCAACAAACAAAAAAACTCTCAAAAGATTTTTCATACACAAACATGCTACAAGATCAATCCACGACCACAGTGAAGGCCAAAGCTCAAATACCTCTAAGGCTTGAAGGACGGCCGTCTGATTAAAATAGGGACCGTGGGGCATCTAACCACAGAAAACGACATCTTTGTTTTGTGTTTGAGATTAGTGAATACTGAAAAGTAGCACAGCAAGCATGAGGAACTGCAGAAAATCTGGCAGATTTCAAGACATATGTTCATGTACTAAGACTTAACATTTTTCTAAAACCTTGCCTAGCCTAGTAAAGCAGTAACCCTTGAAAAAAACAGAGTAATAATTATAGGTTGTGGGACATCTGGGTACCTGAGGTAGGATCATCTACTGGTTAGAACATGGAAGTGGAAGTTCTGAGGCCCTTATAGTCCCAGCTTTGCAGTGACTCTGTGGTGGTACCATGGGCAAATCATTTAGGCCCACTTCTACAAAGGTATATAGGTGGCTAACTCCCAATGATTTAAGTGGGCGCTAGGTACCTAAGTATTATTGTGAATCTAGGCCTTACTCCCTCCATGCCTCAGTTTCCCCATGGGAAATAATAGTTTCCTGGCTCACCAGGGAAGCAGGATAGAGAAAATCCCGCAGTAAAAGGTAAATACAGTGGTGCAGGTAAATACTAATAAGTGCTAGTGGTACCTACCACACTATGCCACCCAACCAAAGCATTCAAAGTCTTTAAAAAGTATTAATGGATGATGTTGCAGTGTGCCCTTATGATGAGGTGGGCATTATTCACATTTTAACAGATAAGAAGACTGAGGCATAGAGGAGTGACGTTTCTTGCATAAAGAAAGGAAGTCTGACAGAGCTGGGAACAAAAAACAGGTCTCCTGTTCTAAGTCACCTTTCTTAACCCCATGAACCATCTTTTTCCTGGCAAGCAGAAAAATTGATTGAAATATCATACACTTTAGAAGCCATGCTTTTCTATAAAAGTCACAGGCAGAAATAATTAAGTTTATTAGAGGTTGCAGTTTCCAAACAAAACTATTTACTAAATGACAAACCTAATGAATTCATTACAATGGCAAAGTTTATAGTGCAACATTCAAAGAAAGAAATATTTTATTATAGTGCAGTATTGACTTTGTGAGTTGTTGCCTATATGCAGAATGTGTAACAGTAAAATATTCACTCTTGATTGCATCCACTAATTGAGATGATGGAAAGCCAGGCTGAAAACATTACCTGCTTCACAGGTACAGTAGAAGTATTATATAAAGGGACACGGTAAACTTGAAATGTAGTCAGTTTAAAAAAAAGTTAAAAGTACCATCTAGTTCTCCACCTGTAGTGGATACCTGTCAGCTTTCTTGCTTTTTAAATATCTTATTTTTATATCAAATGTTAAAAGGTTTCTCTCCTCCGTTGATTTGTGGAAAATTCACACAAACAGGGGCAGCTGACTAAATTTATCATGCAAGGAACACTGTGAAATTGATTATACCCAAAGTGCTGTTGTAACCCATATGCCTGAAAAGGCTATCTCTGAGAGACCTGCTGAGGGTGGGTTGCTGTTGTTGGGCAGATTAGCGACCCACAACTGGAAACTTCCAGAAGCAGGGAGTGGTAGCAATTTGAGCATGCTCCACAGTGTACCCTGCTGGTGTGATGGGATGTTGTCAGTCAGATGACTGGAGAGCAGCAGCCTGTGCAGAGAGCAGGCGGGAGCTGCCTTGAGGGGAGACCATGTGCTCAGTGTTCTGGAGAGGAGCTGAGCCAGGAGTGAACAAGATGTTTTCTCCATGTAAAGGAGTCATTTGCGACAGACCTTGCAGACATGCATATGGGACTGAGGGCTGGTTGCAGAGGAGAAGAGAAAGCCTGCATGGAATGCTACAGGGGATCCCAGCAAAGAAAGAAGAGGACAGCTATTTCTTGCCACTCAAGCTTCCACACTGGAACAGAGACTGTAGCTGAGAGTTGGGTGAACTCCACACAGACTTTGGGACTCTTGGGTATCTTTCATGCAAGGGATTGTTCTTGGTTAATTGTAGTTTGTTTTCTTAGGATAAGGTTTATTTAGTTAGTAGTTAATAAAGTTCATTGTTATGTTTATTGTAGTAGTATTTTAATGTGTGAGTGTAGCTCTGAGCAAGCTTTGCCGTGAGTCCTGTACAGACTGGATCCTGGGTCTCCAGCTGCTTTCCCCACAGGGATTGGGATTGATTTCTGTGGGGCACTGGAGAAGGGCAACTAAATGAATTTAGCCCACCCGAAGGTTACACTGTCAAAGGCACAAACTAAAAAAAACAAAGCATCAAGGGAATTAAAAAAAAAAAAATCTCTCATCTCTCACTTAGTCATGTTAGACCTTACTTGTAACAATAGCAGGTAAAAGATTACCAGTCAGAAGGGGGATTGTTAAATTAACAATATTGCTTTATATTTGTAAACTGCTCTGAATTACTTCAGTGAAAGTTGCTACAGAAACACAAACTACTGAGCCACATAACCCCACTTAGCATAATCGCCTCATAACTTCTATTACTTGTAAAAAAGTTTAAAATAAACATAAATAAATTGCACCTTGTTCTCTGTTTCTCCATATGCAGAATTCATACTTCTTGTCCTTGCTTTCACACAATCCCTGCATAACTCTGATCTGATCTCAATTTTATATTTCACTTCCACTTCTACTTGGTCATTGACATCAGCCCTGACACCCCTTTTGTCTCTTGCTCTGACATATGCCTCCAGGCCTTCTTCCATGCTGCTCTGCCCATTCGGAAGGCCCTTCCAAAACCCATTAGTCCCCTTTAGCCTCCCAGGTTTTAGGTTGCTCCGAAAATCTCACTTCTGCTGCATCACCTACAAGAAATGCAAGTGTTCATATTTGAAAATGTACATGAACACATTGTACATAAACCACCAAGGGTTACGTCTCCTTCAGATTAGTCACCAGACTATCACATCTCAGAAATATATCCCCTCCCCACTCCTTCGCACACTCTTAGTTTCTCACTTCTCTATTTCATCGTTAAAGTCCCAATCTTGCAAATTAATCTGCACAGGTGGATCCCTGCGTAAACGCCCATTGACTTCTATGAGGATCCATATGCAGGGAATGGTCTCCTCTGTGACATTTCCCAGGGTACAATCTGGACTGTTGAACAACTGAGTCCCCTTAATTCTCTAGTCTGGAGTGCTTTTTACACTGCTATGCTTTTCACACAGCCACTCCTGGTCTCCTCACACAGCCTTCAGCATGCAAATTCATCCCCAAGTAAATACATGAACATGCTGACTAGTCACTCATGAATTACATATAGGGCAACTCCTGCAAATTCTTAGTCCCTGCTTTGTTCCTCCACAAATTTGCTTCTTGTACTGTCCAGCATACTGCTGAGCAATGCAAGCTCATAGAAAGTCCTTCATTTCATTGAAGGAAATGATATACACACTAGCTTTGTTATCCCCAATGGAGTTACCCACACATGTTAATTCAAATACATTCGTTAAAATAAAACAATAAAATAATTTTATTAATTATAGAAAGATTTTAAGTGATTACAAGTGATGATGCATAAAAGTCAGGTTTGGTTATAAAAGAGTAATATGCAAGCTAATACTGTCCAAAGCTTAGCTAACATGCTGACTTAGCTAAGTGAACTGAAAAGCAAAAGTTTTCCTCACAATACACTGCGGTACATTTTACAGGCTGCATCTCCTTTGAATCTGAAACCATTCCCCCACTTAGTTCAATTCTTTTGAGCATCATTGATGTCATGAACAAAGAGACAAGGAGGAGAGGTGAAATCAAGTATTTTCCCCCTCTTTATAATTCAATTTCTTGTGTTAGAAACATCCATGTGGATTCATGGTGATACACAATCTGTTATGGATATGCAGGGCCATCCCTGGGGGGGACCGCGGGGCCCCCACGGCCACATTCTTCCCTGCTCCCCGCAGGGAGCCGAAGGCAGCGAGGTGGACAGGGAGCACTAAGCCCGGCCCCTGGGCTAGCCCTCCCCGCCCCCGAGGTGGAGCAGGCAGGCCCAGGGGCGGGGCAGGTGGCTGGGACCTGCCTCTGGGCCGGCCTGCCCCATGTGGCCAGCGCCAGCCCTCGCCGGTGGTGGCGGTGGCCTCGGGTCCCTGGCTGGGGTACCGGCCGTGGCTGGCTCCCCCCACCGGCGGCCCCCCTTTCCAGGGCGGGAGCCAGCTCTCGGCCGGCGCCCTCAGCTTCCCCGCCCAGGCTGGCTCCCTGGGGGGGGGTGGAACGGCCCGACTCCCCTCCAGCGTGGGCAGGGCCCCGCCTAGGCCAGTTGGCCCTGGGCCCTGCTCCCCCCACAGGACAGTGCTGTGGATATGAGGTTTTAATTGTCCCTGTGATGAAATATACATTTCTTGTTTACACCTCCTCCCACTTAAGGATGGTCGCTTAAGGAGGGGATGACCATTTAACACCTGTCTGAGGTGCTACCGTGTCTTTGTCTCTGAAAAAAATCCCAGTTTTTGGGTGTTTTATAGAATTACAATATATTTCAATAACAATCTTACAATAGAGTGTTATAACACCACATATAATGCTGCTATGCATGTTTTAACAAGATGATGTTCAGCAGATTATGATTTATCAAATTATACCTTACAAGGCACATTTTATATTCAATTTTTCTTAGTCTTCTGGAAATGATAACCATGTTAGTATAGACTGTCATACATCCATATGGAACTTGCAGGATTGGAACCTATGGCATGTGCTTAATGTTAAGCACCTGAGCAGTTCTATTGACCGCACTGGAATTCTTAAACATGTGCATAAAACTTGGCAGGATTAGAGCCTAAAATTGGTAACCTTTTTGGAATTTGTGTGTTCTGTGAAACACCTATTCACACTTATGGGGGCTATAAAGTGATAAATAATAGATAAATCTTTCAGCAGGATCATGAGGTACATTTCCTGGTATGCTTTCTTTGTTTATTTGGATTGAATATTTATATAGAAGTAGAGCCCAGAGACCCCTGATGGGATCTGCATCCCTTTGCGCTAGCTGCTGCACTAATACAGAACAAGACAAAGTTCCTGTTCCAAAAAGACCATGCAGTCAATGACCTCAATCTATAATGAGCAACTGACATCTGCACTTGGGGGAGCCACTCTGAACTCACTGGTGTTTCATTAGGTGCAGGCATCCACCCTCCTGGAATTCATTGCAAGGCTGCTGCCCAAAATAACAAGTGACACACCCAGGTGGTTGAGGAGGAGGAAGTAAAAGAGCTGTTGTTTGAGAGGTGGTGAAGGGTATACTGGGCATTGCAATGGAGCTGTGATCATTGACAATTATTGTGATCATCTGTATTCCCAATCTGCCGCCAGGTTTGGGCAAATGACTCCACTTCTCTCTGCCTGCCCTTTGTCTTGTTTATTTCACTTGTCAGTGTTTCAGGCTCCTCATTCGCACTCTGGGATATAGTGCTATGCCTAGGTCTCAGCTGGGACCTCTAAGACAGGGGTTCTCAACCTTTTTTCTCTGGGACTCCTCTTTGAAAATATTTCAGGCTGTGATGACATCCCCATGATGTGCCACCCTTACGTGTGTAATACTGCTGAGGGCAGCCCTGCCTTCAGAGCCAGCAGCTGCTGCTCTCTGGACACCCATCTCTGAAGAGCTCTGGCTGTCAGCCATGCACCGGGCTGACAGCTATAGGCACATCCATGAGGGAACTGACAGCTAACACTCTCCCCTTTAATAACCTTGTGATGCCTTGAGGAGTCCCAACCCCCCAGTTTGAGGATCCCTGCTTTAAGAGCTCCCGATCTGTATTAAGTTCCAAAGGGGGAGCCGTGTTAGTCTATTGCAGAAAAACAAACAGCATCCTGCGGCATTTTTAAAGACCAACAGATTTATTTATCACATGACAACCTTTAACACCTTTGCTGTGCAAAGGTGCCCCAGCTTGGAGCCCCCCTTCTCCTCCCCTTGCTAATAAAATGTGCTAAGGAAATCCAGGGAGATTCAACAGGGGAGCGACCCATGGATCCTGTATGGGCCTTTATAGGAGCCTTTGGTTTTGTCCAGTGCACATGTGGGGGTGGGAGGTTTCTTTGTGTCACCCCCATACAACCACCCCAAGCTTACAATGCATGTGTGTGTGAGATCACTGCAAGCTTACAACTTGTGTGTGTGTATGATCACTGCAAGCTTACAACTTGTGTGCGAGTGTGTGTGATCACTCCAAGCTTACAACCCGTGTGTGTATGATCACTGCAAGCTTATAACGTGTGTGTGTGTGACCATTCCAAGCTTACAACCCGTGTGTGTGTGTTGTGACCATTCCAAGCTTACAACCCGTGTGTGTGTGTGTGTGACCATTCCAAGTTTACAACCCGTGTGTGTG
>ML685821.1:9889309-9920054 GCA_007922175.1 Pelusios castaneus
GTGTGTGTGTGTGTGTGACCATTCCAAATTTACAAGCCGTGTGTCACCCCCAGCAGCTCATAACCCGTGTGTGTCATGAGCAGCCCTCCCCCATGACAGCCTCCACGCCGGGGGAGGAGCCGCTCCCAGGGGCTCCCCTGGACTTCCACGCCGTGGCAGGGCGCTGTGACAGGCTGGGAAGCGGTGGCCGATCCCTGCGGCTGATCAGCCCGCCCCCTTCCCGCTGTGTGGGGCTCAGCCACACGCGCGCCGCGTTGCCCAGCCCAGCTTCTCCTCCCCGGCTGCTCGCTCGCCGCCGCTCCCGCTCCGTGGTGGCTCAGGGTCCCCCAGCCGAGAGCGAGCCCCAGGCGCCAGACCCCCGGGGAAAGCCCAATGTCCTCCGCGCCCCTCCGCTCCCCCACCCTGCGGCCCCACAGGATGAAGAAGGACGAGTCTTTCCTGGGCAAGCTCGGCGGCACGCTGGCGAGGAAGAAGAAAGCCAAGGAGGGTGAGTCTGGCGGCGGCGGCTTTGAAGAGTGAATCAGAGCAATGTGACTTTTGCAGCTGCTGCTGGCGGCTCCCTGCGTGCCCCCTTGCTAGGGAAATGTTGGGGGAGGGGGGCTTTGGGACAGCCCCCATTGGCTGGCGGGCTCGAGAAGGCAGCTCTGCTTCCCTGCTTTGTTGCCTGCTGCTGGGGCAAGGGGCGGGCGTGTGTGGAAGGGCCCTGCCCTCACCCAAGGCTTGGCTCAGCAAAGGAAGCCTTGCAGCGTGGGCTGCTGGCGGGAAGCACGGAGAGATTGGGGGCAGCAGTTTTATCAGCTTGCTTGCACTCGTTACATTACTCTTCCCTCTTTTGCCTGGACGAATGGCACGCGCTGCATGGCAATGCGCTAACATGGCCTTATAAATAGTGAGACAACAGAGTCTTGTGGCACTTTTAAAGACTAACAGATTTATTAATCGCATGAGCTTTCGTGGGAGAAAATCCCACTTCGTCCCACGAAAGCTCATGCGATAAATAAATCTGTTAGTCTTTAAAAGTGCCACAGGACTCTGTTGTCTTTCTACAATAGACTAACACGGCTACCCCTTTGGAATATATCAGTATAGTTAGAAGCCTGCAAGTCCACAGAAACCAACTTTGCACGCATGGATTATTTTTGCAGGTTGCATAGGTCAGATGCGGATATGTATTTTGTATCTGTTCAGGGCTGTAAGTGTAGTTAAAGTGAGGCAACTTTTGTGTAAACAAAAAGATATTCCTATTAGATTTTGTAAAGCTAGTTTATACTCCTTTTAAACCTGTGTATTCCCCTAAACTGCTTGACAGTGTCCCTTTTAAGGATAACACACTTTCTTGCCCTCTGATTCTTTGACTCTGAATGTACATTGAATCCCAGACAGAAAGTATTCCTCATCATCCTTACTCACAAATGACTGATATCTAGGTAGCAGGAAATCTGAGTGTCATTTCCTTATGTTGTAATCTAATTTCTTTCTCTTTCCTGATCAGAGACATTCTTGGCTGCAGTCTAGATTAAGGAGGTGGTGGTGGTAAGCCACTCCATTTGAAGCTTCTTTCAATTGGCTATTGAAATTGTGTATATTTTAATTGCATTTAGTTATTCCATGAACAGCAATTAACTTTTAGAAGGTAAGGTGCTTGGGTTTTTTTTTTTTTTGTTTTTGTTTTGGTTTTGTTTTTGATTTTTTTGAAATGTCAATGTTTGGCTTTTAAACTTGGGTCAAAGGAAACTGCTTTTCTTCTCCCAGGTTGCAGTTTGGTGTGGCCTGACAACATTTCCTTTGCTTAGTATTCTTTTTAAATCCAGAGTTTCTCAGACTTTGTCCCGCCATTCTATTTCTGAAGTACAGAAATATAGACACAACACCCCCTGATATAAGTCAATTCAAAAGAAAGCGATGGAGGAATCGGTCTCTGGACAGGGATCCCAAACCTTTAAAAAATTAAAACAGTTGTATATTTGAAGTGACTCTTTGAGCCTAAATAGGTTGGCAGCATCCCTTTTAAACAAACAGTTCTACCCTGCAAAATTGTATTTTTCAGGACATCCGCTGCTGGAGTCACTTTTAGATGAGGCCAAACACATGTTTTGCTGAGCTTGTCTATTATTTTGCCAACTCTTGTGGCCACGTCTCCCGCTGGCTATAGAATTCTTATTTTAATTATTCTCTCTTGTGTTGAAGTGGAAACTGCTTGAGTTGTATTACTTTTCTTGACAGGAAGGAAATCTAAATTCATGCCTTGTTCTTTTAAATGGGATGAGTGGAAATGGAAAAAAAATTTTTTTTTCTACAGACACATGCAGTTATAAGGAGAGATTAATAGAACTGGGACTTTTCAGCTTGGAATAGAGATGCCTAAGAGGGGGTCTGATAAAGGTCTACAAAATCAGGACTATTGGAGAAAGTAAATAACACAACTAGGGAGTCAACAAATGAAATTAATAGGCAGCACATTTAAAATGGAAAAAAAGGAAGTATTTCTTCACACAACGCACAATCAACCTGAGGATATTGTGAAAACCAAGATTATAATGGAGTTCAAAAAAGAACTAGATAAATTCATGGAAGATAGTCCATCAATGGCAATTAGCTATGATAGGCAGAGATGCAAAACCATGTTTTGAAGTGTTCCTAGTCTCTGTTTGCCATAATCTGGGAATTCATGAGCGGGGATGGATCACTTGAGGATTACCTGTTCTGTTCATTCCCTCTGAATCACCTGGTATTGGCCATTGTCAGAAGACAGGATACTGGGCTAGATGGACCATTGATCTGATCCATTATGGCTGTTCCTATGTACCAACAATTTATTTATTACATACTTAGGTATTGGCAGGGACAGCATTTTGAATTTAAATGTATGGAGGTTATTCACTGTAAGGGAAAGTGGCTTCTATTCCTTTAGCTTCTTCTGCCTTCTTCCCTGTGCCAGCCAGTTGGTCCTTTCAACTTGCCCAGGTCCAAATGCACCATGTGACAGAGATCCAAAATGAGAGTCCCAAGAATGAAAATACAGAAAACTTAAAAGAACTCAAATGATGAGTTTCATTTAGTTAATATAAATAGTCTATTTAATTATTTCAATATTGCAAACTGGAAGGATTTAAAATTCATGAATTGCATCTAAATAATTCATGAGATTGGCTTAAAATAATAGGGTTTGTGTTTGTTTTTTAAATGTTGGGTCTTTTTTCTTTGCCTTCTGCTTTTTGAGGCTTGTGGATATGCATTTTTCAAGCTTTACTGGCAAACATCAGGGCTAGACGCTGCCTTTTTAAAAAATAAAAATAATATCTGGGGCTGCAGATTTACACACATGACTCAAACTAAAGATGCTGAAGTTCACAGACTCATGGAACTGTAAGGCTGGAAAGGAACTTGAGAGGTCATATTAATTGGCAGTACTGTGATTCTAGATAGTTTGGGTC
This sequence comes from Pelusios castaneus, assembly GCA_007922175.1. Classification (NCBI taxonomy): domain Eukaryota; kingdom Metazoa; phylum Chordata; order Testudines; family Pelomedusidae; genus Pelusios; species Pelusios castaneus. The sequence continues at coordinate 9,892,744 of ML685821.1, forward strand.
TAATAAGTTTTCATCGCTAATATGAGAGGACATGGAATGGGGGAACTTTTAGGCTAAAAGTACCATCCCTTGAAATGAGGATTTTGAGAAGTGTGTGACCAATCCCTTTTATGGCTGGGAACATGGGAAGTTGAGGAGCAATATCATACCTGTCAGTTGAAGGAAAAGGCTCTGGGGCAATAATTGGAAGATGTTTTCCAAGAGTGGGCCAGCAGAGGGCCCAGTAGTCTGTCTCTAAGATTACTGCTCAAATAACTGTTGGCAGCCGCAAACTAAAATATCCCTTATTAATTCCTCCTCCCACATCATCACACGTCCCAAGAGCTGTCTCTCTGTACTACTATGTCAACATTAAAAAAAAAAAAAAACAACCACCCCAACACCCAAGCCTGCCTTACTGGAGCCTTTTGGAAACTGCTATATTTTATTTAATGGAATGAAAAATAGATGGCCTCAGATTGTTAACTCCATATTTATTTGTATAACTGGTCATTGCAACCTAGTCACACTTCAGTGGGAACCGCATTAATGTAAACCCATGGGTTGGTGTATTAAGTGTGTCTGAGCCATCATTCTCAGCCTGGCTCTTTAGGTCAAGCTGAAAAGGTTATACTTCTAGCTCTGATGGTCTCTGATTCAATCCTTGGTGTTAGCCAAAAGGGCAGCCATCAGAGTAACATCAGCTGTGTTTAAATGAAGTTGCAATTAAATAAATTGTACCATAATTTTCCTAATCAGTCTACACACAGCTCTTTTCTTGAGAGTTGTATTAGCCAAACTGCTAGTGATAACTCTTGTAACCCCATAACATGGCTTTATAATGTGGTTGTAAGACTGGTCTTCAGTAAAATTACTACCTGTGTTGGTCTGGAAATCTTTAGTAGACCCAAGATACCTACCAGCACATTTAAATACAGCTCTTAGCAGTGCTGTTTCAGCTGTCTTGTGGACAGGGCATAATGGTCATGTATGTGACACATGTGAGTGAGTACTTTTGGGAGCAGGTTAACTTTTGTGGCCAAATTTGTATTTCATTGAACTCCAGTAAATATGGAATAAATTCCTTAGGGTCCTTGGATTTACAGCTCTGGAACAGAAAAAGAAACTGCAGTCTTTAATTGTAGGTTGATGTGACTTTTATGGCTGAACTGGTTCATTACGCGTTCCTTACTTCAAAAATAATGTCATACCTTTGCACCCTTCCTGCAGCTATCAACTTCAATAGAAACTTTTTTTCTTACATTCTTTTATCTGTATCAAATCTATAGTGTAGGAAGTACTGTGGTGACAAACCTGCATGTACCATGGTAATGCCATGGCATAATGTGACCTTGCTGTAAATTGTACAGGAATGTGGTTCTCTGCCATGCTGAAATACAAACGTAACATGATTCAGGAACTTCCTTTGGACCCATTAGTATGTGAAATGAAAACATAGTGTAACCAGGTGACCCAGCACAGTTACGTTTCCAGGGCTGATGGGCCCTTAGCTTTGCTCAGATCATAGAAACGATTTTGTGCAAGATAAAGCTGTGTTTCATCTTTGACTGTAACAGAGCTTTTAACCACCCCAACACCTGTTTGTCAAATTAGAGTGACCTTCCCAAGCAGAAATAAAGAGGGAGAGTGTTTCATTGTGAGCTTCACTCTTGTTCTTGCAAAGTTTAGTTCTTGACACAGATTGTGGGAAAGATTTGAGCAGCAGGTGTCTGGCTTGGGAAACCTCCTGTTATTTTAGCTATATATAATGCCTGCACAGGGGAGTGGGTGAGAGAGACACCAGTTTTAATTGCTTTTTCCAAATGCATGTAACTGAGAGTGGGTGTAGGGCAGGGGCGGGCAATAATATTCCAAAGGGGGGGCCTGTTGGGGAGGCGGAGAGCTGGCCAGGTGGAGGGTGGGGAACCTGGCAGGGGAGGGACTGGGAGGTGAGCTGGTGGCGGGGGGGGAGCCCGCAGCGATGGAGAGTTGGTGAAGGGGAGCTGGTGGGGGAGGAAATGAGAGGGCTCATGGATGTGGGGGGGTGAGAGCGGGTGGGGGTGGGGGGACAGAAGGGCCGGGGGCAAGGGAAAGCTAGCGGGGGATGGCGGTGGAAGAGGGAATTACAGCCCTGGCTCCGGTGCGCTGCAGTGCTGGCCCAGCTGGCGCTAGAACAGTGCAGCGCCAGCACCAGCTGGGGGGAGTGGAAGGGACAGCGCAGGTGGGGTGCGGTGCTGGTGGAGGAGAGGGCAGGGTAGTGCAGGACTGGTCCTGGCCATTGAAGCGCCAGCCCGGAGAGCAAAAGGGGGAGGCGCAGTGGCAGCACTCGCCCAGCTGCATGGAAGCGAAAAGGGGCGGGAGAGAGCAGGTTAGGGATGGTGGGCTGGACAGAGGCCCCAGAAGGGCCTGATCCAGCCCACGGGCCGTATTTTGCCCACCCCTGGTGTAGGGTGAAGGCCCTTGTTACAGTTAAAGAGCAATTTATTATTTACAATGCAATCAACACTAATGAGGAAAGGTGTGGGGAGGGAGATGGCTGCCAGTGCTGAAGAAGACACAATTAATGTAACTAAATGCATCTAAATAATGTTAATGTTTTGATGGATCCCAACGGTACCCACACAGTGGAAGTAAAGGGAAGGTCCTTGGGTCTCAGCTCCATTGCAGCATCGAGGCTGAGCAGCCAGAGGCTTGATGTACAGTTGACAGAGGTTGGCTGGCCCAGAACCTGTGAAAGTGAAGATGTAGCCTGGATCGTAGAATCATAGGGCTGGAAGGGACCTCCTGAGGTCATCTAGTCCAACCCCCTGCTAAAAGCAGGACCACTCCCACTAAATCACCCCAGTCAGGGTTTTGTCTAACCGGACCTTAAATATCTCCAAAGACGGAGATTCCACCACCTCCCTAGATAGCCCATTCCAATGCTTCACCACCCTCCTAGTGAGAGAGTTTTCCTAATATCCAACCTCAACCTCCCCACCTGCATCTTGAAACCATTGCTCCTTGTTCTGTCCTCTGTTACTAACGAGAACAGCCTAGCTCCCTCCCCTTTGGAGCACCCCTTCAAGTAGTTGAAGGTTGCTATCAGATCCCTCCTCAGTCTTCTCTTCTGTAGACTAAATAAGCCTAGTTTCTTCAGTCTCTCCTCATAAGTCATGTGCCCCAGTCCCCTAATCATTTATGTTGCCTTCTGCTGGACTCTTTCTAATTTGTCCACATCCTTTCTGTAGTGGGGAGCCCAAAACTGGACACAGTATTCCAGATGAGGCCTCACCAGTGCTGAATAGAGGGGAATAATCACATCCCTTGATCCGCTGGCAACAATCCTACTGATTCAGCCCAATATGCCATTGGCCTTTTTGGCAACAAGAGCACACTGTTGGCTCATATCCAGCTTCCTGTCCACCATAACCCCAGGTCCTTTTCTACAGTGCTGCTACTTAGCCGATCGGTCCCCAGCCTGTAGCAGTATATGGGATTTTTCCGTCCTAAGTGCAGGACTTTGCACTTGTCCTTGTTGAACCTCATGAGGCTTCTTTTGGCCCAGTGTTCCAATTTGTCTAAGTCTCCCTGAATCCTGTCCCTGCTCTCCAGCGTGTCTACCATTCCCTCCAGCTTGGTGTCATTTGCAAAGTTACTAAACACGCAGTCTATCCCATCATCGAGATCATTAATGAAGATGTTGAACAGAACCGGTCCCAGGACCGACCCCTGGGGCACTCCACTCGTTACTGGTTGCCAACTAGACATCGAGCCATTGATTCCTACCCGCTGAGCGCATTGATCTAGCCAGTTTTCTATCTACCTTACGGTCCACTCATCCAACCCATACTTCCTTAACTTGCCGACGAGAATGCTGTGGGAAACCGTATCAAAAGCCTCGCTAAAGTCGAGGTATACCACATCAACGGCTCTTCCCTCATCCACAAATCCAGTCATCTCATCATAGAAGACAATCAGGTTGGTCAGGCACGATTTGCCCTTGGTGAATCCATGCTGACTGTTCCTGATCACTCTGTTTTCCTCCACGTGTTTCAGGATGGATTCTTTGAGGACCTGCTCCATGATTTTTCCAGGGATTCTCTCAATTCAGTAGAAATAGAAATGGATATTGCTTTACTGCTAGACTCGCTTACAGCCCGATCATCATGGTAAAAAGCCATGTGTCCCTTGATTAATGCACCCTACAGACACTTTACTGCTTTGGGTACCTCATTTTGATGGATAGGTCTTCACACAAAGTGAAATAATCTCCAAATCTAAAGACCCCCATGACTCAATCAGACTAAGACTTCCCCACATCCTCTCCATTCTCATTCCCAGGGGTGCAGGAGGAGTCTGGGAAATCCTGGGAAGTAAATAAGCTCCTCAGCAGAGTTAATGACGGAGTGAGAGTTTCTCCATCCCTTTGAAATCAATGGAACTGCTTGTGTGAGTATGGAGTAAAGCACTGGTTCCCAATCTTTTTGTCTTGAGGGCCAAAACTATAATTTTTAAAACACTGAAGGGCCACCAGTTTATTTAATTAAAATTAAATTAAGATTAATTGATCGAATTCAAATTAAACTTTGAATAAAATTAATTAATTACAAATGAATTAGTTTTTAATTGAAATTACATTTTTAGAAAGTTTTGAAAACCTTTTTAAAAGATTTTTAATTAACATTAATTTTTTAAAAAAGATGTGGGTTTTTTTTTGTTTACTTTTAATTTTTTTAAACAAGCCCGGAGTGAAGAAGAGCAGCCACAGCCTGGCACCCAGTTGCACGCCAGGACTGGGCAGAAGGTGGGCTGAGCGGAGCCCTTCACAGCATGGAGCCCCCCTTTAGGACCCCATGGAGCCCCCCAGCGCAGAGCCCCCATAGGAACCCTCCACATGTCCCCAGGTCCCCTTTCTTAGAGCCAGTGCACCTGAGCCCTGCCCCAGCTCTGGGTGCTGAGTTTGCCCGCTCCCCCGAGCCCCTCCGGCCGCCTGACCCATCGTACTCCCCCGCTGCCGAAGGCTGGGGCTCCGGTGAGTGGTGCAGCTCCTGGGTGGCGGTTGGCTCCTCCCCGGCAGCGGCTGCCGAGGCCTCTTCGGCAGGGCAGGGGGCATGGGGTAGCACTGCCAACCACAGTGAAGTCAGCAGCAGGACCCCGGACGGGAGGCAGTTGTCTGCAGTCTGGCTGCCAGCTCCTAGCCAGCAGGAGCATGGGCCACTTTAAAAAGCACCATGCAAGCCAGGGGTTGGGAACCCCTGGAGTAAAGTGTTCAGAATCAGGTCCATCAGGCCTCATGTCACTCCCTTTCAGTATTTTGGGTGCCACCCTGTGAGTAGTGTTACTGCAGTCAAGAGGATCGTCAGATTGGACCCACTAGAAAAACTAACTACACTTTCTTTTATATGAATATAGACCATGTAGAATATGGTTTATAAAAGTATGTCTTGGTTTTTTTTAACCTTATCTGTCATGTAGACACCAGAAAGTGTAGCTGTGTAGATAAGCTGCAAAAAATCACACCTTTTTAAATTTGTATTTTTTTCTTTATACAACAAATATACCAAAATAGCAGATACATTGTAACATACAAAGTAAATAAAGAGGGCTGGAATAAGGGGAGGAGAGGGAAAGTGACATATCTGAGCCACACATCAATATGTGAGCGGGTTTGACTTTTCCATATTTGCAGGATTAATTTTTTTTAGGTACCAAGCTGAACATTGGACCAATGGTGCCATTTAACCAGGAAATCTCCAGGTATCAGGAATCTAGCCAAGAATGAAATTTGCGAGAGGGCTCCAATTTAGCATCCAATAGCAAATTGGTCCTTTGATCCATCTCATACCTGAAATTCTTGATATAGGGGCTCCTCGAAACATCAGCGTTTGTAGCATAAAGGGAGTTCCATTTACATCAGAGATTGGCATTGATGGGGCCTGTGAGCAATAGCCGGGCTGGGGACTAGTGTATTTGAAAACGTATCTAATAGTGAATAGGCTGTAGTCTCAGGTCCACAGCCACTTTTTGAACAGTAGGTACAATTGTATTCCATTGGGTTGGAGATAGTTTTGTGTCCAAATATCTATTCCAATTGTCTCTCAAACTAGCAATCTTTGTCGGAGACAAGGTGGGTGAAGTAATATCTTCTGTTGGACTAGCTTATGCTGGGGAGAGAGACAAGCTTTGCATACAGTCTTTGGCGGAGATTTTGGGCCGGAAAAATCATAAAAGGATACTGCTGGCTGAGTAAATCCAGGAAGCTTTCTTCAAAATCATAGAATTTCTGGAGTTCCTAATGCTTTGACTGGAGATATGTCCCTGCTCTGTAGCAGGTCAATCCAAATTATTGCTCAAGGTTTACAAACAGTTTAAATTTATCACAGTCAGCTGCAACACAGTCATCTTTCCTCTGTCCATCTGATCCCTCCACATCAAGGTTTTGCCATCAGTTGTCAGGATAGGCTTGCTCTATAGGACTGCCTCTGCATGGAAGAATGGATGGAAGCAGAACTTCCTAATTAAGTATGACCGAGCTTGTGTCACAGCTGTTACTGTGGGAGCTCTGGAGCCATCAGATCTATATTAATATGATCCTACAATGTCTGAAAGGGAGCCAGGGTAAAAAAATTACACTTCTTTAACTCCCAGTGCACTGATGCTCTGTGCTGCCATTCCTGCTGCTGCCCTGCAGTTGGTTGGTTTGTTTCTTTTATTTAGATTAAATTATTTGAAAAGGTGCCTAGCTATGGCGTTGTGCACCCTATCACCTCATTAATAATACACTGAAATCCCAGCTGCATTAGAGTAATAGTTTCAACAGGAGCTCGCCAACAGAAAATCCTTTATCATTGCAGAGCATACCCTGAGCCCACTCCACCAGCCCTCTCTAACAGATGGCTTTTGCAGCTTACCCTGAAGGTTACAAATCCATGCCGTTCTGGATCAAAAGTGTGTCTGTCTGGGTGTTTCAGAAACCCACAGCCTGCAGAAAGAACACCCTGCCAACTGCCCTTTCTCTTTTATAACAAGGAGAAATCCAGGTGTAGCACCGCCTGCTGCTGACAGCTGTGGCAGCGTGGCACAGGGAGAGAGGCATCCTTCAGGTAGGCCAGTCCGAGGCATTTAGGACTTTATAGGTCATAACCAACACTTCATCTGCAGACCAAAGGGTAGCCTGTTTCCTGATGTCATGTGCCCACAGCGAAGCTCCCTCCCCCTCTTGGTCAGTGGGTTGTTTGTTCCTCACCAGCATCTATCTGAATGGTTTTCATATGTTGCCTGCATAGGGTACAATCTAATCCTGAGGTGACAAAAGCATAGCTAATGGTTCAAACGGCGCCTCTGAAAGAAACAATCAGACACAGGTGGCAAAAAGACGGCGTCTTGTGTCAGCTGTCACAGAAAATCCATAAGAAATCCAAGATCAATGTGAGAATAGAGCTGGTGATCTAGCGGCCACCACATCAGTGGTGGAGGACAAAAGAACAAACCGTCAAGGGACTGCCTTTTGGAGGAATAAGGTTTTCCTTCAGAGCTCTCTGGAACTTTTGGGAGTCTATTAATCTCTGAGGGCGGACAATCGAAAAGAGGTTCCTCATTCTGATAGGAGAGATGCTCTAGTCTCAAAGCGTAGGACATAATGATTGGCCCCATGATGTGTTTAAGGTCCAGTTGCTATGGTGCAATCCAAAAAACTGATCCAAGGCGTGGCCAGCTGTCTGAGGTTGAGCAAGTAACTACCTGGAATAGGCCCGTGGTCATCAGAGTGGCCAGGAAATCCTGATTTGCCTCAGAAGATCCATTATCAACATGCAGATTGAAGTTGCTGGGAACAATCTCTGTCTCCAGTGCCATTGAAGTGAGGAATTTAGTCAGCTCATGAAGTGCTCTGCTGCCAAGTCAAGGGACAGGACTAGTTTTAGTGTGTCTTAATCCTAGCCTGGGTCTTGCACACTAGTTGGACACGCTCTGTCAGATCCAAGTTTGAAGAGTGAGATCTCCTACCCTTAGCACAGTCACATCTCCTTCCTGTTGATTTCCCCCCAATGCGCATTTTGGTTCATAACGTACCAAATACCCAACTGGTGACAGCTATGTCAAGAGTGGGCCAACAGTATCATCCAGCTAGAGTTTGGTAATGAAGTCAGGGCTCTCATTTTTTATTAAATCTAAGACGGCTAGTGTTTTATTTTCACCTAAGCATTAATCATGAACGGAAGGCTTGGTCTCTTACCTTCTAGCAACTCAGTCTCCTGAGAAGGTGATGCCAACAGAACAGAAATTAAACATTTTGTATTTTCACACATTTATTACCACCTTGACTCCTCCCAGCCAACTACGATGAGATCAAAGAATCCAGACCCCGCTACCACACTGGGCCTCCACGTTCCCAGCCTATGACAGTGTTGCTCCACCCTCTTGGCTACTTGACAGTGGCCATCGAAGGGACACAGTTAGGTACCTAAATAGTGACCACCTAAAGCAGGCTGCAAAAAACGTTAAGCCAAAAACCTCTTCCTAGCCTATCACTTATTTGTGACTTCATGCTGCTCACAGCTTACAAGACCATCCCTCTCACAACAAGAATCTCCCTCATTTCTGCAGTCACTATGTCTTTCTCCCACCCTATAATCACACTGCCATGGGGGCCAAATGGAGAGGAACAGCAACATCATCACTTGCTGCCATGCTCTCTGCACCCTGGGGACCCTGCCAGTCCTGCTGTTACATAACTAGCAGAGAGAAGAATTCAAGTGATGCCTCTCTCTTATCCCAGGGCACAAATCCCTTTCATCCACTCTCTCTCCATTTTAAGATGGTCGCTCTCAAGAAGAGAAGACTGCACTCAAGTTTGACACCTTCTGGCCTCTGACACCAGGGCTAACTCCCTATTTCTAATCCCACCATTGCCTATAATCAGAGATTCTCCCACATAGCCTGGCTGGCCAGAGGTAGCCCATTGAGGGGTTCTCATCTTTGTGATTTCTTACTCTGTTAGCTTTTCCCTGCAACAGGAGAAGCTGTCTCAATCATAACATGTTACTGGTCCCCCATTGAAATCCCTCAACACAAATGTAATAGGGACCAGCGAGGCCAGAGGTCAACCAGCTCTGTTCTGGAAGAGAAGCCTGGCAGGCAGGTGCTGGGAATCATCCAACCTCCTAGGCAACCTCAGGTGATTGGGCCTAATGATTTAGTAACTAGGGCAGTCGTTCCCAGCCTTGTGGCTCAAGGGCCACAGAAATAATTTTTACAACCCTGAACGGCCACCCGTCTCCACCAGCAGGCCGCCCCTCACTGCAGCTGGACAGGAGTTCAACAAGGATGCTGCTTCTTCGCTGATCTCCCATCAACAGCATGCATCCTGTAGCCTTGTGTGCATTACCTCAGCCCAGAGGTAGTGGCTCCCTTCTGCAGCCAAGGGGACCAAAGATCCGTGCTCCCCTCCCTCTGGCTTCAGCAGGAACTCAGCACCTAGGGACCCAGGCAGAGCGCTTTGCTCTCTGCTGAAGCCAGTGATGGGAAGTGCTGATTTCCCTACCCTCTGGCTCCAGAAGGGACCTCAGCGCCTAGGGACCTGGGTGGAGCACTTTGCCGTGCTCCCTGCTACAGCCAGGGAGAGGGAAGTGTTGATCTCCTATCCCCTTGGCTAAAGCAAGGAGCCTGCATTGGTCTTTTAGCACTTGCAGAAATGTGCTCCCCCTGGATCTTTAGGCAACAGCTCCCTTATGCAGCCCCAGGAGGGGAGCTGTGGGCCACTTTGAAAGCTCCTGTGGGTGACTTTTGGCCCTTGGACCTCAGGTTGGGAACCTCCGAACTAGGGGATGAAGGAAATCCCAGCTCACGGGGAGCTTAGGTGTAGGAGAGGCCTGAGAGAAGACTGTCCTGGAAATGCAGCTGAAGCCTGGGAGGGGATGAGAGGTCTTGGTTGGGTGAAGGTCCTGACCACTAAGGGTATGTTTACACTGCAGTTAAACACCTGTGGCTGGCCTGTGTCAGGCTAAGGGGCTGTTCAGTTGCAGTGTAGACATTTGGGCTTGCCCTGGAGACTGAGCTCTGGCATCCTACTCCCTCACAGGGTCCCAGAGCCCAGGCTGCAGCCTTAGCATGAACGTCTGCACTGCAACAAAAGAGCTCCTTTAGCCCGAACCACATGAGCTGGAGTCAGCTGACACGGGCCAGAGTAGACAAACGCCAAGCTGCCATGAGGCTCACAGTCTGGTGTGAAAACAAGACTATTATTTTGTTTTGTCACTCAGCATTTCCTTTTCTGCGCCGGACAATAAACAGAGTCCTTAGGGAAGGGCTATGAACTGATGTGTTTGTGGCTGGTTATTTTTCCCTAGCTGGGTGATTGAGTCTACAAACCTACACTAACTGGATCCTCTCTCTCTCTCTCTCTCTCTCTCTTTAAAACTATTTACGTATTTGGGGATTAACAGGTTTACAGACCCTTGCTATGTAAAATATTGGAGACAATGCAATCCCCTTTCAAATAGTGAACTTTTGGATAGAGGAGCTATACAGCATGTTATCTTATTACAGAGTGAGCATCATTTTGCTTCCAGTGGCATGAAATTGTTTTAATTCAATTTAATACAAAACAGACACCCTAATGTTCTTCTTTTCATCCTTGCAGTTCCTAATGCTGACTGTGCAAATGACGTCTGCGAGCACGTCTACACTTAAAATGCATCGGCGCAGCTGCAGCGCTTAAGGCTATGTACACACTACAAGAATTTTCGTGCAACAAGCCTGTTGCGCTGTAAATGTTCCGTGATTGTTGTTGCGCAAGATCGCGTACACACTCGGTATACTCTAGCGGAACAGAGCCCCCCCCCCTCTTTTCTCAGTCCTCCGGGAAAACAAAGTAAACTGTGGGTACCTATCCCACAGTCCCCCGTATCGGTAATTCGCGCTATGGATCCTGGGAAGAAGAAGGCTCGCGCTATGCGCATGGGATAATTCTAGATTTCCCGTGGTGCATTCTGTTACCGACGCTTCCCAGCAGTTGCCACTAGCAACGAGCACGAAATTTAAACTGAAACGACCGTCTTTACGGAACTTCCCTTTCTGAATCAGCATGGATTCAGCTCTGATCTTGAATGCTGCGTTCAGCATTGTGAACACAGCTCAGCTTCTGATAGAGTACGCCTTCAGTTCTGATTCAGAGCAGGATTCAGATGACTCGAGTACCGAGACTGACAGCCTTGAGAACCAAACAGAAATTCTGATCAGTTTCGCAGACCGGCTGCACAGTGTGAACCGCAGTATCTGGTCACGGGAGACAAGCACAGATTGGTGGGACCGAATCGTTCTGCAGCTGTGGGATGATGATCAGTGGCTACAGAACTTTCGCATGCGGAAAGCCACATTTATGGAACTCTGTCAGGAGCTAGCCCCAGCCCTGCGGCGCAAGGACACGAGGATGAGAACGGCCATCTCCGTGGAGAAGCGTGTGGCTATTGCCCTCTGGCAACTGGCGACTCCGGACTGCTACCGCTCGGTTGCAAACCAGTTCGGGGTCGGACGGTCGACCGTCGGTGTATCACTAACACAAGTATGCAAAGCCATCAACCGAATTTTGCTAAGGAGGACGGTGACCCTGGGGAACGTGAGGGAGATCATCACTGGATTCAAGGACTTGGGATTCCCGAACTGTGGGGGTGCAATAGATGGCACTCACATCCCTATTCTTGTGCCCGACCATCTCGCCTCCGAATACATAAATCGAAAGGGATACTTTTCAATGGAACCATTGAAAACTATCCCTTTCGATTTATGTGGTGGACCATCGTGGGCGTTTTACTGACATAAATGCGGGTTGGTTGGGAAAGGTGCATGACACTCGGATATTCAGAAACTCGGGACTGTTCCGCAGGCTGCAAGCGGGCACCTTTTTTCCTGACGAGAAAATGACAGTGGGGGGGTGTCGAGATGCCCATAGTCATCCTGGGGGACCCCGCCTACCCACTGATGCCATGGCTAATGAAGCCTTTTACAAGGAAGTTGGATCCTGCCAAGGAGCCGTTTAATTACAGGTTAAGCAGGTGCCGAATGGTTGTGGAGTGTGCCTTTGGCCGTTTAAAAGCGCGCTGGAGATCGCTGTATGGCCGGCTAGACCTACACGAGAACAACATTCCACTTGTCATTTCCTCGTGTTGTGTCCTTCACAATATTTGCGAAAACCGTGGTGAGAGATTTCTGAACTCCTGGACGGTGGAGGCTGAGCGTCTTGAGTATGCATACCAGCAACCGGACACCAGGGGTATCCGGGGGACACAGCTTAGAGCCGTGCGCATAAGGGAGGCATTGAAGGAGCATTTCACTAACGGGGACTGATAGGCTGCTTTCTAATGTTTGAAATCACTGTTTTTGTTTGGCATTTTTAACTTAGAAAAATCAATGGATACTGATTGTTTGCTTCTTTCTCTATTTTTTTTTTTTTTTGACAACATACGCCCAGGGCATATTGACAGTGCATCACAATAAAGTCTGATTAAATTTACAAATGTCTCAACTTTATTAATATAACACAAACGAAACGAAAACTGTAAGGAGAAGGGGCTAGAGGTGGGTGTAGGTGCGGGACTCCACGACATACGTTGGGGGAGGGGTTGAGGTAACGTTATACCAGGGGTGTCCCTGGGGATCAAAATACTGTTTGGGGGGAGAGTGCTGCACGGTTGGAGGGAACGGCAGATGTGGCTGAGCGGGGGGTGGGCGAGCCTGGAGCAGACCGACCATGGTCTTCAGCAGCTGGGTCTGCTCCTGGAGAATGCCTATTAGGGTGTCCTTCTGCTTTGCCCTCCTCTCGCTGTTCTCTCTCCGTTCCTGCCTGCACTGCCGCCTCCATTGCCTTGTCTCCCTCGCAGATGCCTCGTTGGAATGCATCAGCTCCTGGAAGATATCTTCCTTGCTCCTGCGAGGCCTCCGCCTTATCTGTCTCAGACGCTCGGCTGGTGCTGAGCGCTGTCCAGCGAAGGTCATCTCTGTGGAAAAATGAAGCAGTTTGAATGCTGCAATTGTTCTCACTCTGCTTAGGTGCAAGTAAGGATGCTCTCCCAACGCATTCCAAAGTTACACGGGACAAGGAATACTGGGGGCCAGAAACAAGTTTCGCCAAGCGAGGGACGGGTTGCTGAGAGTAGACACACGGGACAGTGGACTATTGGCATTGCTTGTTCTGAGCCTGTGTCAGAGATGGCTGCAATAGAAGCCGATATCACACTGCTTAGAGTGCCTCTGCAAGCAAGAATGCATCTCCTGCATGTCGCTGACTTCCAGCCGGGACCGTACGCTGCTGGATTGTGCGCTGCCATGGTTCCCGCGTCAGTGCTTGCGAGCTTGAGAGGGAGAGTCTCCCTGAATGGGGGAGGGCAAACGGTCGCTCTACCATCCACTTTTAAAAGAAGAATTTGGAGATATTTGGAGTACACGTTCAGTGAGGTGAAAGGGACCGACTACTTGGCAATCGAGGCATGCATTGATGCGCTTTTCATGTAATGCCAGTAAGACCCCGCCAAACCATTAACACATAGAAAAGAAGAAACAGAAAAGGAGTACTCAATGCCTTATCTTCATCTACATGCTAAGCTGTAGCTGCTAGAATAGAGAGCACTGAAAACGTAACTTACCGGAGCCGTCATCGGTTGCATCAGGGGAAGGCGTGGAAAACGAATCCGCGGAGCTTGTCTCTGGCGGGGTGGTGAATAACTCCTGGCTCCCGATGTCGGTAGCTCCGCTGTCACCGTCCACGTCCTCTTCCTCCTCTGCTTCCTCGTCGACGACTGCATCGTTGCCTTCAGCCACCCTGTCCTTTTCGGACGCTGTCGCTGAAGTGTCCACGGTTGAAATAGGGGTGGTTGTGGGATCGCCGCCCAGGATCTCCTCTAACTCCTTGTAAAAGCGGCATGTTGCCGGCGTGGAGCCGGAGCGCCGGTTTGCCTCTCTGGCTCTGTGGTACGTTATCCGCAGCTCCTTCTCTTTGGCCCGGCATTGCAGAGTGTCTCTCTCGTACCCCTTCTCATTCATCGCCTGAGATATTTGTCCAAAAACGTCGAAATACCTCCGGCTGCCACGTAATTGTGACTGCACGGCGGACTCTCCCCAGATGCCTATCAAATCCATCACCTCAGCTGTTGTCCAGGCTGGAGCTCGTTTGCTGCGCTGCGACGACATTGCAAGCGGGGCACACAGAGGCAGCAGCACTGAACAGCAAGCCAGAAGGAAGAGTGGGGAAATTCAAAAATTCACGGGACAGAAGGGGAGGTCGGGAAACATGACGTCACAGCAACAGAGTACAGACGGAAGTGCAGAAGGGATGGGATTGGAATTGTGGGCCATTTCCGGAGGTTTCGCATTGCGCGGTAACCGTACACACACGGGCTGTCGCGCAATAGCTATTCCGCGTTAGACGCTACCACGCTCATTTTGGTGGTTTACATTTTGCGCAACAAGAGGGCTCTTAACGCGCAAAAACTGTAAGTTAAGTGTGTACGCTCTGCTTCTTATCGTGCAATAAAGGGCTTTATCGTGCAATAACTTCGTAGTGTGTACAAGGCCTAAGTGATGATGCTCCTAAACTGATGGGAGAGCTTCTACCGTTGGCATGGTTAATCCACTCGGGGAGGGCAAAAGGGGTGCGGGTTGGAACTCAGTGTAACTGCATTTCTCAGTGGCATGGTTTTTTCACACCCCTGAGTGATGTACTTACACCAATATAAGCCTGTATTCTCCTCTGAGTAGTGTCCCCGTGGGTGCTCCACTGTTGGTGTGCGCGCCCGCGCGCACCACGGATCGGAGACGTGCCAAGCTATACGCGCCGGGGTCGCGCGACCGGAGGGGACTGTCTCGTGGACAGCTTTGGCGCTCCTCAACGGTCACGCGACCCGGTCTCCCTCAGTTCTTCTCTTACCGCTCGACAACCACGGACGGACCTAGGGAACTCCCTTACCTCACTCGCCTTTTTCTTTCTTCTTTTACCCTTCACTTCACTTTATTTCACTTAGCCTTTTGATTTCAGCCTTCTTTATTCTGTTTAAAAAAAAAAAAAAAAAAAAAGCGGTGTCACCCGGGAGCTGGCGAAATGGCGGGCTCACCAGGGTTTAAACGCTGTGAATCATGCCGGAACGCCATGCCGGCTTCTGACGGACACCTGACATGTATGAAATGTCTGGGCGAGGAGCATAACATGACCAAATGCTCCTTCTGCCGCAGTTTGAGTACAAGAGCAAGACGAGACCGTGAGCTTCGTCTTAAGCTCTTCCTCCTGGAAAGGTCACTCAGACCGGCCTCGGACCCCAGACAGGAGAAAGTCTCGTCAGCGGCCAGCCTGACAAAGAGACATTTAACTCCTCCACCAGGGCTTCAAAAACGGAGAAAGTCCCTGACCCCATCTCCACGGAGGAGACAAACCCATGATACGGAGGCTATAGGTCCCTCCAACACGCCGCCTGAAGGAACGGACAAACTGTCATGTCCGCCGGCCACCGAACCCCCCTTAGGGGATAACTCGGCACCGACATTGCCCGCCGGTGCCTACAGCATGAAAACCCCGGCACCGAGGCACCCAAGTTCCGTACCGGCACCGGTGCCTGCAGCAAACCCTGGAACTGTAGCCTCTGCACAGGAGCCGGCCGCCCAACAGCTGATTTTGACAGCGGCTCCCGCTCCAACAAACACTTCGGCACCGTGCAACTCTAAACTGGCTCCAACAAACTCTTCGGCACCGTGCAACTCTACGACTTCAAATCAACATACAGCTAGCAGGGCTAACTTAGAATCAGCCCCACCAGCTCCTAAGAAACAAAAAGAAAAAAGAAAACATATTGACACTCAGCTACCCTCCTCTCCTCAGCTACACCGGGACCCACCTTCCCCTAGATCTGAGAATTTACCTCCTTACTACAGCCATGAAAGAGGAAAAGGCTTCTACCACCCATCTCCTAATGCTACAGATCATCAATATGCTTATGACATCCATGACCATAGCCACCGGAGACCCCCTTACCCCTGGTACCCCCCACCATGGTATGGGCCACCATACAATTACCCCCCACAATGGGAATCCTGGTCTAGGTGTTCCGGAATGACTCCCAGGTCACGGTCACCTATACACTCCACTCACTCTCAACAAGGGGACCCACTGCACGAATCCGACGAGGTTCAACAGACAGAACACGATTCCCCTAAGGGAAGCCACATGTCGCTCCCAGATGACAACTCTCCGCCTTCTCCTCCTTCATCACATGATGACATCAAACAATTCCAAGACCTTTTTCAGGAGGGTAGCGGAGTCACAAGAAATATGTACACAAGAAATTTCCGACTCACGACACAGGCTATGGAGAATCCTTCAGGCGCGGCCTTCAAACCGTATAGCCCTCCCTATGGACGAGGGAATTCTAGAGCCAGCGAATAATATCTGGCAAACACCAGCCTCTATCCCTCCGACATCAAAGAGAGTTGATAAAAAATACTATATCCAGGGCAAATCTTCAGAGTACCTATTTACACATCCTCCACCCAACTCATTGGTGGTGGAAGCTGCTAACCATAGGGGCAAACAGCCCTTCAACAAATCAGCGCCACACGATAAAGACGACAAGAGACTTGACTTCTTGGGGAAGAAAACATATACATCTTCTTCCCTACTACTGAGAATTTCAAATTATTCAGCTTTATTAGCAAATTACGACCATGATAATTATTTAAAACTCGCTGACTTTATTGAATACATTCCAAAGGACAAACAGATACAATTCCACGCCATCATCAAAGAGGGGCAATTGATATCCAGGACTGCTCTTCAAATAGCGCAGGACGTCGCAGACACCTCTTCAAGGATAATGGCAACAGGCATAGTCATGCGTAGGGCATCATGGCTCCACTCAGCAGATTTACCGAAGCCCCTACAATCGACAATAGAAGATTTACCTTTTGATAATAAGAAACTCTTTGCACAGAACACAGATGACATGATGCACACATCAAAAGATTCCCGTGCCACCCTTCGTACCTTTGGCATCTACCCTCAACCAATGAAACGAAAGCCTCTGAGATATCAACAATACAACTCACGATACCATATTATCAAACACAACTCCAGTATAGGCAACAGTACAGGAGACAAGACCCATTTACCTACAGGAACCGCCAACGTCCCCAGCGCAGGAAACAGCCACCACACCAACCTCCAGCGTCTCAAAACGCACCACACAAACCGCAGTTTTGACGCTCAGGTCGAGGGCTTGCAACTAAACAGTACTTACCATCCTCTCCCAACTACTGTACACGGTTACCAATTTTGCCTCCGAAACTTTTATTCACAATGGGCCAAGATTACGTCGGACAGATGGGTCCTACAGATCATAAAACTAGGTTACACCATCCCCTTCATCATAAAGCCCATATCCAAACACCCTACCCCATCCCTTTTCAGGGACACCCTTCACGAACAACTCCTCCATCAGGAAGCCTTACACCTTCTCCACGTAGGAGCCATAGAAAAGGTTCCCCCAGAACACGAAGGCAAGGGAATATACTCCCCATACTTCCTAACTGAAAAGAAAACAGGAGGGTGGAGGCCAATCCTAGACCTAAGGAGGCTAAACAAATTCGTCAAGCAACAAAAGTTCAGGATGGTAACCCTGGCAACCATAATACCATCACTAGACAAAAACGACTGGTTTGCAGCCCTCGATCTCCAAGACGCATACTTCCATGTCACCATCCATCCAGCACACCGAAAATTCCTGAGATTCATCATAGGTGCCAATCACTTCCAATACGCTGTTCTCCCATTTGGACTTTCGACAGCCCCCAGAGTATTCTCCAAAGTTCTGGCAGTAGTTACCGCCTATCTTCATACACGAGGGGTCTCAATCTTCCCATACCTCGACGACTGCCTCATAAAGTCACCATCCCGAGAACGAACATCGTGGGCATTTCAAACCACAATACAATTATTCAAGAGCCTTGGACTTCAAATAAACGAGAAAAAGTCCATCCTTATCCCTACTCAGACAATAGAATTTATTGGCGCCCACATAGACTCTACATTAGGGAAGGCCTTCCTACCACAACAAAGGGCACAAAATATCGAGACATATTAGTAAAAACTATACAAACTGCACCTGTTACAACAGTTCTAACATGCATACAGCTTCTAGGTCACATGGCCTCCACAACAGCCGTTGTACAACACGCCCGCTTACATATGAGGCCCCTACAACTGTATATCCGAACAGTATACAAACTGCACAAGGGCAATCACAATCAACAAATATACCTAGCCCTAATCATCAGACATTCACTACAATGGTGGATAACGCCACCCAACTTGAACAGAGGCATACCATTCATACAACAACCACCAACGATATTGATGTATACGGATGCCTCCCTTACGGGATGGGGAGCTCACATACCAGCCATGAACCTCATCTCCCAAGGAAAATGGACCAGACAGGAATCCTCTCTCCACATAAACTTATTAGAACTTCGTGCAATCCGCAATGCATGTGCTCACTTCCGCAATCATCTGAGGCACAAACACACAAAAATTATGACAGACAACATGGCTTGTATGTTCTACGTCAACAGACAGGGAGGCGCCAGATCAAACTCCCTGTGCACAGAAACCACAAAACTATGGCATTGGTGCATCAGAAACTACATAAACATCTCCGCGACATACTTACCTGGAGTCTTAAACACAGCAGCGTACTCCCTCAGCAGAAATTTCAACCATACCCACGAATGGGAGCTCCATACTACCATCATAACAGATATTTTTACGCTCTGGGCTTTCCCCTCAATAGATCTCTTTGCGACCTACCAGAACCGCAAGCGTCATACATACTGTTCACGAGCAGGCATTGGGAAAAATTCCAGGGGCGATGCATTCCTCATCCCATGGACCCACACTTTTGCCTATGCATTCCCACCAATCCCACTAATCCTAAAGACTCTACTCAAAGTGAAGCAAGACCAAACCAAGATGATACTCCTTGCCCCTGCCTGGCCCAGACAGCCATGGTACTCTCTACTGCTCCAAATGATGTGCACATCCCCGATTTCCCTACCCCATTCATCCACTGCTCTTATCACAAAACAACGGAAGAATCATACACCCGAACCCCGAACGTCTACACCTCAAAGCCTGGATGATATGTGGTTCCAGAACCAAGAGTTACTTTGCTCTAAATCAGTCAGACACGTCCTTCTGAATAGCAGAAAACCCTCTACCCGAAAAAATTACCTTCATAAATGGTACAGTTTTTCCAATTGGTGCATTACATCACATAACTCTCCATTCTCCGCACCAGTCCATGATATACTTGAATATCTTTTACACCTGAAACAAAAAGGTCTTGCTCTTAGTTCGATAAAAGTACATCTGGCAGCCATCGCCACGTTCCACAATCACATACAGGGTGCATCAATATTCTCTAACCCACTCATTAAGAGATTCCTAGCAGGACTCAAAAACCTATATCCTGAGATCCGCCCCCCCAACCCAGCATGGGACCTCCCACTTGTATTGAAGACTCTTACTAAACCGCCGTTTGAATCCCTGGCTACTGTACCGTTAAATTACTTAACCATGAAAGTAGTGTTCCTAGTAGCAATCACATCAGCACGACGAATAAGTGAATTAGCAGCATTAATGGCAGACCCGCCATACACAATTTTCCACAGAGATAACGTCTGTTTACGATGTCACCTGAAATTTCTACCAAAGAGGTCATCATTATTCCATAACAACCAGACAATATACTTACCTGTGTTTCGTCCAAGGCCTCACTCGACCGCAGAGGACACTATCTTGCACACCCTCGACGTCCGTCAGGCACTCGCTTTCTACCTAGAAAGGACAAAACCATTTAGAAAGACAAACAGACTTTTTGTCTCATTAGCAGAGAGAAATAAGGGTACACCTATCTCCAAGCACAGAATTTCGACAATTATAGTGAACTGTATAAAAACGTGCTATCAGTTATCAGGCACAACGCCACCACAAGATATCAGAGCACACTCCACGAGGGCAGTGTCTACAAACACAGCCTTTCTACAAAATGTCCCAATAGATGAAATATGCAAGGCGGCTATTTGGTCTACGCCACATACTTTCATAAAGCACTATGCAATTGACACAGCAGCTAAATATGATGCCTCTGTAGGCATATCAGTACTCTCCACCATACAAAGCACATCCTCAGAAGCCCCTCCGACCAATTAGGGCACGGCTTGGAGAGTCACCAACAGTGGAGCACCCACAGGGACACTACTCGGAGGAGAAAGGAAGGTTGCTCACCTTGGTGTAGTAACTGGTGTTCTCCGAGATGTGTGTCCCCGTGGGTGCTCCACTACCCTCCCTCCTCCCCTCTCTTCTTCAGGCAACTTACTCTCGCTAGCGGTTAGAGAGAGAACTGAGGGAGACCGGGTCGCGCGACCGTTGAGGAGCGCCAAAGCTGTCCACGAGACAGTCCCCTCCGGTTGCGCGACCCCGGCGAGTATAGCTTGGCACGTCTCCGATCCGTGGTGCGCACGGGCGTGCACACCAACAGTGGAGCACCCACGGGGACACACATCTCAGAGAACTCCAGTTACTACACCAAGGTGAGCAACCTTCTTTTGTAGACCTGACCCGAGTAACCAGCAGGAAATTCTCAGAAAGAGTTCTTATGCTTCAGAGGGTTCAGATGCTTAAATTGTGTTTCGGCTGGTGTTCTCTTCCCCAAAGCCGGGGCCAGGATGTCAAGCCTCAACAGATCATTTAAAGAGGTCGTTCAACTAACTCAACCAGTGAACTCTTTCCGTTGCCAGCATGCAGCTGGCCAGTATTTTACATTGCGCGGCATCTGGCATTCTTGACGGCTGTCCTGTCTGCTCTGGGGTTTTGCCCTGGCCAGCCATTGCTAGTCTGTGGATTTCAAGGCAGAGTAACCTGCATCGGTGCCAATTGTAACAGAGAGTGGTGCTGGCTGTCTGTGCTAGGGGTTTGCACTGGTCCAGCTGTGCCATAGACAGGTCCAACGTAAAGCCAAAGCGTGTGACTTTAGGCCTCAGGATGGAGGCAGGTACTGGGATGGTGGGTGAAAGCCTGCACTGCTGCTATCTTTGCTGTAGCTTTTAGTCTGATTTGTCTTCATTTATGACCAGGGCTACAGAGTGCCAAATAACTGCAAGAGGCTGGGCACTGTTTTGCTATTTCTCACCCAGCAGGAAACTTCTTGGGTTAACATGTTTTTTGCAGATGCTGGAGCTAATGTTCTGCCAGCACTGCTTGTGGGGTCCTGGCATGGTGATCTGTGTCTGGAGGTTTTTAGCAGAAAGCCCGGTTAGATCTTGCTTTTTAACATCACTTGGTATGTGAAGGGATCATATTGTGTGCAATTTGGAAGCTTGTGTTTTAAATGTGGGGGGGGGGAGGGGGGAAAGGAGGTCCTCATCCTGCAATCCTTGTTCATGAAAGCAGCCCCATTAAAGTTCAGAGGATTGCTTGGTTAAGGAGTTGTTACGCTCACAAGAAAGAGCTGCAGGAATGAGCACTTCCCTATCTACAACTGTGATTCTGAGTCTTTTTCTCAGAGATCCTCTGCCTTTCAGTATGTGAACTGGCTCCTCTGTCTTGTTGGTGGCTGTGGGGGTTCCCTTCCACTAGTGCTCTACACAGCCAGCCTCATAGCAGGAAACAACTAATGCTGTAGCTCTTCTTGTATCCTCCTTATCTTGTTAACAAGGTACTGTGTGTCCTTTTTGTTTCCTGTCTTCCTGTCCGGATGTTTCTCCTCTCCTCTTGTTTCTAAGTTTTTCCTTTCTTTCCATTGTGTCCCATGTGGAAATAATGAGTAAAAAAAGTCTTGCCGCAAGGGATCTGCAGTGACATTTCTGACAAATGATCACAAACCTCACTGCTAGTTTGGAGGATCATATTTCACAGCTGCAACACAATTGAAATGCCACAGCCATGAAATGCAGCTTTTAGTGGAGGAGCAGACCAGTGTCATTCTTGCATCATTTCAAGCAATGGGTCTGCGCACAGTATTCCTAAATGAAGCACAAAAATAATAATAAAGTGGAAAGTATTCTAGGTGTTGAATGCTATATTTCACCAGTCTTGGGTATTAGATAACCCATCATTTGTGCAGGATATTTCCAGTTCCAGTATCTAATGATAAAAGGCATTGGAACAGCAATTGCAACCAGAGTTCTATCCCTGGCTCTGGCACCCACCTGCCTTATGTCCACACTTCACCTCTCTGGGTATGTCTACGCTAGAAAAACTTTAAGTCGACTTAATAAGGTCGATTTAAAGTCGACTTAACAAAGTGGCTCCTTTTTAAGTCGACTTCATTAAGTTGACTTAACCTTGGACATAGACGTCCACACTGGCATGAAGTCGACTTAATAAAGTCGACTTAAGGGCTACTCCCTGTCCACACCATCCTTAAGTCGACTTAAGAAGTTGACTTAAGGCTTAAGTCGACCTAAGGAGGGGTAGTTATTAAGGCGACTTAAGCTTTCATTAAGTCGACTTAATGAAAGCCCAGTGTGGACATGGAGTAATGTAGGTCGAGTTAAGGGTCCTTAAGTCGACCTAAATTGCTAGTGTAGACATACCCTCTGTGCCTTGTTTTCCTCCTGTATAAAGCAGGGAGAATGATCCTTAGTTTACTTCTTGTAAACTCATCTCTTGAGATCTGTGGATGAAAAGCACTGTAAGAGCTAAGTATAATTTATTATTGATGTATGGTCAATGAGGTATTCTGAAGTAATGGAAGAGCTGCACCCAACATTAAGCGTCAGAGTTGGAAACACTGATTTCTTGTTGATCTGCATGTAAAATAATATTATATTAACAGAGAGAGAAAGGGAAACATCACAGAATCTTTGGTCTGCACTTGGTTAGCTTTTATTATTTATTTACACAACATCACTGCTGCTTATGTCTGTATAAGTTAAATAAATAGGCCAAGAGTGGAATGGAAGCTAGTTAAGCAGAACTAATTTTTTTTAGGAGGGGAATTTACAATGCAGGGCTCCTCTGCCTCTGTCACTAGATCCCTCTTCACCGGCCAGGTCTACACTTAAATGTTTTGGTGGCATAGTGGTGTCAGTTAGGGGTGTGATTGTGGTGGTGGTTTTTTATTTCTTGTTAAAATGACATAACTGTGCTGGCCATGGTGCAGATCTAGATATACCAGAAAAAGAATTTTTTTGCCCATATAGCTTTTCACTCACAGAATGTTGTCTAAGCTGTACTAGCAAAAAGTAATTTTTTGCTGGTACAACTATGTCTGCACTAGGAGGGTTTTGCAGCACAGACAAGTCTCTGAGAGAAATGTGGACATTTTTTATGTTATACCTTGGATTGTAGTTAAAAATCTTCAGCTGATCTGGCAACAGCATGAGGCAGCAGAATAGTCCCGCATGTGTATCAAAGCAGGTTGAAAAACAAACTTTTTAAAAAAACAAATTGAAATATTGAAGTTGTTTTCTTTTCCAAGTATTTTGAAGTAGTTTTTTTTAAAAAATCACTAATTTATTGGATTTTATTAACTTTTTTATCTGAAACATTAGCAAAATAGTTATCATGATGCTTCATTTACAGAAAACTAGTTTTCACACCTTTTGTTGTGGTGGAGGTGTTTTATAGACTACTCAGCTCCTTTGTGGAGACTTCTGGTGGTCTAAGGGGGACTATCTCATACTTCAGTGCTTTTTATGGATTGCAACATTTCAGGGCTCCTCATTAATGTAAATTTTATTCAAGTTATTCAAATCAGTAATGTGGGAGTATAGAGCGCTTACTCAATACAGTTCTAAGGTTTATATACATGAGAATTAAATCGCTGGCATATTGTAAAAGCAGCTGCCTAGGCCAACATTGGCATGTGATTGATTGGCATCCTGTCATCTTTTTGCTCTCTGCAACAAAACAAACTTATCTCCGTTATTCTTCATTCAAGAGAAAGTTCTGTTTGTGGTTCAAAATGTTCTGCTTTAGGACTTGATCCAAAGCCCATTGAAGTCAGTGGGAGTCTTTCAACTTAACTTCGTTGTCTTTGGATCATGCCTTTATTTCTTAAGAACGGGGGATTCTATTGGTGAGCTCCTTCCTTTGCCAAAATGTTTCAAGACTGTTTCTAGGTAAGAGCTCAAGAGCCAGGTGATTTGGAGCAAGAGCAAGGTAAGGCAGTTTCTATTTGCTGTAGGGTTCAGTGTTTTAGCAGCTTCACGCTTCCTGCTCAACCTATGTGATAACTTTATCCGTGATGCAGAGAAGTTCCCTGATACAGGAAGTATCAGGTACATAAGGTCAGTATTGTGGACACAGAGGTCCAGAGTCTCCAATTTGAGGACACAGAGAGTGGTAAAAGTATATGACTGAGGTTTTCAGAGTCATCTGAGAATTTGGATATCCAGTTCTCATTTATTTTAAAGGTGATTGGGTTTCCCAATCCCTTGGGCATGGTTGAAAATCTCATCCTGTGTTTATGAATTTGAAAGTGTGGGCTATTATGTAAGGGTACATGAGAACTGGACTATGTCTACACTCCCTGTGAAATTTGGTGGCAGTCAATGGAAGATAGGCAAGCTACTCTAAGTAGAGTAGCTTGTATATTTTCTGTCGCCTCCCTTACTTCTATTTAACATGATGTCTTCATTTTGCTTCACCAACAGGAAATGCCCTCCTGTCGATGCAGCTTTACTTTTCTTGGTGGGGGTAGATTTGTGGTGTCAATTTCCAGATTGATTGAGCAGGTCTCCACTTCCGCTGAATTGATCCCAGTGAATTGATTCAGTGGCGCCCACTGTGCCGTCATCAGTATAGACAAGGTCATAGAAAATCTTTCATGACTACTTATTAGGGACATCAGAAAAGCTAAGAATACAATATACTGACAGTGGCATATACCGTGAGGACCCAAGTCTATCTTTCATATAGCAGAGTCTCTTTGGGACTCGATCATCGTTACAGCTAGTAGAGCCTGTAACTGGAGCTGCTCTATGCTTTCCCTGTTAACCTCAAAGTTGTGCACCACTGTTTCACATTTCTAACATTATGATGTTCCTGTTTCATTGGTTGATCTTTCTCAGCGGGCTAAGAGGCATCCCTCAAGTCTGTTACAGTTATTATTTCAGTGACAGCAGGAAGTAGGGAAGAGAAAAACTGGTTACCCACACACTTTCCCTTGGGCTGACCTCAAGTCATCAAAGCAGTCACGACTTCAGCAGATTTTGTTCTTTGACATCTTGGGCTAACTGGATTTAGTTATTTATAATTTGCTGCAGAACCCAAGTCATCTTGCTGGATTGAAAACAGAAAAACCTGACCCACTAGTCAACCTGAATCCATGGCAGGTGGAACCTAGTTGATGTAACAGGCTGTGTCCAATCAGCTGTTGCTGTGTCAATTCCATGGATGTCTTATTCTGTATGGTTCTCTAATGGAGCTCTTGTGTTTTCATTAGCACCCTAGTATGTTCTCTATCCTGTTTTTATCATCATGAGAGGCCTCGTGATTCTGAATAATAAAGTCCTGAGTGACACTTGTGGGAAGAATACTCCACTCCATCACATGGCTTTCCGGCAGAGGCTGGTGACTGTTAGGAGGGATGTGTTGCTATTTTGGGTAGGTTTTGTCTCTGAAATATGTTAAACACTTTAATGGTTGCCTTTGGAAGTTACTGATTCCCAGGGTGCTGCATTAGGTCATTTGTTAGAATAGATTGAGTTACATGCTCTGATACACAAAATTTGGAGTTTGTGATGGGTTTTCCTATCCACCTGTGTGGTAGATGTGGGAATACCTCTTGCTTTACATACTGTTTTTCTTATCTTCTTTAGTTATCACCTCTTACATGGATAATCTGTGTGTGTGCATGCATGTATGTATATACTTCACTAACTTCTACTGGATGGAATGTGTCCAGCCTGATCACATATGTATTTCCTGATTTGGGGCTTCTCTACATGGTGAGTTGCTGCATGGCAAGGCAGTTATAATCTAGCACACCAACTTGCTGTGTAGTGACTTGCTATGTGGACACTGCTACTGTAAAAGTCTGGAAGTGTGGCTGAACGTACTGCGCTTTGAAGCAGTAGCACGCTAAGCCATATGCTGGGGTTTGAATGCAAACTGGTGCACTTCACATTCACATCCTGGCTTGTTGTGCAATAAGTCACCACAGAGACCAGTGTTTCTCAGCTGGTGTTCCGTGGACATGGCGAAGGTGTTCCACAATCAGCCCAACCCCTCCCTGTTGGGGGAGAGAGCTGACTCGGGAGGGGGAAGGAGCAATACCTCAAGCTGATACGTGCCTGGGAGGTTTAAAATGCCCCTGGAAAGCTTCCAGGCACGCATCGTCATCTGCCGTCACCTTGCTCCTTTGCTAGGGTAGGGGCATTTTACATTTCCTGCTGCTATTACTGCTGGCATTGAAAATCGCTTGGCTATAACTTCCATGGTAAGACTTTCCTTGAGAAACCTTACTCTAAGAATTGATGAACTTTGTTCGAACATGCAGGCCTAACATTCCCATTAAAACTTGTTATATTATTTTCAGTTTTAATTTGTGTGCATAATCATTATGTATCTATTTTTAGAAATAAATATGTTATATTTGTAAAATTGTATTTAATTTGGTCTTCTGAATTGTTTTTGCAGGAATGCAGACATTGCAGCCAGTATATACCGGCTTTTTCAAGAAAGTTTCCATCAGCTGTTCTGCATTAAGTATCCGATACCTTTAGGTGTTCTCTGGTCCACTAAAGGTTGAGAAACACTGATGTAGACAACCTTTGGACTCCACTGTAGCCATGTAGAAACCTGTGTTTCTGCAGCTGGAAATCATGGATTCTGTGCTGCATGAAGATAGTTGAAAAACATGGTGTGCCACATGATCCCAGTTCAGACTTGCTTTAATTTGGTTTGCAGAATATTTATTTTTTATTTTTTTATGTATTGGAGGAGTGGGGAAAAGTGTGTGTGGTGGCTGGCGAGAGGGGAAGGACGGCATGTAGCCTAGATGATAGGGCATGGGCAGGGTTTTATTTCTCATCCTGCTGTGGGCTGGGAGGGTGACTTTGAATGGGTTATTGATCTCTTAGGCTGTGTCTACATTGGTAAATTAAGTCGACTTAAGCTTGCTTAAGTCGACTTAATTTACCCTGTGTCTACACTACAGTTTTCTTAAGTCAACTTAACCAGCTTGCTTAAGTTGACTTAAGGAAAATAAAGTCGACTTAATTAAAATTAGGTCAACTTTATTAAACCTCCTTTCTAGTAGACCTAAGGCTTAAGTCGACTCCCTAGAGTCGACTTAAGCCAGTGTAGC
>ML685821.1:9920154-10022873 GCA_007922175.1 Pelusios castaneus
GCCTGGCATGCCCCCCCACAGGGCAGGGCAGAGCCCTGCCCACCCTGTCCCTTTGCCCTGCCAGGGTCCCTGTCCCTCTTTGCCCCATTGTACCTAGGTACAATGGGGCAAAGGCTGAGCCCCCTGGCATTGGGGAAGCAGTGCCCCCCCTGCCCCCATGGACCTGCCCTAGGTCCCCCTAAGCCCCTAGAAGTTGACCTAGGCGTCCAGTGTGGACGTTCTAGGTCGACTTTCTAAGTTCCCCTTTAAGTCGACTTAAAAATAGTGTGGGCACACTAAGTCAATTTAGTTAAAGTCGACTTAAATTACCAAGTGTAGACATAGCTTCAGTGACTGTTTCTCAGTCTGTAAAAAGATGATAGTGATACTTGCCTCCTTTTGTAAAACACTTGGAGAGCTCTGTAAGCACTCATTATTAGTATTACAAAACACTGTTCGACACCCAATAAACTGTATTTTCACGTGATCATAAAATAGGCCAGGCCTTGTGGCTTTAATGACTTCCAGTTCCTCATTTAGCATTTCTTATTGAAAATGACTGAACACTAATACAAATATATACTGAAAAGAAACTGTTCTTTTCACTGTAGCTGCCATATATTAGTACTGAAAACTTTTAATTATCTGTGAGGGAGATGTGCACTAGTTATTTGGGTGGAGAAATAAACTCCTGGTGTTGTGAAATGTGGGAGCTGGATGAGATGGAAAACTATTACAGTCTCTATATAAAGCATATTGTCTCTTTCTCACTATCTTTAAATAAAAACAATGTGCAGTCCTCAAAACCCATCTTCCCTCTTAGCCTGCTTGGCAAATGTTTGAAGACATATTATTAAACAGATGCAAAGATTGCTGTCATTTTAAGTTTAAAATAGAACAGCATTTGTATACTCTAGTATTTGCCTGGCATGGTGTCCCTATGAAGTCGGGACATCTGGTTACCTTCTGCCCATGTCTTGTCTCTGTTTGGGGGAGACAATGCCTCCCCAGATTACACCTCTGGGTGTCCCCAACCCCTCCCCCTCTGTGTGGCTTCCCTTTGCTTCTGAGTCATTTTCTTCGGGGAAGCAAAGAAATCTGCAGGAGGACATGAATTCTGCACACATACCTCCCCCAGTGCAGTGTAACTCCTTTTACCGTGACCTTGGAAAGCAAGAGGTATTCCCACATCTGTCACATGTGGACAGGAAAGCCCATCACAAACTCCATATTTTGTGTATCAGAGCATGTAACTCAATCTTTTCCATCCCTATGATAGGGCTCCATGATGAATACCTGAGCTGGATGTGAATAACCTTACTAGTGAGTCAAATGCAGCATAGATCCCTAAAGGGTTGGACTCACCGTAGATCAAGAAAGATGTGCCAGCCACTCCTTCCCTGCCCAACATCCTAAAGGAGCAGCACGGTGGTTCTCAATAAGTAGACATATCCCTGGTGTCTTCAGGGGTACATGATTAGATCCCTGTGAGGATACAAATATGTGATTCCTGTTTGGGGTCCTTGCACACTCTCCCATGAGAAAGAGTAAATAAGAGCAAAGCGACTTCTGTTTACTGGCCTATTTGGAGCTGGCTACCACTTTGCTGAGAAGGAAGGCGTGTATCTCACTGGGCAGTTGTTCTGCCCACTTCTCTTCAGCAGCCCGAGTCTGGGTCAAGAAGGCTGTGTAGCTTTAAAAGGAAACTTTTAGATTGGCCAATGGTTGGATTTGAATGTTTCACTTCCTCTTTAAGGTGCCCAAGCCCACTGAACATCTGTTTTCCAGGATCATGCTGCTGGTGCACTTCATGGCACAAAATAATGTCTTGCCTTATGAAAACTATTTAGGGTAGGCTGGTGCCTGTTTCACTGATAGGTATCCTTAGAATAAAGGGAAGTGCAGTGAGCACTGCTAGCCTGACAGACCATGAGGAATTTCTAACATCTCTAAAACTTTGCACTTCTTGATTAGTGAAGTATTTTGAACTGCTGGATGCTGATCCAAATCTCTAATCCAAAAGTCTGGTTGCTTACTCAAATCTCTGGGCCTCATTTGGTTGGTACTTGGGCTGATATTTCTCCTCAGATTCCAAAGACAGTCATGTGGTTGAAATGCTGGAATGGATTAGGACTCAAGGGACCTGAATCTAGTTCAGGCTCTGCTATAAACTTTCCTGGTGATCTTGGGCAAGTCACTTAGTCTCTTTGAGCTTCAGTTCCCCTTCTGCAAAATGGGAATACAAGTACTTTCTGGCTCCCACCTTTTGTCTGATTTGACTACTTGGTTTGTAAAGTCTTTGGCGATGTCTACACTTGCTAAAATTAGTTCGAATTAGTTAGTTCGAACAAACTAATTTGAACTAATTTTAGTTAGTTCGAATTAGCTTAATTCGAACTAGCATGGCCACACTGGAACGTTAGTTCGAACTAAGCAAGCACTTGCTTAGTTCGAATTAGTGATCCCCATTCATTTCAATGGCCGATTAATTCGAACTAAGAAATTAGTTCCAATTAACATGGCCACATTTGGTTAATTCGAACTAGTTAGTTCGAATTAACCCTTTAGTTCGAATACCCTATTCGAACTTATTAGTTCGAATTAAGGAAGCCCTTCATTCGAACTAACTAAAGCCTAGTGTAGCCATGGCTTTAGTTAGTTCGAATTAAGCCTCCTTAATTCGAACTAACTTGCCAGTGTAGACATAGCCTTTGAGACCTGGACTATCTCTTAATATGGCAGAGCTGGGAACCATTAGAAAAACCACTTAAAGGGTTAGATAGTCTATCACTTGTACTCATGTGAAGAAATATCCAATCTGCAGGTAGCTCTGCTGAACACCGAATGTATTCATAGAGTTAAGGCACTATCCAACAAGGCTACAAGTGCTAGAATCTGGCTGCTTTGTTTTGTTGCTTTTAGTGGTACATGGAAACAGGACAGGGAGAGGTGGTAAACAAGTTGCAAGTTATGGTTGAGTTTCTGGGTGTGGTTTCCAATCTTGTGAAACGATATGCTCATCTCTAGACTGGACCCTGTTTGCATTGTACTGCATTCAAACCCAGTATTTACTATAAACACTAAAACTTGTTGAGTTTAAAATCTGAATTGCAAGTTTTTATTTGTTTGTTTTAGCAAAAACCCAAAGGAGGAATCCCTTTCCTTTTTTTTTTCTTTTTGTTGTTGTTTGTGCATCTGGAGCAGTTAGTAACAGTTCAGAGAGAATTTATATTTGTGGTTTGCTGCATCAGTTATCTTCTATGTATTCTTCCTGCAGAGTCACTTCGCTGCACCAAAAAAAGTTATTTTCCTTGAATTGCAAGTCATAGCCCTTTTTCCGTACATGAGAATTGTAGCACACAGCTTCTTTGACTTCCATATCACAGGCTGGATTGGAGTGTGCCATTTTACTGCTATTACCTCTGTTTTTCTGCTGTCATCATCTTCATCAGTGAGTCCTGTTGCCTTTTATTTCTCTTGACATATTCAGAAAAAAAATTGACATGTGCAAATGGATGGATATGTATGCTTAATATAAAAATCTATAAAACACTTTATATCAATTAGAACAAATAAGAAGAAGAGCAATAAGGTGAAGCATGTAAAATTGCTTCTGGTGATCTGTTTCCAACCGAGAGAGCCAGAGAAATGTTTATCCTCAAATCTGTTTCTGCAAAGACCACTCATCATAATATTTGTGGAATCCCATGAACTGCAGTGGGAATTGCTAATGGTAACAAGTGCTGTCTTTTGGTAGGGCTTTTAGTATTGGGACCTTATTTGGAACCAGATTAAAAATGTACAGAAGTTAGCAAACTTAGGTGAATTGTTGGATTTTTTGAGGGGGTGGGAGGAGGAGAATTTTGTTGTGTGACGGGAGAGGTTCAAATTAATGAACTGTGTTCGAACTTTTCAGTTACATTCCTACCTCTGCGGCTTAACTGGCTGATTTGTCCTTCCCAAGTTACTTTGTCCAACATTTTCAAACTTTGGGTGCTCAAAGTTAGGCCCCTCAGTCAGTGGGGTGATTTTTAGGGGTGCTCAGTACTTATTATTCAATGAGAACTGTGGGTCTCATCACATCTGAAAATTAAGCCCCTTATTTAGATGCCTAAGCTGGGTTCTCAAACTTTGCCCTCAGCCTATCTGTGTCTGTCTTTTTAAAGGAGAAAAAATGTGGTTTTTCAGCATTTAGTAGACTGGGTGAGATTCTATGAGTGGGAGTCCTAGGAACAGGGGTTAAAGTAAGGGGGAATGCACCGGAACGCAGTTCCGGGGCCCACAAATTTGAGGGGCCAGATTTCTGAGGCCCTTAAAAATAGAAAAATCCAATGGAACGGATTTTCCATCCTGCCCTGGCTGCTGGCAGGTCCTACGCCCCACCACTGTTAACTGCAATAAGTATTGCGTTAAGCAGTGTTTGTTAGTTTGTGACAATAATTGCTATAGACATAAACGCCATATAAAATTATAAATATTTTTATAGAGTGATAACCAATGCACGTGGTACTGAGAAATGGTTGCAAATGCCTACCTGGGCTGGGGCCCGCACATGCATGAAGGGGGCCCAGAGAAACGGGAAGGGGGCCCGAAGATTAGGAGGGTTCCGGGGCCCGTCAAATTATACTTTAATCACTGCCTAGGAACTACCACAGTACAAATAATAAGGCTTCTATCTGTCAAGATGTGAACTGAATGGATCCAATGAAGTATCATCTTCCTCAACCTTCGGAAAGATTGCTTTAGTACATGTGTTTGTTGGCAGGCAAACAGAGGGTGAGGTTAAAGTGATGCCTTGGGCTCCTGCTGGCTCCCTGCACAAAGGTGAATTTCAGCCTGAAAGAAACTGATAGCAACTAGCAAAACAAATTTTGGTTTGAAGAGGAGGACATTTCTTCCCTCCACCCTTGCACCATCAAAGTGTTAAAGTTCTGTCGTAAACAGAAAGGATTTTCCACTCAGTAAACATTCTAGAAACGATTGGCCTTCATTTGCCTGGGAGAGTTTCCCGCTTGCTAGCTGGTGATGAATAAGCTAGTGGAGAGACAGCTAGCTATCAGTCATCCTTAAATCACTGCCTGTCTTCTCGAGATGGCGGACTTCAAAACTGAGGAAGAGGTGGGGACAAAAAGCAGGAAATGTAGGAGGAAGGGCCCACATCGCAGAACAATTAATACGGGATGTTAGTAGGACATTCCTGATCCATGTTTTCTTGTTCCTTTGCCAAGCTTAACTTGAATAACTTTCTGTTCCAAAGTGCAGAAGCATAAAAAAGATCAAGTGCAATGCAGGGCATTTCATTGTGACAGTGACAAAGTGTCCCAGGCAACCTGCCATGATGGATGGGGAGTGTTAAGTATATTATAAGTGGAGCTGGGATTGTCGACCTGTGACGATGACTATCTAAATGAGGAGGACTCTTGTTTCTCTCTCTCCATGAGTTGGGAAAAAACCATTCGCAGTTTGCCCTGCCTTAGTATGCTATATTTCCTTTCCAATATAGTTAAGTGGCTGTTTCTTTTATAGAATTGAAATGACCTCTGACACACAAATACCTAAGTGATCAATGGCCTGGTAGAGACTGCAACGTAGAATTTGAGCCCCTGTATTTAAATAAACACACACGTTTTCTTCCTTTATTACACACCGATCCCCATTAAGCCCCATATCTATGCAAGGACCAGGTCAGCAGTTATTTCAGCAGTAAGTTCCAGGTATCTTGGTTCCATTCTGTTTACTTCAGTCAGCAAGTTGAATATCTTTTTCGTGTATTTAAAAGAATCTTTAAATGCAGATTCTATTAGGGGAAAGAGCGGGATATGTGCTTTATTTGAGGGTGTGGTGAGATTTGTTTATGGGCTAAAAATAGAAATCAGATTTGAGGCTTCATTTATCTACCCAGAGTTCCTGTTTCTTTGACCCACTGTGTCAGAGATCATTTAACTATAGAAAAGAAACAGTCACTTAACTATATTGCAAAGAAAAAGTGTACACAGGCCCCGGCCAGTGAAAAGTTCTTTATCTCCCACCATGACTGTGAGATCTGGTACCCTCCCCCATTGCAGGATCCCAGAGCTGGGGCTACAAATGTCTGCACTGCAGTTCATAGCCCTGCAGCCTGAGGGTCTGAGTCGCCAGTGTTTTATTGCAGTGTAGAGGCGCCCTTTGGGGCTCTGTGACATCTCAATCATACTGAATATTACAGCACTACATTTTGAATACAGCTAGTGTGAATTTTTTCCCCCATGACAGTTTTCCGTGGAAATTTTTTGAGCTTTTGCAGAAAATTCAAATAAAAATATTTTGACAAAAAATTGGAATATTCTGTGAAAAGCAGACATTTTCTGTGGAAAATTTTCTTGATGGATATTTTCGGCCAGCCCTAATCCAGTAAGTGCCGCTTCCATTGTATGTGTGTGGTTTTTGTTTTTTGTTTTGTTTTAAAAATCCTTTTAGGGGACAATAAGGGAAATCCTACAGGTCAGTCTCTGATGGGACTGTCTGTCACTGGCAGTTTAAGTTAGAAGCCAATGTGACCCACTTGTGGCAGCTAAAAAAAGAAGTATGATCAAAAGCTCTTTCCCAAAAGCAATCATTGTTTTGCAGTTGGCTTCTTTCTGGTCTTCTTGTCCCTAAGTGACACTGTGAGTCTGTCCTCTCGTCTGGTTACTGCATGTTCTGTTTTGGATGTTATTCTTAACACCACATCTTCTTATGAACGTGACCAATGCAGTTGCTATCACTTTGATTGAAGTACCTGCATAGCATTGTTGCTACTTTGATAAATGTTTTGGATGGTTTTTTCACTTTTTATTCAGAGATCTCATTAGATTTTGCAAACATTGACATGTTAGAAATGCAATAGTAGGCTTTTTAATTTCTTAATGTCGGTTGACCACTAGCATGGGACAGTGAGGCACACACACTGTTTGCATGCATTACATGTGTATCACATCTGCACTACCTATGATGTGGTGATATTTTAGGCAGAGAGAAGTGATGTTCTCAGTAGCCAGGCATAGGACCTTGATTTCCTGGTTTCCAGACCTGTGGTTTATCCACAAGACCAAATTTTTCCCTTAAAGCTGTCAATTGTTGTTACTTTACACATGCAAGTTTGGAGATTTCGAACATGCAAAACAGAGGATGAAATTAACCAACCATATGAATTAAGAGAAAGGCACTGTGTATCCAAAGTGCTATGATTAGCATTTTTTATAGGGTGAGGTTCAATCCTTGGGTCAGAAATAACTAAAACTGATTAGCAGTTATCACTGTTTTTGTTGGGAGCTAATGATTGGCCTTTATAACAAGAACATGAATGGTGCTGAGTTAAAAATGGCCTATGCTGTATCCTAAACACTCATGTGGTGTCGTTAATGATGCTGGGGATGTGCAGGCTCCTAAATCACTTTGTAAATGGGTCTGAGGACTTGTCTCCACTAGAAAGTTTGGCTACATTAACTTTATCGGTATAATTAGAGTGGTAACACCTTGATCTCCCTAGTGTGGATGCAGTTATACCGGTATATCTTATTCCAGTTTGGAAAGCACAATAAGCTATATTGGTATATGAAGCACCTTTATACCAGTCTATACGAGGGCTTATGTCAGTATATTAGGAAAAATTCTCACCTTTAACAGACATAGTTATACTTGTATAGGTTTTCTATACCAGACCCTAGGGCTATGTCTACACTAGGAAAAGTTAGGTAGACTTTGTTAAGTCGACCTTATTAAGTCGACTTAAGAAAGTGGTTACCCTTAACTGGGACTTACTAAGTCGACCTAACTTCCCTTAGGTCCACCTAAGAAAGTGGATTTATGTGTCCACACTTGCCTTAGGTTGACCTAAGGAAAGGTTAAGTTGACCTATGCTGGGTTAGTTCGAATACCCTGCAGTTCTTATTAAGTCGACCTAAGCTTTCATTAGGTCGATTTAAGGATTTTCGTAAGTCGACCTAATGAAAGCCTAGTGTGGACAGGGCTTAGGTCGACCTAACTTGCCAGTGTAGACATAGCCTAGGGTTCTAAATCACTTAGTGTTTTTGAAAATTTTACTCTGGAGCTATAACTAGTTAGCAGAGTCTCTCATCGTGTTACACAGACCAGATATGAAGCCGGAGAGAGACCAATCCTTGTGACTCAGAAGAAGCAGGTTTTCTTGGCATAGCTGTGTCTGGTTAGGGTTACCAGATATCCGGCAAAAGGAGGACATGTCCTCCTTTTTACCTTCACTTCCTCCATCCGGCAGGCATTTAAAAAATATGTGATTTTGTCCGGCTTTTTACTTATGATTAAAATTTCAGTTTTTATATAAAGCTACCGTATATACTTGTGTATAAGCCGAGAATTTTAGGGTCCAAAATATGCCTGAAAAGCTTGGGTTCAGCTAATCCGCGGATCACAGCCAAAAGTGGGGCGGAATGCTGCATTCCAGTACGTTCCGTCCAGGGGTCCAGCAAAGCGGCAGACTCGGACAGAATGCTTGTTCCACCCTGTCCTGCTGCAGCCAGGCTGGGGAGTTTTAAACCTCCCGTTCTGAGCATGCTCCAACAGATCGTGCTCAGGGCGGAAGGGGCCTGGCCCAGGAGCGGCTCTGCCGGTCACTGCTGCAGCTCCAGACCTCCGGCCAGGGGCTGTTGGGGGGCGGGGGGGGAAGGGGGACCGGGGGAGCGGGGAGGGGGACGCGGGGGCGGGCAGATATTAATACTACATTTTCTCCATGTTCTCCTTTTCGTACTTCCCTGTCCTCCTTTCCATGCTTTGGTATCTGGTAACCCTACGTCTGGTAGCAGTGTGGGAGAAAAATCACATCCCATTATTCATTTAGCTATGCATGGAAAAAGTTCGAGTGTAGTTTTAGATGCAGTTTTACTGGCCATAAAAGGTCATTTTTGTCAATAGAGCATATCCCCTTTGAGGAGCTGGTATAAGCTATTCTGGTTAAAAAGCTACCTTTTTTGCCTGTATACAGGGCATTTCTGGGGGTTTGCTGGAATCTCTCTACTGGTATAGTTATTCTGGCAAGCCCTCTTAAATGAGAAAAGGCCTCAGTTATCTGGAGGCTTGTGAAACTGGTTTCAACTAGACTGAGTTTTTTTGCATAACTTTTGCGGACCTTTATTAGGATCTCCACTGGGTTCTTCCCAGAACTGCATATGTTGCTCAATCCTGACTAATCTGTTTTTGTTGCTGTCTCTGGGATGTGTTTGTGAGTTGTCTTGGTGTCTTCTTGTGTTTGTGTGTGTGGTGTATATTATCTTCCCCCTCCTGCTTCAGTATTTGCATCTGATTAACAGATTATTGAGGAAGGGGATCCAGAATTGTTACCAAAAACCTATGAATACATTTAAGCATTCGTGTTGAGAATACCCTAGCAAATGCATACTCACTCAAGCATGTGCACTAGAATTGTAAATAATACTGATTTGAATTTTCAGCTTTGTTTTTATTTGCTTTCATGGGACAGTCTCTGATTTTTAGAAACTCTGCTACGTGCAGTGTTATGGATAAACCTGAAGCTTAAAAACCTCAAAACAAACATAGCCCCACAGGGCAATGGGTGATGATGATGATGAAATAAAACCTGCTATTAGGTGTCTCTGGCAACTGATCAGTGCCTTTGAACATCATCATTCTTTCTACACATCAGTATTCTCTTTGATAAGCCATTGTTATTTCTCGATGGTGGGGGAATGTGACTGTGCCCTAGTTAACAGGCAAAGATGACTGGCCCCAAGGACTTCTTGTGGGCTAAGTGCTATCTTTAAAAATCCTGTATCTGCTGTTGCTCCAAGCTGACCATGATGGACTTGTGGCTTCTTCGTCTCTCTTGCAGAACATGAGGTATGTTGCGAATGCCATGCTGGCAGCTAGTTCATCCTTCTTGAATTTCATACTACTGAGCAAAGTACTCTTTCTCCCCCTACTCCCTCCTCCCCATAACTGCTGCTGCTTTGCTTCCTCCTCCTCCCAAGTCACCATGACCAAATTAACCCAAGTTTGACCAGGCATATCAGTCCCTGTCCAGCTGCCATCCTTCTTTTGCACGACCCAGACTGGCTCGCAGAAGTACATTCCGGAGCATTGCATGCTGTAGGCAGCCAAAATGGCAGGATTGCTTTGTAAAAAGCGCAAAAAAGGAGGTATAAAAGGATTAGTCACGCATAGAACCCTAAGGTTTTTAAGCTACTTGTGTGGAGCACAGTTTTCCGACTATGAGCTTCTAGATTTCTTTGAGTTCTTGTTGTGAACTTCTGACTTTCTGTGAGCGAGGCTCTGTCTGCCTGTCTTATAGAGCTCACTTTATTGAAATGGCAGCACTTTGCTCTGACTAGGCAGTTGCTTCTTGCTTTCAGAAATAATACAGAACCTTTTGCTCTTGTGGAATTCAGTCCAGCAAATTGGATTTTAAGACCAAAGATGTTTCTTCAGCTGTGTGTGACATGAGAGCTGGATGCATAATGCATGATTGTATTTATTTCCTCATTTAACTTTTTCTTTCAGTCTCTTCTTGAACCCTGAGCCATAGAGGTAGTGGTGTGGAAAGATAGAGATTTTATTTGCTAAAATATTTTACTTGGTTTTTGTTTCAAAATGTAATATTTTGCATTTGCAAAAAATACCACCTTTCTTATCTTCTTTGATCAGAGAGCTCTCTTTTTAAAACAAACTCTTCGGGGAATAAAAGCAATTTAGCCACATTTTCAAAGTAGGGTTGGCAGAATTTGATTTTTATTTTTTGATAATTTTGATGGATAATAGCAATGTTTATTTCAAAGCATTGAAAATTCTTTTTTAAAATCGATTTAAATTATAGCTGTGTCAAATTATGGGGAGTGTCATACAATAATGCTTTAATGGCAGCAGAAGTGATTCAGAATGTTAAAGCTTTATAATCATCAAAACACAAATTGTTACCATCAGATGTCAAAATATACAATATCCTTAAATCAAACTTTAATAAGTTCTCAAACAACATTTTTCTTATTTTGTCTGTCTGTAAACTCTGATTATTATTGATGGAAATATTTTTTTTTGTCAGCTTCTGTGTGTGTGGTGAAGTTGACATTTGCCAACATTTACCGATTTAAAAAAATCTAATCTTTCCAAGCCTATTTAATTACTATTTTGGGAAAGCATCTTATTTTTTTTTATTGGACACAGAATGGGTCCAGGTACTTTAAAATAAATGTGCTTTCCAGAGTGATGACTGTCTTATTATCTTTCTATTCCCATCATTCAGTGTGCAGTGAGGCCTTGGTCCTCACTGGAGGCTTGGGTGCTACGGTAATGATGTAAACACTGCTACTAATTTAAAATAAAGCTTCGGCCATGACGAATTAATAATTTAGGTTGGGATTTTCAAAGACAACTTAGTTGAATTGGATTTGGATGTCCAAATCTCTTGGGAAGCTTTGAAAATTTTCACCTGAAGGTACAGGTCTGCAAAACCTTATCTGTGAGTATTCTTACTTACATGAGTATTTTTATTGACTTGTCAATGTAAAGATTACTTGAGGGAGTAAGGGATTGCAGGACTGAGCCCTAAGCAGGCAACCTACAGCATAGAGAAGATGTCATGCTATGAAAGACACTCAACTTAGCGTGTGACTTTTTATTTGATTTTTTTAAAAAAAATTTATCTAATTTTTTGTTTAGAGGGATTTCAAAATATTTGAATTAATGCAGGGTTTGACAAAATTGACTCCCAGTTAGGTGCCAGCAGTTTTATTTTCGGTTGCCAGAGTGCAGTCCTCTGCTGCATTTCCACAGTGGAATAGGAGCCAAGCTACAAATCTTGGTTGCCATAGCAACCAGGTGCCCTGAATTAATGTGAAAAATGAATAAAATCCAGATCTCCCCAATTTCTTTTTTTTTAATTAAATATGTTTAGGTAAAAAGCTATAATATATCATATTCCATAATAGTAGAGGATGCAATTTTGCTCCTGTCCTTTTGCAAGCAGTTTCCAGTACTCTTGTTGCATATTAACTCTAGCAAGTCATTTTAATGTGGATCTTAATCCATAGGCTCTCAAAATATGACATTGGCATTTGTTGTTTCTGGAGAAA
Source organism: Pelusios castaneus (assembly GCA_007922175.1). Classification (NCBI taxonomy): domain Eukaryota; kingdom Metazoa; phylum Chordata; order Testudines; family Pelomedusidae; genus Pelusios; species Pelusios castaneus. Next base: position 9,932,211 of record ML685821.1, read on the forward strand.
TAAGGACAACATGTTGCATTTAGGGAATTTATACTTGCTTGATAGCCTGCCAGAAAGCAGGAACTAGCTCCCCTCTTGTAATTATCATTAGGAAAAGTGGTAAATGATTTTAAGTGGCTTCTCTGGATGCCAGTGAAATGTTGCGTGGAGATTATTGTGCTGCGTCACAGGCATTCTAACGCTATTAACCTTTTCCTGTATGCTGCGGGAGTTGGAGGGGGTGACATAGGACTTTATAATGTGTGTAATATGTACACAAATGGCTAGCGCATGGTTGATCTCACTATAAGAAAGGGGAATAGGGATCTATTTTAAAAGAACTGCCTGATGGGATCTCTATGGGGTTTAGGTTGGCTTTTTCCCCAGGAAAAGACTGCTCTGTTGATATTCTGGATTATTTCCCAGTTTATATGGAAGTCCTTGCTTTGCCACAGATGAGCCTTGAGGACTTTTGGATTTACAGGAAGTTTCCTGCACAGAGTATGAAAAACATTTTTGTTTGTGCCTGAAGTCATGTTGCTCTTTTTTCGTAGGTTGGTAAAGGACTGGTTATCTGCAGACTTAAAGTTTTGCTTTTACTGTGCCCTGGAATCTAGCTCTTTGTATCCCTTTCCACCACACCCTTCCACAGCGTCCAATGCTATGTGAAGCAGGTGGGAGAAGGGAGAAGCATCCATAAATGTGTCTGTTTATCTACTCACCCTACTGTATCCTGACTTGATCTATTAATTTCATGAGAATTCTAGCACTTCCTGGTAAAAGCAGAGTAAGGCTAACTAGGATCAGGATTCACCATCATTTCGAGATTTTTCCTATTACATAGATCCTTTCTCTCCCACCTCATTATTTGCTGCCTCCCACTGCTCCTGATAATTTTCTTTCTTCTGCTCCTGAGTTCTTCTCTTTCTTTAAACCAGGATAACCTAGGGGAAACAGATGCTAAGGCTTCTACCTTAAGTCACCTCTAAATCCTAGTGATCATTGACCCTGGTGATATTCTAAATCAAAAAAGTCCTCAGCCATGCCTGTCGACATTTCCATCACTTCACACTGACTCAACAGACATTCTAGGTTTCAGAGGGATGTTTGGAGTTATTTATTGTGTGTGTAGGTTGCGTTTATTTGTTTGTAGGAGGTTTGTGCTGGGAAGTATAGATGGTGAATGAAGGGAGTGGGGGTTGCCATGAAGGGTTATGAATATTTGGATTAGTATATGTGGTGATTGTGGTGTTGTGTGGATGGTTTTGAGGAATTGTGTTAGTTGAACGAAGTAATTCACCATCTATGGAGTCTCCTTCATACAACCAATGAAATTGTTTGAAAATTAGCTGTAAAGAAAGGGTGGTTATTGATTGAGATATTGAAATGGTGTGGGGTTCTTGGCATATCAGATCTATTCATTATTATTGCATGGGTGTATCAAAATGACTGGAACTTAAAAATTGCATGAGTGCCAGGTATGATTGAACCATGTGGTGTTCTGGACAAAAATAGCTCTTTGCCAGGCTTGTATATGTTTCCATCATTTCACTGTGACTCAACAGATATTCTAGGCTTCAGAAGGACATTTAGAGTGACTATCATGCAGTCTTATTATATAGATCCATTTGAATGAAGACATAAACTAAATGAGCAACTTGTTCAGGTCACCAGTGAGGTTGGTGGCAGATTTCGCATTACAGCTTGAGTTAAAAAATTCCAGTCTTGTATTTACTCCTAGCATGCTATTTTTCTTTGTGTTGGAATAAATCATTTTATTATTTCTTAAGTCTTCTTTGAGCTCTTTCAGGCTTTTTGTTAATTACAGTAGCACATAGTAATCCTTGGTGCTTTGCAGGTGGAAAAGATTACTGTTATTGTCATTGGAGTCTAATCAACTAGTGTTTAATTCCCCCTTCTATCCGAAGTGCAGCCCCACGGGGTGCTCAAAAGGAACTATCTTTACTTCAGACTGAGTGAGCCCAGAGCACTCAGGAAATGGAAATTCTGAGTTAGTTTTTACTGCATGCTCAAGGCTCCTGCAAAATAACTTATGCTAAATGACCAGGCTAACTAGTTGTTTAATAAGAAACTACAAAATGTTTTGACTCTCTGATTCTTTTCCACAGCAGCTGCAGTTCTTACTTCCATAAGTTATAAACTCACTTTGAAACGGGCCTGCCAGATGTATTATAGCTAAAAATTATGTGAATGTACACACTCTGTTTACAAGATTTTTTTTTCTTCTCTTCAGTGAGTGACCTGCAAGAAGAGGGTAAAAATGCTATCAACGCACCCATGTCTCCTGCCACCATTGATATCCATCCTGAAGATACCCTATTAGGTACAGTATTAATTCTGCAGGGGTGGGCAAACCATCGCCTGCAGGCTTTGTACGGCCCACCTCAGCCTTTCATCAGACCTCCAGCTCAGCTTGGCCAGTGTGTGGCAGCTGCTCCCTCCTCCTAGCCTTGCCCCTTCCTGCCATCCTTCTCCCATCATGTAAGCCCAGCAGTGCCTGGCCGGAGCCACTCCTGGCCCCAAGCAGTGTTGCGCGGTGGCCTCTCTCCCCATGCAGCCCCGCCCCTTCCACCCCATCCTTCTGTGTGGTCCACCAAACAATTTCAAATGTGGCCTTCAGGCTAAGAAGTTTGCGCACCCCTGAGCTAGTGTGTGTTAATGGAGATCATTATGTGCACAGATATTGAAAAGAAATCCAGTCAGTTGAAGCCAGTAGAAATGAGTACAAACTGTGGTATATAAGGCAGAAATGAGAAGGGCTAAGAGGATATTTGAACAGCAGCTTTCTTCTTCACATATGTGCAACATGCTTCCGGTGGCACATAACCAGGATTCATCAGTGAACTTGCCCTGCTTGCTCTTGCTCCGGTTTGAACTGATCACTGATGGGGAGTGCAACATTTATGCCCCCCTAAACAGCAGTGAGCCCAGTACCTGTGTATATAACAGCCAGGAAGCCAGCAAGAGAATTGGATTGATAAAATGATAAAAGGAAATCCCTCCCCCCCTCCATATATACAGAATGTCACCAAGGCAAATAATTTTGAACAGTTGAAAAAAGGAATAGCTGTTTATATGGCTAATGAGGCAAAGGGGAAACCAGAGAGACAAACGCTCATTCTTCTGGCCATTAGCCAGGTACTGGCTGAGCAGTGTGAGGAAGAAACGTAACCTATGTAGAGGTTATTCTGTCACTGAACATTATGGGGACCTAATGCCTTCTGCTGCATCCGGTAATGACTCTTTTCAGAGACTGGATACAGGATTAGCTGGAACATTGGTTTGATTTTTGTTCTCTGTTTTTATATAGCTAAGGTTTCTCCTTCCCACAGCAAGAACCTCAAGCAGTAAAAAAATAAAGGCCTCATTAGGTCTTCACATAAAAAGAGTTTATCTAATCCCCTCTTCTGTTAACTATTAAAACTGAATGAGAGAGAGAGAGAGATTAGGGCCAGCATAGGAGAGGCATGATAGCATGGTGGTGGGTTCCTTAGAAAGGAGAGTGTTGCACAAACACGGGTGAGCCCTCTATTCAGAGTGCTAGCTCACAGCCTCCTGGGTTGGGTGTGTGCTGGGTGTAACTTCCTTAGCGTTAGAGTGTTTGAGTCATCCCAGTAGCCGTGAGGAAGCAAAGAACCAAAAGAAACTGGAAATTACAGATTTAGAAGCTCTTCCTAGGTTGGTGGATGTTTTCAGATGTCAGTTTTAGGGTGTTTTTTTAAATAGATTGTGGCCCCTGCAAAGTACTGAACCCAAATGTCTGGGCAGGTCTAAGGAAACCACACTCATACAGTCTCTCATATCCACCCTGTGTGAGTGCAGTGCATCATCACTAACAGCGATGTAACTGTAGTGCTGAGACAATGGGCTGTTGCATTCTGCTGCCTGAAGAGTGGTGAAGGCCAGAAGGCCCCTCTGCACCAGCACAGCTCTGTGTCCGTAGCATCTTTTGTGTTTGGGGCCGTGGATATCCAAATTCCTTTCTGTGACCATGATACTGCTTGTGTGGTGGACTGCAAAACACCACAATGTGTTGGCAACTATCCGCAAAGGGCAAGTACACACTGCATCTGGGAGCATGCCTCCTGGCCATGTAGAGGGAGTCATGCTTGCTCTGCTCTAGCTAGAGTGCTAAAAAGGCTGAGTAGACAGGCTCAGGTGGCAGTTTGGGAGGCGGCGGTTGATTGGAGAGCGGCTCCCTTGGCCAAAATGTCCACACTGCTACTTTTAGCATGTTAGCATGAGCAGAACTAGCATCAATCAATCTGCCTGAGCTGGCAGGGTCGCTTGCAGCAGAGACCTACTCAGACAGGCGTGGCTTCTTAAATGGATACAGTGAGGCATGTGTGTCAAGTACCAATGATGTCTGCCTCATAGATCTTAGGCACGTGTACGCTCCGGGGGTACTTCTGGCTCACAGAAGTCAACAGAAGTTTTGCCATTGATTTCCAAGGGGCCCAGATTACACCCTGTACGTCTGTGTGCACAGCTGAAGTTCAGCCCTCCGGTTCTGTTAAACACTTCTTTTAGCTGCAGAGAAGTGGATCATCTAACAAGGCTGCAATGCTGCCTTTTATTGCAACGTAGCAGCCAGGCTTTTGTTACCATTATAGAAGCTGTTCTAAACTAATCACAACTATCATTTCAGCAACAAAGGAGATTAAAATGAGGAAAGGTGGGGGTAGGCTGAGTTTGCTATTTGAAATAGAGCATCAGAATTTAAAAAGTGGTAACAACATTGGTCCATCAGCTTCTTGAATACTCATATCTGGATCTAGGGTAGAATGAAGTGTGTACCTATAAGTGCAGTCAGTTGTGGTGGAGGGAAAGGTAGGGAGAGGCTTGCTTTGAATGTACCAGTCTGACCAAGTGTTGGCTCAGTGGGCAAAACCTCAAATGCAATAATCCCTTCTAAAGTTAATCTTTATTCCTCCCTCTCCCTCTTCTGTTTCTTTGTCTCCTTCCTTTCTTTGGATGTTTTGTCTTTCATCTGCTCTCTTTTCTGGTCTTGCTTCTTCCTTGTTTTATTTGTCTCCCCTCTGCTCCTTCCCTCCCTTCCCATGTGTTATGGAGACTCACTTCAAGTTGAGAAGCGCTAGATTGGTCTTTCCCTAGAACCTGTTGCATGGTTCTTTCAGCAGGGCCAAGAAGCTGTGTGGAAAGACACTCACTGTACTTCCTTTCCAAGAGGCCGAGGAGCTAACCATGGTCCTCAGTCTGGGTGCACCCAGCCACTCCCTCAGTGCCTTCTAAGTGTGTCTCACCCCGGTCCATTTGTATGTCTTCCTTGTTCCCTTCCCTTGTACTCCACTTCCTATTCTGTGTCTCTGTTCCATAATGCCCTCCTTTCTGTCTTTTCCTTTCTTCCCTCCCTCCCAGATTGCATCTGTCTGAATGCTCCTTGGAAGTAAAAGAAGAAAATCAAATCTACTCCATTGCTGTGGAGCTGAAGAGTGGCAAGAAGAGAAATGTTTTCTTCTTTCTATCCTTCAGCTCCACAGCTATGGGAGTAGATTTCATCTCTGCTAGACTTGCTCTGGGCCCCTTTCCTGAAGGTTTAGCTGGATTTAACCTAAATCCTCCTCAGTTTCACTCTTCGTACTGCGGTCGCTGGCGACTCAGCAGCGTGCGCAGGCCTCGCTAGCTAGAAAATAAAGATGTTAAAGATTAATAGTTTAAACCGTAATCATTTAAACAGTAATCAGCTGCTTAAACATTTTAAACAGCTGATTTCTGTTTAAACTGGGGAGGCGAGGAGAGTGGCAGCTGGGCTGGCGGGAAAGTGCAGAGCCCAGTGTGGGGAAGAGCTGCAGTTGAGTTTAGATTCCCGAACAGTGTGGAGTCTAAATGGATGGGGGAAGGAAGGTGAGCCACAGCTAGGCTTGGCCCAGCTCAGCTCCCTGTGAGTGAGAACAGCCCAGAAGGCTTCCTCTACCCCCATCCCTCCCCAGTGTTTAATTTAGAATGTTTAAATGGATTTTAAATTAAACTAATTTTTACACCCCACTAGAATATTCTACAGTGGGATTTGAAAACGCTGGGAGCAGACGAAGGGAGGATGAGCCATAATCCCCTGTTACAAGGAACATAATGCAGTGAGTTTGTTGGGTTTTTCAGGATGCTGCAGGCTGGTAATATAGCTTGAAAGGAAAATTGAATAATTGAGGAAAGGATAAAATGATCATAATTGTTAATGGGTGCCACTAATATGCTCTGCTCTGTATGAAGAAAGAGGATGATACAGGAGCCTAGATGGTAGATACAGCCTGACACACACAGTGCTGCATGACCCAATGAAGGCCAGTTACATCTTATTTTAGAGAAGTTAGTAGTCCTTCAGAGTATCTCTAAAAATGCCCATGCTTTGATCACTTGATATTCCCTCACTAGAAAGATGACTAGACTTTGCCGTTTCTTAATCAACTTCCAGCCAGTCATATAAATAATAGCTCCTGCAATATCTTCGGTAGTGTGTTCATGTCATGGCTCTAACTAGAGTTTCCCCTTCTCAATGGGCAGAGGAAAATGAGGAACGTACGATGATTGATCCCAACTCAAAAGAAGACTCCAAGTTCAAAGAACTAATCAAGGTAGGAAGTCAATACTTGTCTTGTTTTTCTTCATGAAAAAAAAAATAGCTATATGTAATTCTTTGCAAACCAGAGATTTGGTACTGAGAATACATCTGTGCAAGGGGATAATTAATCATGAACTGTCACCCACAAGGACAAGGCTGGTGGAAGTGAGGCCAACAGCTAAGAAGATATGAGAAGAGGCTAGGAAACAATCTGAGAGCTTGAGGATGCTAAGGGGGGAGGAGATAAAGGCCACAGTCTCATCCTTTTAAGTGCTGAAGTGAGACAAAGTTCAGTTTTAATCCAGAAATGATCACAGTGCCATTCTGTGTGGGAAGATGTGAAAAGCTTTGCTCTTGTAGTACGAGTCAAGGAGAACAGAAACTTCTGATCTACCGATGTGCTAGAATAGATGGTGGACTGGATCTGTGATTGTCATGTGCAGATGCTTCCAGCTACTGGATACTACGTGCATGGAGGGGCAGCAACTGTTATTCCAGCCCAGGATTTGTGGTGCTGCCCCACAGGCTATCCTATAACAAGTTGTGGATTCCATCCCACTCCAGCCACAGCAGTCCCACACAATGCTAATTTACTAATTCTGTGTGTGAGGTGGAGGAGCCAGAGTGCATAGCATTAGGGAGGGCCAGTTTAAGGGTTAGAGTATTGAGGTTAACAGAGAAAAGGTTGACAAGTTCTAAAGGGGCAACCGTGTTAGTCTAACAAAACAAACGAGTCTGGTGGCACTTTTAAAGACTAACAAATTTATTTATCACATGAGCTTTTGTGGGAGAAAATCCTACTTCGTCAGATGCTGTTGGAGCAGAGAAAGAAGTTCTGGCAGGTTTGTACCCTAATGCATCCTTCCTTTTCTTTCCAGAAGCTTTTATTCTCATACTGTCTTACTACATTTCCTGTACTTGCCTCTCTGTGTATGGCTTTTGATTTTTATTGCTTTTGATAGAAACCACAGTGCAATAATGGTTCAGGGTGTCAGAAAAATCTTGATCCAGTAATCCTGCAGAGGAGGAAAGGACATGTGCTTTGATGCATTCTTCTCAGGGTATCTTTACTTTGTACATCACTGGTGTGAATGCACGTGTCAAAAAAATCACCCAGCAGCCTATGTATATATTATAACATATCTTTGTATTATCAGCACTGCTGTGGCAGGGCATCATTTTAAGAACATGAAACCAGCTTCCTATCCACCTGCAGTAGCTGCAAATCCAGCTTTAGCAAAGGGCCATGTGCAAGTACACGTGAAGTTGTCCCCCCTTGAATACCCGGTAGAATCTCATTCATTCTCACTGTGTTAATCTCAAACTGAATAGTGCTCGCAGAGTGGTCTTGTGGCGTTCTTCCAAACTGTAATACAGGATGTTCACTGCTGTCCTGTGAACTGTTATCAAGAATAACTAAAACTGGGCTAGTGTGGTCAGAATAGTGAACCAAGCACATTCTGCAATGCTGTAGACTTCATGGAAACGCTTGTTCATTCCCCATAGGGTCTGTTCCTGATCCTCTTGAAATCAGTGGGAGCTTTGCTATTGAATTTAATGGGATTTGGAGCCCTTATGCTGTAGTCAACAATGAATCTTTTGAGTTGTTAATACCAATTAACAAGGTTCTGCCCCTGCTGTAGTCCAATTAGTGTGAGGATGAAGACTTGAGCCCTGATGCTGTAATGAGCTCCTCACAGGCTCCAGGTCTGTATGCATGGATTTCATTGCAGGATTGGGGCATGGTTCCCCATTACATGGCACTGTCACTTACAAACCAGACTGGTGACATTTTACTCTCACTCGGTATAGGTGCACAATTAAACAACATCCAGGGCAATGGAGAACTGGGGCCCAGGTACCAAAAGCAGCTAGGACCATCTCCTCTGGGTCATTCCCAAAAGAGTCTTGTATGTTTTCTTGTGAGGCTACTCCAGAGAGGAGAGCCATATATAAATTTAAATATTCGTTAACTATTCACAAGCATTATTTAAAGCAGGAGGCTGTACAGTGACATATTTGGAAAGGAGCTTGTTGTGAGACAGTGAGGGGATTGAATTGTGCTGTAAAACACCTTGTATGTGATGGTGCCTTAATGCCCTAATGAAAGTGTGAGGTGTTGATATTCTGTTTTCTCTCTATTTTTAATGGTTCCTTAAACAGTTAATTACTATTCTTAGTTATTATTTGAATTGCAGTAGCAGCTAGGAGCCCTAACTGTGGACCAGGACTCCACTGTGCTAGGTGCTGTACAAACTCAGAATCCTTGCACCACAGAGCTTACAATCTGAGATCACCATTAAAAAAGGAGGGGGAAATTGTATGGTTATTTTTTATAGCTTTAATTTTGGTCCTAAACGTTTTGATGATTTTTTCCCCCTCTCTAAAAAGTGGATACATCTACAGTATTCTCTCACACTCATGAAGCAGTGCTGCGAAAAGCAGAGTGAGGGCAGGGAAGCCCCTGGTAAATGAACCAGGGGATCTAATGGTGACACGTTGTTTAATACCTTTTGGCTTCACAGAAAAGGTTGTTTAATCTCTTCTTCCCTGCTGCAGTAAGAATTGTATCCGTAGTGGATTAAGCACTGCAGGTTTTTGTGTGCATTTGGAAGTGATTAAAACATAACTGTCATAGCTCTGGGTGAGAGAGACTGTAGAATCCCATTGTAGTGCAGCGAGAACAAAGGGGAAAATAATTTTTCATTCCAACTACTGCAAGCATAGTAAATCTCTTATACTGAATGACTGCTGTGTTGAGGATACGATAATAGATACTTTGAATGTTTGGACAAAACTGAAAACGATCAGAAGCTACAGGTCGGCTTACAAAAGAAAAAAGTGATGTTTAGTATAATTATATATTTTTAAAATAGTCAGCAGGAAATCCAGCTGCAAAGAACAATGAGGTGAACAAATAAATCCTTTCAGTCCTTGTTTTCCACTTCATTTGCAGCTGCATTTAGTCAGTTACAGTTGTGGTCTTGGTAAAACAGTAGTGGTTCTGGTTAGAGTTGTAAGAAATTTATTAAATGACCCATAGCTGAAAGGTCAGATCAGAACACGAGAGCTCAGCCAATAATTCATAGTAAATACTTTACCAAGCAATTTTAGACCTTTTGCTGTTAGTGACATGATTAACTTTTCTAAAAATAATGTGTTCAGGTGAGTCTTGGTTTGTGGCTTCTTTGGCAAACAATGGTACGTGTCTGGAATTCAGCTTTGCTGGTTACTTTTGATTGATCACTTGGACTGCCTGGTATACTGCTATTTTGTGATTAGGTAAGTGTGTCGTAATTCTTTGGGCTTGTGTATGTGGGCTCTGCAGTTTGGTCTATAGGGGCATGAACTGCCACACTATGCTCACTGTCTGCTCTAATGGGAAATGAATTCTAAATATGTGAAACAAGCAGATTCATATTGCAGACCTGATCATAAGAGAATCTGTACACAGCCCCACACAGTTCAGTCTACAGGGGCTTGAACTGCAGCGCACATCAAAGTGCTGCGTTGTAACTGCCCCTTGCGGACACTGTTGGCACAAACTAAAGGTACTTAGTTTGCATTAACTTAAATCCACATGAGGTGGTAAAAATGTAGCACTGGTGTGTGCTGGAGTACAGCTGTTTCTTTATATAGCTCTTGGCCCTTTGATCTCCGGTCTCTGGGGACAGGTCAGTTGTCAGTCAGTCAAGTAGCTCCTCCTCAAGGTGTAGCTTTGAATGGCTGGGTTTTTGCACAACTGGGGTTGTCTAATTTGCAGTAGCCACTTCCTGGGGCTTCCCCCACTTACTGTCTCAAAAGTCCATGCCAGTCTGGCATATTTCCAAGAGTTTGAGCTCCTTATACTTTCCAGTTCTCACATCTGTCACAGTCAGCTCATCTTTCAAGGTTTCTGCCGTTTGGAGCCAAAATCTAGCTAAGATAGCATGTCGTATTTTGTTGCCGTCAAACTTGAACCTGAAACCAATTCAGTTTTGAGAGTGACCAAATTTCGAAGCTGTGTTTGGTAGATTTTGGCCCTGGATGGCAGAAACCTTGTAAATCAGCTGATCTTGCAAGATGTTTTGGTCCTTGAGCGCTCTCCTAAACTGAATCCTGCTCCATGCGATGCTACTTGCTCAATCAGTGGTTTCAAGAAGATTAAATGCATAATTTGTATCAATCAAATATGATGAAGACAAAACTTAAAATGGAACAATTGAGCTGTGAGCTTAGAGCACGGGTTTGCAAAGTTTCACAAAGGCCTACCATATGACTAATGGGTGCAAATTTTGCTTTAAAAAAAAAGTTAGATGTTCAGTTTTAAAAATAAATCGTTTTGCTAGTCCAGAAACAGCCAACACTTAAGGTTTAACCAAAAGGCTTGTAGATCTGAATGACTTACACAAGCAGTTTCCACACACAACCGCAAAATGAGCTAAGCTCTCTTGGTTTTCCCCTCCCCCCTCCATATTTTCACATTCTTGTGCAGAAGGCTCCTTCACCTCAAGTTTTAATGACCTTTTGCTCAGAGTTGGCTTTCTTTTCACTCTTTGGTTGCTGGGCTTCTTGATTTCCCATTGGGCCAGATGTTCTTACGTATTTGTTTTTCTTTTTATTTTGTATTCTTTATTTGCAGCAGTGGCCCAGGGCTCTTCTTGATCTCTGCAAGTTTGTTCTGAACAAGTTTCAATATGTTCAGGGCAAGAAGCCTTTCTAACAAAGCTCTTTACTGGACTGGTGAAGTTTTAATGCAAAAAATTATCCTGCCTCTATATAATACAAATCAGACAGTCAGACTAGGGTTTGTTTCCCCCCCCCCCTTGTAGGCTATTCATACCATTTTATTTTTGGGTTCTGCCTGGTGGCAATTTCAATTTTCAGTCCAGCACTTGGTAATAAAACATGGCTCATTTAATCAGACATAAGAATTTACCGTAAAAGTAGTTCAATAAATGTGTCAGAATTTAAAGCACCGCTGACATGGTTATTAAATTTATTATGAATATTTGTGCTTGAGTGTCTGATACAGTTGGGTGTGTTTTTATATATCTACATTTGTATGAGGCAACTGGTAATGATGGTGGGGACACGAATGGATTTTACTGCAGTTTTAAAACTGTTACTAGCCAAATATTATAGAACACTTCAGAGAAATTCCTCTTTTAGGATTTTAAGGCCCGGATCCAGCAAAACACTTAAGTGTGTGTGTAACTTGGAGTGTGCAAAAACACCCCCACTGATTTCAGTGGGACTACTCCCATGCTTAGTTAAATACATACTTAAGTGCTTTGCTGTGTCTGAGCCTATATTGCTTAAATAGTCAGCTATTGCAGATAGTTGGCAAGATTGTGGTTCTGTCTTTGTGTAAATGGGAGACTTGGAAGACATGAAGAGTTCATCCTCTGCATGGAAAAAATCAGAAGGAAAATCATCTCTCTTCATTGTAAATAAAACCAAATGACTGAGTTTCTCCCCTTGAAAGGGTTAAAAAGATCCAATACAAAGTATTTTTCCAGGCTTCCTCAGTGAGACACAAGCTTTTGCTATCAAGAAATCAAGGGGCAGTCTAGTTAATTTTGGTTTTTGAAAACTGCAGCTCTTGTCAGTTAGGCTTTTTCAAAAAGATTCGGATAGGGGTTTTTTTTGTTTTGTTTTTTTTTCAAGTTGTAAATTCATTTTCTCAAGGAAGGCTGGAGTGGGCTGCATATTAAATATTAACATGTTTTGCTTTTTTTTCCCCTTTTAAAATGTAGCCACTTTATTAATTTTAGAAACCTGACAGCTAGTCTGTTTTATTTCTCTCTCCTTTATGTGCTTTTGCCAAGAGGTCTTTTTTATTGTAACTTTAATCAACGAAAGTTGTAGCTTTCTGTTTAACCCATTATATATGGTAACATTTTCCAAAGCACTTAAATGGCTTGGGAAGCCAATGGGAAAATGGCCCTTAAGGTTCCTAATGCACATAGACCCCTTTGAAATCTTTTTACTTGTCTTTCTCTCAATCTCTTCTCTGGAACTTTTGAAACTAGAAATATCATGAAGTAACTTTAATCACAGCCTTTTGATGTCAGATTATCAAGAGCTTAGCACCCAAAATCTGCCGTTGCTCACAGTGGAAGCTGCTGTGGGCTGAATACTTTTGCACATTTGAAACTCTTAACTGCTTTATTCAGGCACTAAATGTATTAAAAAATATCTGGTCCTCTTGTTTTAAGGCATGACCCCAATCGTGTATTTCTTTATGGCTTCTTTCTCACTCGACATTTTCTGTTGATATCTAGTAGTACCCAGATGGTGTAGTTCAGAAATAGGCTTCAATTGATCTAGTCAGTCTGAGACAAGAATGTGTCTAGTTATTTTGGGGGGAGGGAGGGTGCTTTTTACAGCTGTTAGTGAAGACTCAGTAATGCTAAAAGAGGCCTCTCGTCATCTTTTCACCCCCATTTCCTTCTCATTTTCCTTTCACTACATTGGTCCCTTCCTACCCTGGAAAAACACTATAATCTCATTCTCCCCCTTACCAATGAGTCTGTATCTGTACAGCCCAGCTGCCTCCAGAAAGGGACCATAAATTAGTAGTTTGGAGTTCCCTGACCTAGCCCTAGTCTACACTTATTGCTGTCTTTGGTAGCAATTGATGAGAGAGATGCAAGGTATGTAAAATACCTTGTGTATCTCCTGTCGACTTCTTAAATCCTCCCTACACACTTCAGTAAGGCGACTGGAAATGGTGTCCGGTCGGCATACTGTAAGAGCAGTTACGGAGCTGGTGTTCCAGCTCCGGTTCGGTTATGAATTGAGTGCATCTACACTGACACCTCAGTCGAAAACTGAAGATCGCACTGATGCCGGCAGCTTTGCCGCCGTCAGTATAGACTTACCTTTAGTCTGCAAGGAGTGCTCTGGTTGTGTGTTCTGTCCCATTGAATAATACCTTCCAAACTCTTCTATAGAGCAGTGGTTTTCAAACTTCTTTTCTCAGGACCCACTTGAAAAAAAATCATTAACATCTTTCAGCAATGCATTCCAGTGTTTTGGCAGCAGGAGGTGCCGTGACCCAGTGCCTGAGGGTCTGCTACCCAGTACTGGGTCCCGACCCTAAGTTTGAAAACCGCTGCTATAGAGATTGCTCCCCCATTTACTCTGCTCTTTCTGGGTGTAATCTCTTTGGCCAGCTGACAATGGCTGGGATTGTCAAAGGAGACTAAGGGATTAAGGCACCTAATTCCCATTGAAATCTGATGAGATGTAGATATCTAACTCCCTTAGGCTCGTTTGAAGATCTCAGCCTAAATGTGAAGAAGAACAATAGGGTTGGTGCCTATATGAAGATACGGCCTGAGAGGAGGTCACTGAAAGCCTACAACTTGAGGTGCAGAAAGGAGGAGAGGACAGGCACTTTGTTTTGTATGTTGAAGAAGTGACATTTGCCTTGCTAGAGCGAATGACCAAGAAGATACAGCAAGCAGATTCTTTATGAGCACAGAGAGGAACAGTGTCTAAACTGATACAGAGCCTTAGTAATCGGGTGCCTTTAACTCTCTCTCTCTCTCCTGTCCACCTCCATATCCCTTGTTAAAAAACAAAAAACCAGAAAAAATTGCACGAGTCTCTTTAGTCAGGTGCTTATATTCTGCACAGCCTTAAAGAGCTGCCGAGACTATCTCACAGAAACTCATTCAAGACATTTTTAATCAGGAAAAATAAAAAGACTTCTAGAGCAATCTTTGATTGCCAAATTTTGTTGCCTACAGGCAACTTAGAGCAAAGGACAGTTGTGACGTTCATGCCCACAGATTTACATCAATTCTGGTTCACCTGGAGTCGATGGCTTGCTACGGTGTCCAGCTGAAACTTGTGAATTTTTTTTTTTAGTTCTGACATTAGTCGTGTTCATTTCTACAGTGTCATAGAAACATTTAAGAATCACATTAGAGGTGCATGTGTGTGAGACTCCCAAAGGGCTTTATAATTATTAAGGGCTTGTCTGTATGACACTGGTGAAGTGCCCTAGAGGGGTATGATTCACTTTTAAAGCTGAATGTACTGCACTTTAATTGGTCCACATAGGTCCTTCTGGAACAATCTAAAAAATATGTAGTTTGTGTTAACATGAGCAAGATACCTTTTAGACCAAGCCAGCAGTGTCTACATGGAGAAGTTGGAGAGCAGCAAATTTACATCCCTCTGGTGCACTTTGCTGACCCCATGTAGACAAGCCATAAATGTGTCTCTGCTGCTGTGAGGTAGCTTAATACAGCTGACCCTCACTAACTTGTACATGTTAGCCAAATACACCTTGTAATCAGGGCACCCCGGATGCCTGTTTCTCCCAGTGTTGCTGACTGTTGTGATTTTGTCACAAGTCTCACAATGGGGTTTTTCCCCCTTAAAGTCCCAGTTCCTGTCATCACAGATATATAAAAATCTCATCTTTCATGTTAAGAAAGAAAAGAAAAGGCAAAGTAAGTTCCAAGTGCTCATGGATGCAGAGCAAAGGTGGAAACATGGATCCTAACCAGAAAGCACATCAATGGAATCCATAATTTTGTATATATGAAATTTAAAACCTTATGATTTTTAAGCCAATCTCATGATATTTCAGGAGCCTTGCATTATTGTTTTTGAACACTTGAGGTTGGAAATACTGCTCTCTTCACTTATAAACAAAGATTTAATAGAGGAATGTGCTGTTTCCTATTACAAAAACTACATTACTTCAGCAAAACATGCTTTAATATAGAGCGCTTAACCATACTCAACTGCAATAAAACAAGTGATGAGCTGTATTTTTCCCATACTGGTGCCAGCTAAACAAAGACACAACACTGTTTTTGCCTGTTGCTTTTAAGGTGGTTTTGTCTAGGGCCTGACAAATGTAATAATGTTCCCTTTTAAAAAATTCTTTGTGCTTCAGTTAACACATGCAAGATTTTATAGTTAAGCTAATTAGCATATGGGAACTATCACGTACAGTTCAGAGTAACTATCTATATTATGCTGTTGGTGTGCCATGTAAAGTCTCATCAGGGTTCACAGAAATGATCAGTTCAGTCCTGATACTAGAGGCTTTGTTTGATATATGGAACTGTTCCTCCACCTGCCCCCCTGGAAAAAAGTGTCCTGTTTTTTTACACTTGCTATCTGGTCATCTCACGTCTCATCCATTTGTTGCTTGGGCTGGTAAAGGACTGGGATCATTCTTCAGGGTGTTTGTTTAGTTCATAGGAAGCGCTAGAGCATATTATCTTTCTGAAACACCCATCCCTTTCTGACCAATGACTAAACAGCTGTAATACCGATTAGACTCATTAGAGTGTATGTATATATGTATATGGCTGCTGTCATTGGGTAGCTTGTTGGCTGTGCTCAGGTCTTTGTGACTGTTGCCCTCTAGTGGCTAGTTTAGAGGTATTTTTAAAGCCCCAAACTATGTTCGTTGCATATAATAGTTCCAAAGGCGTGTCCGTGTTAGTCTAGGTCAGCCAAACAAACAAGGAGTCCTGTGGCACTTTTAAAGACTAACAAATTTATTTATCGCATGAGCTTTTGCGGGAGAAAATCCCACTTCATCAGATGCTTCAAAGCATCTGATTTTTCTCCCATGAAAGCTCATGCGATAAATAAATTTGTTAGTCTTTAAAAGTGCCACAGGACTCCTTGTTTGTTTTGCATATAATAAAGATTTAACTCAAATGGTCCAGGCCTGTGTTACAGGAACTACAGGATCTGAATAGAAGAATAGGTGAGAGTGAACTGAGTAGGTTCATTACAGATTACTGACCGGCTAGAGCAGGGATCGGCAACATTTGCTGACCCCTGTGCCGACCCCTCCTCCTCAACCCTCAGCTGGTGCCGATGGCCCACACGTGGAAAGAAACCACCTGGAGTGGCTCCTCTCGGCAGCGTACCTGTGGACTCCATCCCCATGCACACCATGAAAAGAAGTTGCCTGGACTGACTCCTTTTGGTGGTGGCACACTACAGAGAGGAGCCGCTCTGGGCAGCTTCTTTACATGGTATGCCTGGGGCATGGACATGGCAGGGACCTCCGCACTGCAGCCGCCCCTGAAAGAAGCCACTTGCAGTGTCTTTTGGTGGCAGGAGTGGCAATTTCTGTGGCACCACAGAGGATGCCAAGTGCTGCTCCAAATGGGCTTGTGTTCCACTGTTGGCACGCGTGCCAGGGGTTGCCTGCCCCTGGGCTAGAGGGAGATCCTTGGCTTTTGCAAGAGCTGCATTAAAAAAAGTTGAAGCTTCTCTTCATCACTGTATCCCCCTGTTGCTTGGAAGTAAATATACAAGATGATTGTTCATACTGGGTTACCTGTTTCTGGTCCTTACATTGATCGTGGCCTCACTTGTTAGACGTTTGTCTCCCATCTCCATTCTCTTAGGTTCTAATTGACTGGATTAACGATGTGCTGGTGGAAGAGAGAATCATTGTTAAGCATCTTGAAGAGGACCTTTATGATGGACAAGTGCTGCAGAAGCTTTTGGGTGAGTTGATGCTATGGAAGGTGGCTTAGCAAAGAAGTCAGCATCTCTGGTTTGATGGCTAGTTGTCCCCCCCTTCCCTCCTGACTAGATATCTACAGTTTTGGTAAAGTTAAATATTCAGCCCATTCTCTTTGGCAATCAGGCACAGCATAAGCTAGTTGTATCTTTCTGTCCAGCTCTTCTCTCATGTGACCAGATAGGGGACTGGACTAGATGAGAGTCCTTCTCTAATCTGATGTCTAAACTCAACCCACGCAGGAGAACAGCCCAGAGAGACGAAATGGGACAAGACAACACACTAATCTTGGGTGAATCAAAGTGACGCTGGTTTAATTTCAGATTTTTTGTGTCCACTTTTGAAAGTCTTTGGGCTGTAAGCGGTCCATTTAATAAATTAAAATGGATCAACTTACAGGTCAGAGTAGATGTCATTTCAAAAGTTTACTTTGTACAATGTGAGATACTCAGACTGTGCCCTTACATGTGTTTTGGGTTTGCGGAAGGTAGGATCTTCAGTCAGTCAGTAGATTACGTAAACAGTTATATTAACTCGTCATCCCACTTTTCACCTTCACATCTCCGTTTGCAATCATTCCCCCCCCAATAGCTTCAACCCAGAATCCTTTGTGTTTGAAAGGAGGTGGTGCAGTGGTTCATAAGATAGAAGCATCCTGTTGGAGAGACTTAGTTTCAAGTGGTAGATGATGGGAGACGTGCTACAGAAACAGGCTCATGGTTTCTTTAATAATTCTTGTGACCTGCAGATTGAGAGTGACTGCCCATGGAACATTGTCATAGTGATCTGGGGATGGAGGGTGTAGAATGGGGGGTTCTAATTATATTAATTTCATTAGCCATAATAGACGCTGCCTGTACATTTCCCCCACGTGCCATTTAGGAAGAGCCCCATAGTGTTCCAGTAAATGTTCACAATCTTTTAAACATTGATTAACTGTAATGGCTTTATTGGGCAAGTAAAATTAATCAAAACACAGCTTGAGAGAGCTCAATAAAATGGGAGGAAAGCTTTTTTTTTTTTTTTTTTTTTTTTAAATTGTTTTTAAAACTATTTATTTAGGAAGTTTTAACAAGTTTACAGATCCTGGACATGTAAATGTCAAAAACAAAACAGTCATTACAACAATTAGTTTTTGTTTAAAGAGACATTATCCAAGAATATAGTCATCGCGCCTTTTTCTATTTAACAGAGTGTTATCATATTAGAGAGTGAACATCATTATAGCACCAATGTTGTTTATAGTGACTTTAAGAAATGGAGTGAAATGTCTCTGTATGTGTAGTTAACAGACCAGGTATGTGATCAGTGCTGTTATTTAAAAAAATTAGGACAGTTGTTCTAGGGGGTTTTTTTGGCAGGTGAATGTACTTTGAGCACTTAATAAAAGGTAACGCAGTATCAAAGGGTTTATCTGTCCCCTGTCTGTTTTTCTGCGTATGTAATTGGTGTGTGAATTTTTCCATAAGTACAACCTCTTATCTTAGTTTTGAACCATTTCTCAATGGTTAGTCTGTTTTTCTTTTTCCAGTGAGAGTCTACCAATAACCCTGCAAATACTAGCATATGAGACACAAATTCTTCATTTCCATTATATGACCATTTCTAGTAAGAAGCCCCAGGAGAGTTACCAGAGGATCATTTGGTAATAAATATCCAACCATTTGTGATATATGATTACAGATTACATACTGATATTCTCTAATGACTGGACATGTCCACCATATATGCATGAACTCTCCTTTTTCACCACAGTTTCTCCATTTCCCCCCATTCAGTCTCTCTATATTTTTGACTTGATACGAGATGCCATTGAATCAGTATTTTAAAGAATTTTTCTTGTTTTGTGCTATAGGCAGAGGTTGCTGGTCTTCTTTTCCAGATCAAACCTTGTTCCTCTGGAGTAGTTTGTTTATCCACATCCTTTTCCCAGAATGTCATATATGGATACTTCTTTTTAGGAACATTGTCTGCAGAGATTGGTAGAAAATAGGGGTGTGTTTTGTTTTTGTTTTTTGGTGTTTTTGTGTGTGTGACACCATTGCTTTTATTAAAGTTAGCTTTCTGCAATAAATGTTTTCTATAGCAGTGGTTCCCAACCTTTTCAGTAAATGGCACGCTTCAATGAGACAAACAATTCCATGGCACACCCACTTTTTTCAGCAGAATTGATTGCTCATAAATGTCACATTTACTTACATTTACTATATGGTTATAGTCTTACTAGAGCGGTTTGCAACAGAGTGCATACAACAAGATAAGGATCAAATGCATTAATGTTTCAAATACACTGGAAAAAATACACATCATCTCAATTTTGCCCTTTGGCCACCTGAGTTTAGAATGTTCATGTTACCTCGCTTTTAATTTGATGATTAATTTTTCACAAGTTTTATGAGTTGTAAATTTGGGTGGATAGTATATTGTTTAAGATGAAATGATGTTTGTTTTACATTGATTTTCATTACCTTTGTACAAAATTTCATGGCACACTTGGACAGTTCTTGCAGCACACTGGTTGAAAACTCTTGTTCTAGAGCACTGAGAAACACAGTGCCTGACTTGAAAAGGGGGAGCTTTAAACACTGGCTGGTCAGCCTGTGACTGGTGGTGGGGGTGAGGGGAGTACATTTTAGCTGAAAGTGTTTGCACAAAAGTGAATGGCTATGGCTCTCTGGTTGCATTCAATACTATCTTGTTTCTGTAGAATTCCTTTCTAGCCAATGGGCCACAGCCACAGCAATTTAGAATAACAAGTATTCAGAAATGTCAATATAAATCAAAAGTTTGGGCTGGGCTCCCTCCACATAGGTTTTTATATCGGGGTTCTCCCCCCTACAAAGTGCGTGTTTACGAAGCATTTCCGAATAATTGTGATGTTTTGCCCACTCTCTAGGAGCCAGTTTTAGCAGGCTGGGGAACTGGCACGGGTAAATGGCGAGAAATTGGGAATTCTCTGCTTATGGAAATTCCAAGTGTGTGGTTGCCAGCTCACTACAAGGGATAATAAAAGGGCAGAAGTGTGGTCTAGTCTTTCCCTTCCATACACTGTTGCTTGAGCAAGATGCAGTGTACTAACTAATCTGAGTTGGGCAAGTTGTACAAATCAGTGACTCTCTATTGAGGGCACGGTGGTACAGTTCAATCCCAACCTTGAAAACACTCAGGCCAGGACTACGCTACAAACTTACATCGGAATAACAGTCACTCATGGATGTGAAAACTCCACACCCCGGGTGTAGACAGCCCTAGGTTCAACAGGAGAAGCTACTACCTCTGGCAGCAGTGGATTAACTACACCAATGGGAAAAGCTCTCTTGTCAGCATTAGTAGCATCTTCTCTAAAGCACTACAACGGCGCAACTGCACTAATAAAGCTGTGCTGCCGCAGTGCTGCAGGTGTAGACAAACCCTTAGACACGTGCTTAACTTTACGCACGTGCTTTGTTGAGCTCAGTGAGATGTCTTGTGAGTAAAATTACGCACGTATGTGTTTGCGGGATCCTTGTCAGGTTGGCTTTCCCCCATCATTTGCCATGCAGGCTTGTGATTTGACAGCAAGTTCTTCACAGGAGAACTAAAGCCGTCACAACTGGGTCCCATCTTGTGCTCTAGGAAGGCTTCTCGACTGCTTTAATCATAGTCATTGCATTGTGGAGGCTATTGTCGTCTTGTACTAGGAAGGCAGCAAGAGACAATGAAGTGTGTGGCACTGGAGGGGCTTCTCTAACTTGGGATCTCACAATATGTGAGCAAAGTTGACCCTGCATTTATTTCACCCTTTCGCACAAGAGGCTCTTAAAGTCGGTTCCTTAACCCTCACACACTGCTTGATTGTTTTTGTTTCTTGCATGTGAAAGGTGCTCTGACATTTAACAACAGAATTCAGATTCTTTAAAGGTGAAAGATGGTAGGTACTTCTGAATTCCAAAGCCACTCAGAGTGGCAGATTACCAAGTGGTTGGCAGACTTATTTACAGGCTGTGTTTTGTTTGTAGACTTTGATCAAGAGTATATAAGTAGTGCCTGACTGATATAGGCAGAGTCAGCAGGAGAGATTAGCAAAATCCCTGTTTGCTGGGCTACCAAAACCCCTGCTCCCTAACTTGTGCAGTTAGAGGAGATCAGTAACAATGTATATGACAAAAAATTCACTTCTATAGAATGTTGCGTTTTTTGTGTCCCCGTCTCTCCTTGCCTTCCAAACCGTATTCTATCTGGACATCAAGTGAAGAAAGACTTTGGGCTCCTCACCCCAAGATCACAGTGAGCTGGCCATCCTTTCCCTGGCATGAGGAAGAGAAACGAAGATACCAGCTCCCCCTCCTTTCCCGTACAGTTTACTGGAGAACAGTCTGGCCTCATTGCCCTATCTCCACCAGTTTTGAGGAAGAGTGGATAGAAGCAGCTCAACTCCAGTTTCCTTGGCTTGAGAGGGAGAGAGAAGAGAAAGGAAGAACAATTAGTGTGTGTTTCTGGGGGTGTAGTTAAGATGAACTAGTGAGGAATCCCAAATTTTAGTAAAATCTGTGATTTTTATCAAAACTTGCTATGACTTGTTCACTGTTAAAAACCAAAACCAACCAACTTAGGCCCTGTCTATATGAGAAAGTTACACTAGTTTAACTTAAATCTATTTTTAAACCAATTTAGTTAAACCAGTATAAACCACTGTGTAAATGCTTATTTAAGCATAAGCATTGGAATACTTAGATTTAGCTAAGCCTATTCAGCTAAACTGAAATAACTCTGGTTTAAACCAAAATAAGAGTATCCACACACAGTCTTTTACATCAATTTAACAAAATCAGACATTTAGTCAAACTTTCTTGCAACTTTCTTGTGCAGACAAGGCCTTATTATGTTGAACTCATTGAATTATGGGGGATGAAAACAGAAGGTACAATGACAGCAATTGTTTTTCTGCCTTTTCTAAAAAATTATTATTACACTTCTAAAATATTACCAACCAAGGATCTCTGTCTCTTACCAAACACTGAAGTTACCAAAAAACATCACTGTGATGTCTGGAAGTTAAATATTCCCATTTAACAGATGGATTACTTCTCCAAGGTGACAGAAATTGGGATTAGAACACAGGGATCCTGCCTTCTAGTTCTGTGCTCTCCCTCAGGCTTGTCTAACATGTCTTCCTTCATTTGTTTTTAAATGCAGAAAAACTGGCTGACCGTAAACTGAACGTGGCAGAAGTGACGCAATCTGAAATTGGTCAGAAGCAAAAGCTGCAGACAGTTCTGGAAGCTGTCCATGATTTACTCCGACCCCACGGTTGGACAATCAAGTGGAATGTTGATTGTAAGTGCCATGTGCAAAAGGCCTGCTTTGAAGTGGTGCTCTTTCACGTGCATGGATGCAAAGAGGAAATGATTGTCCCTTGATTTCTGCTGCTCATTTCAGAAATGCAGCATCCATCCTGTCAGCCAATAACTAGATCACATATTCTACACTGCAGTGTTTTTACACAGTAATAATAATAACAATGTATATGCATAGAAGGCTGGCTTTATACTAGGCATCCATCTATCTCTACTATCCTTGTTCGAACTCCTTCAGGTGAGGGGGGGAGATGTTATAATTGGACTTCTTGAAGTGTGCCATTCTTTTAAGAACATATTATCATTAAAATACTATTTTGCTGCCTGAATTAGAATCTCTGCATCTGAGAAACTCTCAAGGTGGAGACTTGAGAGCTTGGAGCCGTTTATTCATTTTAGGATGACAAAATCCTGTTTAGAGATACTGCTTCTGATGGAGTAAGCACAAAGTACATCCCTTTATAGTGTGGCCCATGATCTACAATGAAATAGAGCAGTGGCTCTTAACCACTGTGTTGTGGCACAAAAGTGTGTCGCGGCACAGCAGTGAGTGTGTCGCGAGCTAAGCCTGCCCTGCCCTACCCTGGTGATTTGGCCGCAGCAGGGACCCATGGGCTGCGACACATGCAGCCTACTTCTGTTAACCCAGGGTTGGGTTGGGGAAGGGGAGAGACATGGGTTCGGGCTGGGGAAGGGGAGAGACGTGGGTTCGGGCTGGGGAAGGGGAGAGACGTGAGGTCGGGCTGGGGAAGGTGAGAGACATGGGGTTGGGCTGGGGAAGGTGAGAGACATGGGGTTGGGCCGGGGAAGGGGAGAGACACGGGCTGCAGGGCTAGGATGCAGGGCTGCTGGGGGGTTGGAGGGCTGATGCGGGGCTGCGGGGCAGGTAGGGCTAAGACATGGGGGGGGGGGGGTTGGTGGGTCTCACACAGCTGGGTATGCACCCAGCTATGTTGCGACCCTGAAAAGGTTGAGAAACCCTGAAATAGAGGACAGAATTTATGAGGTGTTTCTAGCCAGGGAATGAGCCATCTCAGTGTGGCTTATAAGCAGGCACCATAGTTTGTATCCTCCCTGTATAATTTTCCTACAGATGTGTTCACGGTAGGCATTCTGAAGTAAAGGTCTCATTTAATGCAGTTGAACTTGCTCGAGGACATGTGCTAATTCACTTTCATAGACAATGTAGTTTTGTACTTCTGTGGACATGGCTTTTATAAAAACACACTACTTTATAGATATATTCAGTTGTAGTTCTGTGAGTGTGTGTACGCTTAAACTAGCAATATACATGGTTAGTACATGTAATATTCTCTCCCAGTTCTTTTACTCTTCCCTGAGGAAGGGATGATTTGGACACTGGACTGGGAGTCAGCAGGTCTGGTTTCAATACTTGGTTCTACTTTTTACTTTGACTTTGGACAATCAGTTTCCCTGTCTTACTATATCTGTAAAATGGGGATAATATTAATCCATCTGATACAGGTCAAGTCCCTAAAGTTTGTAAATTATTTTGTGATCATTATGTGAAAGGCCTAAAGTGTTGCTGTGCTAATCATTAAAGTTTTTCAACCTTTCCCCCTTAAAAGACTGGTTATATTAAATCTGTTTTCAATTTTTTTTTTTTGCTTCAGCAATCCATGGCAAGAATCTCATTTCCATTCTTCATCTTCTGGTAGCTTTAGCTATGCATTTCCGAGCTCCCATCCGACTTCCTGAACATGTTTCCGTGCAAGTGGTAGTTGTAAGGGTAAGTATGAATGCCTAAGGATAGTGTATCATAATGACCGCCATCCATCACCCTGGTCACTCTGCTTATACATGCAACCCATTTTCCCCACCATCCTTTGTCGTTGTATTTTAGCTGACCTTTGCCCTGTGTAATTCAGGAGGCCAGAGTGGATGATCACAATGTTCCGTTCTGGCCTTGGAGTCTATGAATCTTACAGTCTTTTATGATGTGTTCACAAAATACCTAGAACAATATATCCCTCATAATGGTCGGGACCGCCAGTTGCAACTGTAATACAAAACAATTAGTACATAATGGTATTTACACAGCAGAGAACTCCATTTGTTGACTTTTTATTAAACTTAAATCAGTTTTATCTCCTGCTCACTGAGGGCAGAACCATTCAAACAGAAACAACACCAGAATCAGGGGAGAGGTTTAGAATCTCTTTTTTGGAAGCATTTTGTGTTTCCCAGCGGCCAGTTCTTCCTGTCGATTGTGACACTCTGGTTCCTTTGGTTCTCCATTTTGACCGTGATCATTGTCTTTTGAAGCTCTGTTCCTTTGTTTGTTCTGCTTGATTAGGGAGTTGGGGGTCTTCATGGAACCTTGACTTCTAGCCTCCTGGTCTAGATACTCTAGTCGTCCTTTCTGTCTTTTGCTATTTTATCTTGGCTTTGTCGCCTGTTTCCTTTGGTCCACAAAGGCATTTTGCGACTTCCAGGGTATTCTCCTTGTTTTTGTCTCCATTTCCATCATAACTCATTCTTTCCTGGCCAGGTGGTTGTCTTTTTGACTGATGAAGCTGCAAAAGCCCCGAAATGGGATCTGAACACCCACTGTCCTACCAATCAAAATCTTCTGGCTTGCTGCTCTCTCACGTCCTGCTTTAAATGTTCAATGTGATGGCCTGTGTGGTTGTGGTGTAGGCACGGCTGACAACATCGACCATGGGAGTCTTCTGTTCACTCACAATCCAGATCCGGATTTGGCAGTTGCAATGCAAAGTCATCCTTGCTGTAGTGGGATTCCTTTCAGGAATGAGATAATAAAAGGTGTGGCAGTACAGAGCCCCAACCCTATGCTCTGCAAATGTGGATCATCCTGTAAAATGAAATTAGACGGTGACGGATAGTTCAGTTTACTTTAAACACTGATGTTTTTCAGGTGACCAGCCGAGTGCTTAGGGTCTGTCTTCACTGCATCTGGTCCCATGTCTCCCAGCCCAGAAAGATAGACACATGCTAGCTTTGCTTGAGCTAGCTCACAAAAAATCGTAGCGTGGACATTGCAGCATGGGCAGTGGCTCAGGTGAGCCACCTGAGTACAATCCTGCCCAACAGCCCTGGCTCTGAGCCATCCAGACTGCCGTTTTTAGCCTGCTAGCTCGGGCTCCCAGCTGCAGTATAGACCGAGAGGGCCATGAGGAGGTATTTATGTACATGTGTGCACTATACATGTATGTTGCATCTCTGAGACCTCTTTTTAACTTACTATCTTGCTACTATATTTGTCTCTTAAGGGTGTGAATAAGAAATAAAATATTTGTTGTTTAACTTATGCATGATTCAGTCTTAAGGAAATATATGATACTTCAATAACATATTTAGGTTTTTAAAGTATGTATCAGCACCGATGACATTTTTAATAATAAATATTATTATTAACAATGACAATAATGTATTGTATTACCTAGGGGCCCCAGTCATGATCAGGGCCCCATTAAATGAGGTGGTGTAGAAATAGGATAATAGATGGCTCCTCCCCTGAAGAGCTTACAGCCAGAGCTCCTAATCCTGCAGACACATGTATGTGCATACAAAGGGATCACTCAGTATCGTGTAAAGGTGATTGGAGTATGTAAGCATCTGCAGAATTTGGCCCTCACTTAAGGAAGTTGCAGGAAGGGAAAGTCAGTGGGACTTAGACTCTTAAATCAATTAGGCCCTATTGACATTTTTACCCTTTTGAAAAGTTGTTCCTTAATTTTATTCAGCTGGTGCAAACCCCTAATGTAAACTCAATTAAACTGGTTTAACCCTTGCTTAAAATTGGTTTAGCTTAAATTGGTAATTTACCAACATAAGCTGTATCTGTTTGAAGCCTTTTCTATATTACGAATTCTTTCATTGTTATAGCGGTACCAGCAGAGTCTCCTAATTTTCTGACAGAACTTATGGTGACAGAAAGCGTTTTTCAATTGCCATAGTAATTCTGTTTCCCTAGAAGACATTAACTATGTCCACAGCTGCTTTCTGTTGGCATAGCTCAGGGGTTGGCAACCCAAAAGATAAGAAGAGCCATTTAAAAAAAATTCCTTCAATAACCAAGTGTTTTGAGAGCTACAATGGGTGTAGCCTCAAGGTGCAAGGAGCTGGGCCAGGGCGCCTGCCGCAGGGTCCCATGGTCAGGGGGGAACCAGGAGCGGGCCCCCTCGCAAGGTCCCCCAGTGGTGGTGGGGAGCCTGGAGCCAGCCACAGGCCACCCGCAGGGCCTCCCAGTGCCAGGGCCCAGAGCTGGAAGGGGGCAACGAAAGAACTGCATGTGGTTCCAGAGCCGCAGGTTGCAGACCCCTGGCATAGCTGCATCTACACTGGATTTTTCTGGCATAGCTATAGTGGCTCAGGGATGAGGTTTTCTCCACCCTCCCCAAGCAATTTAGGAATGCTGACAAAACTTTGTAGTTTAGACCTGGCCTAAGTATGTCCACGCTGGAGATTTGCACGAGTTAACTAAGTCAGCTTTAAATTGATATAGGACAGGTCTCCATGACAAAGTTTTGTGGGCATAGCAATGTCAGTCAGTGGAGTAAAATAACACACTTTCTACCTGACACAGCTATGCTGGCAGAACCCCCCAGTGTAGACACAGCTACGCTGATGGAAGAGGGAGCTGGTTTACGCTGCTGGCAGAAAAATGCCTTCTGTCAGTATAAGCTGTGTCTTCATTGGGGATTCTGCCATTATAGCTATGTTGGTAATGCATTTGTGGTGTTGATAAGGCCTCACTGGCTCACCATTCCTGACACAGAGAAGTCATAACAAAAGAATAGGAGAGAGAAAAGGGAGGAAGGGTGAGGGGTAGTGGTGATAAAAATGATGAGGTTACATAGAGAGGTAAATCCAGAACTTGATGATTCGGGTTCATTTCATTACTACTTTTTTCACCTCTGCCTATTTCCATTTTATTGTTAATTTAATAACCCACTAATCATTTCATTTAAAAAAATCTTAAATGTATTTCCAGTTTTTGTTGTTTATAATTTCTGCTGCAAGTTAGTTTCTTTTTCTTTATCACTACATTTGCTGTTTTCTTCAGTCATGTTATCTTTTTTCAATTTTATATTTATTACCATTATTTAAAATACCCAAATAATTCTAGCCATTGTGTTCAGACTTCCCTAGGTGAATGTGGTCATTGGTGTTGGTGTCTTACAGATGCGGGCTTTCTTATAGAAGTGTTTTGTCTGGTTTAAGGCAACGTGTATGAGTGGAATGGAATTAGGGTAGAATTCCAACATTTACATTGCTGGTTCAGAAGTCTCTGCAAGGCAGTAGCTTTACTTGGTGGAGAGCATGGTCAGGTGTGTAAATCATGTCACCAGGAGTCAGAAAACTGGATTCTGTTCCTGGCTTTTGCTATGTGACTTTGGGCAGGTCACCTGCGGTCTGAGTATTTTTTTTTCCTGTGATGCCGTGCACTCATATCTACAGCCAAAGTCAGTGCCCCTGAAAATCCAGCCATTTCCTTCCTGATTTCTCAGTGTCCCCAGCTTTTAGATAGGGATAATATATCCACATTGATGAAGCACTTTGATCCTTAGGTGAAACTGTCCAATAGTGCTAACAAATAATACTCAAGGTAGCCATTCAGTGATCTAATAGGTCTTTTTCCCTCTCTGGTTTCTATGGCTGTGTCTACACTTGCTAAAATTAGTTTGAATTAGTTAGTTTGAACTAACTAATTCGAACTAATTTTAGTTAGTTCAAATTAGCTTAATTCGAACTAGGAAAAGTTAGTTCGAACTAAGCAAGTGCCATTCATGGCACTTGCTTAGTTCGAATTAGCGATCCCTACTCATTTCAATGGCCAGTTGGTTCGAACTAAGAAATTAGTTTGAATTAACATGGCCACATTGGTTAATTTGAACTAGTTAGTTCGAATTAACCCTTTAGTTCGAATACCCTATTCGAACTTATTAGTTCGAATTAAGGAAGTCTTTAATTTGAACTAACTAGAGCCTAGTGTAGCCATGGCTTTAGTTAGTTCGAATTAAGCCTCCTTAATTCGAACTAACTTGCCAGTGTAGACGTAACCTATGAGGTTACTTAATAAAATAAAACAAAATTGCCCTAGCACCATGCTGCAGGTGAGAGCAAGTAGTTTATGCAGGTCCTCAAAGATGTAATACCACTTCTGACTTTCCTTTAAAACATTTACTTGGATATGAAGAGCAAGGTTAATGCTTTCCTGTGCTGTCTGGATTCAGTTTTTCAGTTAAGGTGGGGAAACGTAGGACCTGGAAAAACTGCAGTTTGATCTGGATTCATACCTTGTAGTCTTTTGAGTGCCTTCTGCACAGAATATGCAGAATGAAAATTCATGTTTCAGAGATGTCTTTTTGCTTTCTCTCTCTTTCCAGGAAGAATTATAATTTCTGTACAACGGAAAACAAGAAATAATTTTCACATAACAATAGGGAGACTAGCTCAGCATAAACATCTTCCTACTTACTAGCTGTATTCTGACAGACTCCATGAGATGGCACTGTGGCTAACTTTGGGTGGGTTGTTGCAAAATCAGTACACCATTAATCTCCTCTTGAAATTGTTTAGTGGAATTATTTTATTTTTTTCTTTCTAAAATGCTTTGAGTATGAAATATAAACTGTTCTTAGTGTGACAATCTCACTCTCAATGTTGCTCATGTAGCCCCCTATACAGGGAGAGCTCAAGTTAGCCTGTTGTTGTTTGGTAGGATCCTATAAGTAGCTGCCTCAGATGCTGAGTTAACAGAGATCAGGTTGCACCTGCTGAACTGCTTTTGTATTTGAGTTGTTCGGCCCTTTCCCCCCCCCAAAAGAGGAAACCCTTGATATAGCTGCCTAAAGCAGAGAACTGAAAATCCTGAGGCTTTGCTCCCAGCTGACTTCCGCCTCCTGGGTTTTGACTCTGATTTGAGACATAAATTCACATTGGTTAATTTTTTTATAATAGAGAAATATTTTAAATCAGGCAAACATAAAGACTTATTTATAAATCATCAGAACAAAAGTGTTTAAGTCCACTATACGCTGTTTTTGTGGGGCTCAAGAATTTTGTGTTCTGGGCTTACATAGACAGAGCTCATGTCTCTCCTCATCCACTTAATGACAGAAGCTCGCAGCACATGTGATCTCAGTGCTGCTAAAAGGTTTCTGAAATATCCCCAAGAGAATCCTCTAGCATGTGGAGTGCCCAGTCAGAGCTTGAGGTGAAGCAGGCATGTGGGTGTTTGTGGAAAAATAAGTGTATTCATTGACTGCAGTGCAAAGGGTCAGGACCAAACCTAGAACATTTGTGCTCAGGCTGGCAAGGTCCCTGGGACCAGGGGCCAAGACTGTTGCAGGAACAGCATGCTCAGCTCTGAAAAAGCAGCACTTTTTCCTCTACTGACAGCTTGCAGCCAACCCAGGAGTGGGATTCACTTCTGCACATCTTCCTTTTTAAAATGTCAGACCTATTATTCACCGACTTGACTTTCTGAATTCATTAACTCACAGCTCTTGTGTCCTGCCTCTGGGCTGTAGACTGGCCTAGAAGTTGCGGAAGCCCATCCTGGAAGCAGAGCAGTGGAGCAATGGGATGGAAATGAGAGCAGGTGCTTAGCACCCAGTGTTGGCACTCCAGGTGGTAATCCTTTGGCCCACAGATGGGAGCAGAATCAGATGTATTCATGAGGTGGATCTAATGCATTCTTAAGAGAATTGTTTCTTGGGTAACTGGATGTTGAGACTTGCCCATGTACTCAGGGTTTAATTGATCGCCATATTTGGGGTCGGGAAGGAATTTCCCCCCAGGGCTGATTGACTTAGGCTCTGGGGGTTTTTTGCCTTCCTCTGTAGCAAGGGGCATGGCTCACCTACCGGTGAATTCTCTGTATCTTGAAGTCCTTAAATCATGATTTAAGGAGGTAAATAACTCAATCATAGGTTAGTGGCCTATTGCTAGAGTGGGTGGGTGAGGTTTTGAGGCCTGCATTTTGCAGGAGGTCAGACTAGATGATCGTACTGGTCCCTTCTGACCTTAAAGTCTATGACACCGTGGACCAGATGCCCTCTGTACGCTACAGGGCCAGGCCCTGGAGAGGAGGCATGGCACCAAAATGCAGGAGATAATGGCTGCTTTCCTATTGCTGCAGGCCAGGCTTTTTGGTTACCTAGAGACAGCAAAACTGTTTTGTTTTGTGAAGAAGGGATGGAGGGAAGCCATTCCTACAAAGTTTCTTGGGTGAAATGAAATGCTTCAGATAGTGGTACTTCTTTTTTTGCTGTTCTTGTTAGTGACCGTTTCTTGTTGGTGTTTGTGGTTCAACTGTCAAGAATCAATTACAGGACATGGGAAGAATAGGAAGGGTTGGTGCCTGGTGCTGGTTTGCCTTGGATACCAGAAGTAGAACAAGGTCTGAAGCAGCAATCCAAGTTAACGAAGTCATAACTCACCTTGAAAATACTTGCTTGAAAGTTTGCTGCTGGGATCTGAGCTCTGTACGACAGCATCTAACACTGTGAAAGAAAGAAGCAGCAAGAAATTCTCCTTTAGAGGGAAAATGGTGTATCCCTTAATTTTTTAGGATTCCCATATACTTAGCGGAAGGGCAAGCTATGAAAGCGTTAAGTAAGCAAGTAAAAGCACTGGCTCTTCATTGACTTAGAAAACTGTCACTTGGGAAGACCCAGTTACAGCAATGAAGTGTCCCCCCAAGGCTCCGGCACTGTGCAGGGTTATGCTTAAAGCACAGTTTGTTCTTGTCCGCATCAAAAAGGCCATGTTTTAAGAGGGTCTGGGGAAAACTGTTTTGTAACTGCGTCTTGCTATGTACTAGCTCTCTGTAGGGCAGAGCAGACCTTAGTCATGCAGAAAATCCATCCCCAAAAGTCCAGTAAAGTGGATATTACTTCCATTATCAAATAGTTAGTCTCTCTCTTTCAAGAGTAACAAATTCACCAAGGAATTGCTGGAAGAAAAAGAATGACTGACTCATAACCCCATTTAGATTCCTGTGCTGGGCAAGCGTCCCTCACCCCTTGACAGCTCTGCCAACCCTAGCCTCTGGTTACAATCATTGTTATCTGAACCCCAATCCTTTCTGGAGATTCCCAATTCATTTATATCATGTGCTGATTTTTGTGTCGTGAACAAATATCCATAGGGGACTTAAGATGGGGTTGATATGTAGAAGAATGCGGCAAGGGAGCACTGATAAGGACCGTTGCTGTTTCTGTGAGAGCTACATATCCTTGAAGGCTTGTTCTGTCCGGTCAGAACTAGTTGTCTGTTTCTATGTCTGTTATTTTGTCCTTGTTTCCCCGAATAAGAAAGGATCGTAGCTGTACCCATGAGAAGCTGTAGCTCTTTCCTGCAAAATGTATTCTGAGGGTCTATAAAGGATACTGCCCAACGTCACGGGGGCGGAGACGGTCTTTGCTCTCTCCCCGTGAGCGCTCTCGTGTTCTAAAGAAAGTAAAAGCTTTATGGTCACATTCAAGTTTATTGAGTCGGAGTATTTCTTTGACAGATAAACTCTTTCTCTAAGTTGTGATCCAGGCACAATTCAGATTCCTGTCTCCTGAGGAACACTTGCTGGTGAATTTATAGGCTGTAAATATATATAATATGCCTCCTAAACATTCATTTGGCTGTCAGTTTGATAAATGCCACTGTTCTAAATCTTAATCCCATATGTCAATTGCC
Source organism: Pelusios castaneus (assembly GCA_007922175.1). Classification (NCBI taxonomy): domain Eukaryota; kingdom Metazoa; phylum Chordata; order Testudines; family Pelomedusidae; genus Pelusios; species Pelusios castaneus. The sequence goes on from ML685821.1 coordinate 9,964,309, forward strand.
TTGCCCTTATCTCTACAGAAACTTAATCTTAACAACTAGATAAAATGGATGCACTTCTTTGGGACTATAATGGGAGATGGATGCTGCACACTTCTTATGGTTTAGTCCTCCATTACAGTTCCACTTTCTGACTTGTATCTTGGTTTCCAGAAACGGGAAGGCCTTCTCCAGACAGCTCATGTTACCGAGGAGCTCACGACCACAACAGAGTAAGCAGGAAATCTTATCTATCTGACAGTGGGGTATATGTGTGTGTGTGTATGGTGTATCATTGCCCAAAATGAGAGAGCATAAAAAATTCTGTTTATCAGATTAACTGACTCAGTGTAAACTGTAATGCATAACTTTTTTTTTCATGCAGAAACCACTTTATCATGGGAAATACATAGCAAAGGAAAAATACTTCTCCTTGACAAACCTGAGTTCCAACAGATTTTAGCTTTACCCTATCTCATTGATGGTGGCCTTTGTGCAACAATTCTTGGCTGTCTCCTTTACCCCGCTGTGTATAATCAATTTCTGCCCACCCTTATCATGCCACTCTGCTAAAGAACCAGTGTAGGGATTTGGGGGAGGGTCAGCAAAATGATTCCGTGAGACGCCTCCTCAAAATCAACTAACTGATTTCACATGAAAATTGTGTGTGGGAAAGATCTGTAATTTTCCCGTTTTCGTGCTGCACAGTGGGAGCCCAGCCGCCTAGTCCTTTTAATCTCTGCAGCTGGTTTACATCGCTTTCTGTTTTTACAGTCCTCCCAAAGGAAAAGGGATAGAAATGCGCTTTGGCTAAATATGAAAGCTCAGGTTCTGCAGCATAGGGCCTAAAGGCAGTGTTAACAAGGGGGCTTACATGAACCCTCTCCAGCTCATCAGTGTCTAAGCTCCCTGTAGGGATGTCTCAACCTTTTATCATTTTGTAGATAAATGGAATACCATGTGGTTTGCTCAGTGGGGGTTCTTTTGGATGAAACCTTCAGATATCAGGTCACTGCTTCTCTGTGTGGGCATGAAAGCTCTCATGGTCCTTTTCAGAGGAATGGAGGATTGCCATGGTATCTTTTGGCCAAAATTCCTCTCCTTCTTTCAGCTTGTGCAGTATGCTTGGCAGTCTCCAGGGTGGCTGCTGTTGAGTGGTGCTGTATGTAGTTTGTAAAGTGGTTTTTTGAGGTTTTTTTTTTTTTAAGGGGGAAAGTTGCTATTCTCTCTCTCTCTCTCTCTCTGTATGCCATTAAATGTATATGTTTATATGGTGTAGATCTAAATAAATTAGTAAGACATCTATCTAAAAATCCTAAGTGCTCTGACACAAGTCAGAAACAATAATAATAGTAGTAATAATAATAAAAAAGGTAATCCTGTAACAACCAACAAAACTAAACACCGTATAGAACTCCTCTATACATATATAGGCCAGAGTCTTTGGTTTTGTAACTCTGTATAGCTCCACTTATTTCACCACCTGAGGATTTGGTTCATGTGTAGTATGTGCCTATGTTATTTATGTAACACACAAGTACGTATAGCATATATGAGCTATGGGTCTTTTTATTGAAGGTAGTTATTCATGAACTAAATGAATATTTTCTCATGTTCTCACTTACAGGATGATGATGGGAAGATTTGGTAAGTAACACATTAACATTTGAAAATCGCTCCATCAAACACACTAACAAAGCATCTGTCTATGTGTCTCAAATAATCCAAGGCAGTGGAGCAAGCAGTTGCCAAAGGTGGGAGCGCATGGCTGTGGCAGCTCTTGTGCTGGCTGTGGGGAGTCCTGCCTGAAACACAAGGGGGGGGGGGTTGGAGCACAAGGAACAGCTATCAAAAGAGCCAGAACTTTGGAACTATGTCCACACTGCTGGTGACTTGGGGATCAGTGCAATAGAATAGATTGAGTGGGTCATGGAGCCCTGCTCAGTTGGTCCCAGCAATGCTTGCTGGTGGACACGATTAAATTACCTCCCCGAAAGGAGTAAGTGCAATGATGATGCCGTGATACGGCAACGTAGTAAGTCGATGGGAGATGTTTGTGTATCTCCCCTCGAATGCCGGCATCAGTGTACACCAGGCCTCAGTCTTCTGCTCTGCCTAGGAGACGTTAGACCTTCATGTATTATTTTCATTGCAAAAGAAGATTTTCAGTTTAAAGGAACCATTGCTCAATGAATCCCACCAAACATCTCCATAGCTCCCTGACAAGGAGAGGTTATGCCTCCCACCCCAGGGCCTTAGCATTTATGCATAATAAGCATTCTAGAAAAGCTGAAGGAAAGGCAGACAGGTAGGTGTAAGTAGAGTTGGCGGGAGGACAATAATTCCATTTTACAGTAGCTTTCAAGATTTTGGTCACTGAGCTGGAAGATGCAGATTCAAATTCCTGTTTAGCCTGATTCAGAACAGAGTTTTCCCTACCAGATTACTCTCAATCAAGCAGAGCAGGGACTTGAACCTGGGTCTCCTGCATCCCAGGACAGTGCCCTAACCAGCAGGGTATATAAAGTGCGCGTGAGCGGTAGCTAGTCAGCTTTGAGAAAACTATCTGTTTGCTAGGTAGCTGCTTCCAATAGTCAACCAACCTCATTCTTCTATGGAATGGAATAGTTAGCTTTCAGTCTGCATGGAATAGTTAGCTTTCAGTCTGTCCTACCTCTTCACTCCATTGTCCTTTGGTGGAGGCTCTGCTATGGTACTTTCCATATTGTGCATTAGTTCCATGCCCTTAATGGAAAGCAGGCATTTTGTTATTGCTACAGAGAGAGCCTTCTTTTCCTCTCTTCACAGTGTCTCTCACACTGTGTGGGACTTTAGTGCATCAGCTCATTTTTATTTAAAATAATGTAAGAGAAATAACCCTTCAAGGCATGCAGTCCATGAAGGACTTCGGAGTCCTGGCTTCAAATCTCTCCTCTGCCACAGACTCTGCGACCTTGGTCAAGTCCTATAGCTTCACTCTACCTCTGTTTCCCTTCCGTGAGGCAGAGTAGCATCTTGCAGGACTATTGTGGAGAGGAGGGGACCATAGATAGTGAATGAACTTTGATAATAAATAGACCTGTTTTTAAACCTACAAACAAATGGGGGAATTCTTTTAAATTACTTTACTGAATTCTCAAAATATGTCAAAATTTTGTTGAAAATTTTCAGCAGTCAAATTTCAGCCTGCTCCCTAGCTGAACAAAAAACTGAACATTTTTCATCTAAATTTTTTGTTTGAAATTTTTCAGGTTTTTGTTTTTCTGCTGAAAAGCCAGTTTGCAATGCAAAATTTCATCCAAAACCTCAACATTTGGGAAATTTCAATTGTAAGCTAAAGTCTGCAACCTCCATTTTGTGACATGAATCCAGATCTTAGAATTTTTTTTTCCTAAAGTAATTTGAGAAAGTGATGTAGGACCAAGAAAAAGGGAGTGAGGGGCTAGTGTTGGGCTGTTCCTTTGGGGCACGGGGATCTGGATCTGGATCTGCTGGAAAATGCAGTCTTTCTTCATACAAAAGGAAAATGACTTTTTTGACTTCAGCATTCGTATAGCCGTCATCAAATGCAGTGGATTTACAATTACAATACCAACAGAAGTAATGCACTGATATTTAATTAGTTTAAATCAATTTACATCAATTAGTTTTGTGCAAACCTATGAAAGGGTAAAGAGTTGTAGAAGTGCTAAATGCTTATACTTAATATTGAATACTGGGGCGGAGGATGGGGAAAAATCATGTTTGCGTTTGGGCCCTGCATCAGCAAGGCATTTACCTGCACGACTGGCTTCAAGCATGTGAGTAGCTTCACTGAAGTCAGTGGTACGACCAGTGTGCTTAAAGTTAAACTTGTCAATCAGTACCTTGCTGTATCACTCAGCTATGGGCAGACAACAAATCCTGAAGACCACAAACACCAGATGACATTCAATGGCCATTTGATAGAGTGAAAATAGGCCATAGCATAGGGCAACTGTTCTTTTTGTTTTTAACTGATATATTTTGTTTTCACGTGTGTGTTTTCTGTACTGTGTGTGAAATGCAGTCAGGAGACACCTCAACTTAAGACATCATTTTTAGCTACTCCCAAAGTTCCCAGTGTACTTGCATTGGGAACAATTTTTGTTTGTCTCCATTGTGTGTTTCCTAAGACAGGGAACAAAGAAAATTTTCCTGTATAACTTGCTTCCACATATGACTTGCACTGCAGAATTGCTTTTTCTAACATTGCTTTCATCTCTTTATAAATCAGAACGAGATGCCTTTGACACGCTCTTCGACCACGCACCAGATAAACTCAGCGTAGTGAAAAAGGTAAAATAGTTTCAAATTTCATTTTCTGCTATGGTCAGTGATAGGTTTTTAAGCAGAAAGCGGTCCCAAAAGTCTGGAAAACTGTAGAAAATATTTGTGGAATCAGTGGAAAAAATAGGCTTATAAAAATCATACAAGCCTCTCTGCAAAGTTTCAACTGAAGTGCTTCTTTTGAACTGTTGTGACTTGGTCCAAAACCGATTGGAGTCAGTGAGGACTCCCATAATTTCAAGCGGGTTTCAGATCGTACCTTTGGTGTTTGTCTGCATTCTTTGCATTTCGAGGGAAACTACAGGTATTAATATCCAAAAGAAGCATCCATTACCTGATCGGAGAAACTGCTTTGTACAAAGGGTGTCAGTTCACAGCTGTCATAAGGGCAAATCTGTGTGCTGTGATTCACACATTATGGTTGCAAGAAGTTGTAATACACACACTATAAAAATTGGGGAGTTTTGTTTAACTTGCACTCTTAAACTTCACTTTCATTAGTGCATCCACTGGGATGCTCACTTAAAACAGCCGAAACAGTCTGTTGGGTCTGTTCTCCTGATATAGGATCACAGGCCACCCTCAGTTCCTCCCTCATTGTGCCTCTTTTTGGCGGCAGAGGGAAAAGGCAGAATAGCCATTAGTCTGTGCTGGCTTTTGTTAATATTTTCATCTGGAAGAGAACAAAGATTTTGCATTATTTCATTAGCTTGTCCAAATACCAATGTTAAACTGTTGAGCATAAAAGTGAATAACTATTTTATGTAAAGATTGGAATTGAAATTTGCTTTATATGATGTTGTTTTTAATTGAATTACTATTGCACCTAAAAGCCCTACTCGTGGGCCAGGACAGAATAGGTGTTTTCCAGTATACATTTAAATTAATATGTGTAGGCTTCTAGCATGGACAAGTTTTTATTTTTCCATTCTGAAACTACCTTTAAAGTATTTTTTAAAAGAATGATTGACTTTTAAGTTAATTCTGTCCATTTTATATAAACTTTAAAATCTGACTCCACGTCCCCTCAAAATATCTTAAGGAGATAGTCAGGTTGCTGGGTTAATACTTTAGTATATATTTATGCTGCTGTAGAACCTCTGTTGAATGTTGGCAGATGTCCAGGGCCTTGCAGGTCAGCTTCCCATTGGGATGGAAATCAGTGACACAGGGCCTGGGTATATTCTTCTTGTAACTTGTTTCTTTATACCTAGGCATTAGTTCTGGAACAGAAATGGTCACAAACAGCACCCAGACAGTCCCTTCATTCAGGAGTCTCAGCCCATTGCCCATAGAAAAATTCTGGCCCAAGAATTGACTCTGATTTAGAGAATTAAAGCAGATAGTGCACACTCCTGGCAATTGTCATAGCTTCCCCAAATAACCTGCAACTGAACCAACACACCACATAAGTTCCTCCAAGACTAAAAATGTACTGCATGCTAAGTAAGGTGTGTAAGAGCACCATCTAGTGACTCCTGCCATATTATTGTTGCAAGGAGTTACAGTAGTAATTTACACTATGATATCACTTTAATTCTTTTTTTTTTTTTTTTGTGGACTGGTAAAGATTGTATTGTGACAATTATTTATCAGTCTTTTTTAGTCTAATGCAGTATTAAGTCTACCACACAGGTCATTGTTTCTAATCTCACTGATCCTTGTCATCTTCCTTTACAGTCTCTGATCACATTTGTGAACAAACACCTAAATAAGCTGAATTTGGAAGTGACAGAATTAGAAACACAGGTAGGAGCTTTATACAAGAAATTAAATCGCAAGGTATAAATCACTAATGTAGGTCCTCATTCTGAAAACTTTTATGCATGTGCTTATCTTATGCATATGTGTAGCTCAGTTAGAGTTACTTATGTGTAAGTGTTTGCCTTATCTTGTAGGTGATTATAATTTGCAGTGGTGTTTGCCTCTGGCTGCTTCTCTTTACCCACTGTTGCACACATGACTTACAGCAGATACTGCTGGCAATTTGTAATCATGCCTGACTTCAAATAACAGGAAGTTTTACAGTACTAAATATTTGTTTATATATTGACTGTAATACATGACTGGGTTTCAGACCAACTTCCCTAACACATCAAAGAAAATATTTGCAAAGCACTAGCGGTATTAATTTATGGACGGGAGCAGGTCAGAGCCTGTCTTTCCCAATTGTGTGAATTCAGGCAGTTGATTGGAACAAGGAAAAAAACCTAGCTGATTCCGTAATTAATGTGGCATACATTTGTCTGTGTTTAACTTGTATTAGATATTGGATATTCTTGAATACACTATAACCCAATCAAACATGAGCTCTCTAGGCACAGGGACATGTTGCTTTTACTCAACTGCAAATATATAAGAAGCTTGCATAGTTCTAACTGCAGTAATAGAAATGATTACATGGTGTAACAGAAGAGAGTTCTTGGAAGACAGAGACTGCTTTAAAATGGGAAAAAGTGATTAACTTATTCTTTGCTGCTTGCCCAGGAGAGCAAGTGTGGGCACAGGATAGTTTAGGGAATGGGTTATTGAATACTCAGCATTTTATTTAGATAAATGGTTTAAATCTGGCCTAGACCAGTGGTTTTCAAACCATGGGTCGGGACGCAGTACTGGGTTGCAGACCCTCACATACTGGATCGTAGCGCCCCCTGCTGCTGCAGGCCACAAGACTGGAATGCATTGCTAAAAGATGTAGTTGTTGGGACGCAGGCATAAATTATGTTTTTCAACTGGGTCCCAAGGAGAAAAAGTTTGAAAACCACTGGGCTAGACTCATATTGGTCATCCATTGTCTGATGTTCTGTGTAGGGTTGCAACCTTTCTAGTGGCTCATAACTGGATCCCCAAGTCCTGTCCCCATCTCTGTTTCTTTCCCCAGTCCTGCCCACTTCTCTGTGTCTTCCCCCCAGGTCCCACCACTAATGCTTGCTCCTCTCTCTCATGCCCACCATGGAGTTACTATCTCTGAGGTACATCTCCCCACACATCCAAAGGGTAATGAGCACAATTTGCGCATACACACAGAGATTTTCATTTACAGACACTCATTTGAACATCTCCATTTACACATCCATGTGCACCCACCTACACACAGACACACACAAAATGGGAGATTTGCACACTCATTCTGTGGGGAGCTCCCCCTTTAGCACATACAGTTGGGGTTAAAGGGAGGAATCCTCCCTACATTTACACATATGCCCAGATTGCACTAGTGCCTGAGAGAAAAGAAGGTCCCACCCACTTGCACACTCAGTCGGCATGTGGAAGAAAGAGGAAACAGGTGCTTCTCCATTTGCAGCAGATCTGCCTGAGAGAAAAGGAAAGGAACACCCTGTCCATTTGTTGTACGCCCACTCAGTTCCTGCACCCCACCTAACTCCACACTGAGAGACTTTCCAAACTTTCCCAGGTTGGGTGAGCAGGAGTGGGCAGGGCCGGGAGGGCTGTGGGCTGTGATTGGCTGGGTGGGCAGGGGCCAAGCTGTGATTGACTGGGCTCTATCCTTCTTGTCATGAGGGTGCTGAGCATTTGCTGGGTAAGCATCTCTCAGTAGATTAAATTCAAATTGGAAACAAGTTTAGAGTTGCCATCGTGGAAAACACATTTTAAAAAAAAATTGGACATCAGGGCTTGTGAAATGGCACCCAGACACACAAGCTGAAACCCAGACTGTTCATATGAAAACCAGAGTGGTGTCAATCCTAGTGAAGGGGAGGTTTCAGTCCAATTCTGGGGTCTGGCAATCTGTATCACAAAAATACACTCTAGTTCTCTGCTGAGACACCAATAATTAACTGAGCTATAGAGACTTGAGCAACTCTCGTGTCCCAAGAGCCTTGTATGATCACTGTCAACGTGGTATCTGGTTTATGGGTATAGGCCTTTGATATCTAAGGGTTGTCAATCTAGCACTATTCACCAGTGCTAAAATGTAAAAGCACAAGAAAATGGGCCAAGGTTACAATAAGTGGAAATATTGGTTATATGAAACACCCTGATATTTTAGGAATTGATTGGTGTCTTGGAACTCTTACCATTGTACTTACTGTGAAAGTAATTGCTAAATCCTCTGCAGTGCAAAGTGGTCAGAATTAACAAGGATTTTTCTGCTTTGGAGAGTAGGTTGAGAGACTATCATGTCTGAAAAGTTACTAGATCACACAGAATTTTGATCACTGAACTATTGCTTATATTGGTCAGATTGTGCATTACCAGGCTAGCTGCGGTGTATCTGTATTACCATCCCTTATTAGATGGAATCAGACCTGTCAAGTGTTTGAGATAATTCCCCCTCTAGTGACTGGCCTACAGAGACGATGTAGAGGAAGATTTTTTCAAAGGAACAACTAGCAATGAAGACCCTAACGCCCATTCATTTACGATTGGAGTTAGGCACCTCTCTGCCTTTTGTGCCTTTGAAAATCTCCTCTGTAAGTCTAGTGACAGCTAATAGGAGGTTCTGCTTCTGCTAAAGTGTTAGATCCTTATCTCGTGCCACATTTCTGTTGCTCTGGTTTCTGCAGTGTATGACTCTGTGGATTGTTAAACTGTTTTATTATTTGTTTTACTGTAGAGCGTATGAGCCTTAGTCATGGGCCAGGTCCCCATAGTAGTAGAAGTTGTACAAACACTGAACAGAGACCTGGCCTCAGAGATCTCTTTGCCATGTGTCGCCTTCTCTCTGAATAAAGGTTCAGGGTATGTCACACAGGTCATAGTGGAACCAATACAGGGAATTTTGTTTGGAATATGCAGTTCCTACCAACATTTGAAAGGAATTGTATTGGTTTAGAGCATAGAAACTCTATTGTAGGCTTGCATGTAGCTCTCCTCTTGGATTGGAGCATCTCATCCCCAGTCAAGTGAACATATATGAGGTAAAATAAGGAAAAGGCATGCACCCAGAGTTTTGTATAGTCTTCTGGGTTGTGTTTTAAACAGCATTTCCCATTGTCAAGGTAGCACATAGTTATTTTATTCATGGTGAAGATGGTTAAAAAAGTGCTCTCGGAAGTGGGGCAACATCAGTGTGTGTCTCTGCAACAGCCTGTCTAGCCACTCAGGGATATGTCAATGGATTCCAAAGAAAAATCTGTTTGGCATTTCTTAGCTGAAAGGATATTGATCATGATACAGGGCTTTGATGGTTAAGTCTTGGAGAAGAGGGACTGGCTGGGGATCCTACTGTTTCTGACACAAGTGCAGTAAATCCTTTGCAGTCCTGAATGGGGCAGAAAGTAGATGTTCAAAGATCTTACAGACAGCTAATGTAGTGCTGCAAGTAGAGGTGAGTGGTTTGGGCTATTTGTCTTGATTTTTCTCATTGCTTTCAAAGCCTTGTGTGAAACCAGATGCCTCTTCCCTGCCATCTGAGAATTTTATCAGTCTCTCTCCTCAGTTTGCAGATGGTGTCTACTTGGTATTACTCATGGGTCTTCTTGAAGACTATTTTGTTCCACTCCACAACTTCTATTTAACACCTGAAAGTTTTGATCAAAAGGTGAGTAAAAATTCCAATTTGTGCGCCTCTCGCTGCCATACTACGTAGGCTTTTTTCCATCCGTTGGCTCCATGCTCTTCATGCCCAATTAATCCAGAGTATAGCATATCTTTTCTTTCAAAGGCTATATTCAAAGATGCATTTGGCAGTTACTAGTATCTGTACTTCAAAGGTTGCCTGTGAAACAAAGGTGTAAATTTCAGTGTCTTTACGAACAGCTCCTGAATGACCCCAGCAGCTAGGCTAAGAGAGGCATTCAGCATGCTGTTACCTACAAATATATTTAAGAGAAGAAAAACTAGGTCCTGCGATGTGCAGCACAGCTCTAGTCAGGTTGATGTTTATAAACTCAAAGGGTAGAAAATAATAAATAGTTTGTGCTTACATAGAGCTCTGACATGTTCACATTGATTTACTACTTCTTATAGCAATGCTTAAAGGCATCGTAAAGTCACAATAAAAGACAATCCCCATCCTGAACTGCTTACAATCCAAATATGCAAGAAGGGCAAAATGGGGGAGACAGGAAGTAGTAGTATCCCCATTTTACAGATGGAAAACTGTGGCACAAAGAGACTAAGTGGCTTGGCAAAGGGAGCACAGGCAGTCAGTGCTGCACTGCCAAGAATTGAACACTGTTGTTCGGAGTCTCATTTCCAGGCTTTCACCACAAAGCCATCCTTTTATCTTTCCTAATTTTTGTCATGTCCCGGTAAAGTAAGTAATATGCGAGAAACTGAGGCAGAGTGGTAATGACTTGGCACAGCTGGTCTCTGACAGCATTGGGATTAGACCTCACTTGCTGAGCACTAGTAGTGGGATTGACTCCGTACCAGACACACAATAAGATGTAGGCCCTGATCCTGCAGTGAGTGCCACATAGACAGCAGGCAGCACAAAGCCCCACTGATGTCAATAGGAATCTACACAAGTCATATCTGGAGCAGGGTTTATGATCTAGGTACGCAGACAGTGCACTGGGAGATCCCAAGGGAGACTCTAGCTAAGCACTTCTATGTATTTCTTTCCATTTGGTAAGATGTGAACGACTGCTTCTGAGCTAGTGTGGGTTACTGGGGATGGGCTTTGCAGACTAAGCGAGCCATAAGGCAAGCGTAACTGGGAGGCTGTTCCATTGGGTGGCATAAGCTATTGGCACCCAGAGTTATCTGCACGTTATGAACATTGCGCACCACTGGGTGGGGCGACAGGTCATCCATGTTGGACTTTCTCCACAGCAGTGGCAAGGAGGAGCAGCGCTGGCTGCTGACTGCTCACTCGGGTTGGGCTCCTTGGCTACTTTGACACAATTGGGAGCGCTGCAGGGCCAAAATTCAGCCAGTGGCCTTGTGACCTGGTGCACAGGGGTCACAGCACTGCTGAGGTTTGGCACTGTCATGATTCCAGGGTGCCAGGGCCAAACCTGAGTGGGCAGAGGGATAGCCTGTGCTGCTGCTCCTTACTGCTCAGGGGAGGCTGGCTCCTGCCCAGGGCCAGATTAAGACATGCTGAGGCCCTAATCTATGTCAAGATGTAGAAGCCACATACCATAACAAAATAAATAAATAAATAAATAAAGAGAAAAAAGATTGTATTACATTCTAACAGAAAGGGCAATGAAAAAATAAATGATAAATCTTTATATTTGCATATATACATAGGTAAAGATGCAACAAACAACTAATAATCTAAATAAAACTTGCAACTTGCAAAAAACCATGTTTACATTATTAAATACCACGATTTCTTAATTAGCATATATTTAATTCTTCACATAACATAAGAATTAGGTGTCCCCCAATGAAATTAATAGGCAGTAGGTTTAAAACAATCAAAACGAAGCATTTCTTCCCATAACACACAGTCAGCCTATTTAACTCTTTGCCAGAGGATGTTGTAAAGGCCAAGACCATGTAAAAATTAATTAAAACATAAAAAATGTTTAGTACAGAAACTATCCAAGATAATGACCTCTCAAGATAGTGATAATGCAAGATAATGACCTTGGCAAATAAAGCATTTTAAAAATCTTGGCCTACTAGGAAACATTTATATAAGTTTCCCAGTCACAAATCTAGCATTCTGGAGCAAATTCACTGAAACACAGTTCAACAAACAAATGTTCCTTTCATGTGCCTTTCCCTTCTCCTGCCACCACGCCCCACTCACCGTGTTGACCTCCTTGGTTAGTACTGGAGACCCACAGTTCAGAGGTGCTTTTGCATGAATTCACCTTCTAGGGAAAAGGGGGAAAGAAGGCACTGTCTGCTGTGACCTGACTCTTGCGATTTTAGGTCTCAGTGGGGGAATTTATGATGATGCAGGCTGGCAGTGTCTTCACAGAAACACTGTGACTGTTCCATAGCAGGTCTAAGCACTAGCACTTATCAGTGATTTCAACTATAATGGTCACTTCAAATAACAAAAGACATCTGAACCCTCTTACTCCTTAGTGAGTTCAGATCAGTCATTTCCAAGTCCCAACCAATGACTAAATTGGTACAACACTCTGTTACTAGCAACTGACAACTGGGGCGGGTGGGGTGTTGGGAGGCCCCTCATAATCTTAGGCACTAAGCTGTAGCTTACTTAGCTTGTGCTTAAATCCAGCGCTGCTCCTGCCCCAGGGCTTGGGGCTTTTAGCAGCCCATTTCCCTTCTGCTCTGCCCTCAGGTCTTGCTCAGCGACAACCACAAGACCTTCTACAAGTACAGGGAGCTTCAGAGAGTGCCAGTACAGTGTCTGGCTGGGAGAGGGGCAGCAGGGAGCTCCCTCTGATATGAGCACGTAGTGCATTGTGGGGCTTGACATGTTAGTAAAGTTACAGGACCTTAGTACTCTTTAAGGGCCTGATCCTGCAAGATAGTGAACACCTTCTCTTCCTGGTGACTTTAGGGAAGATGGATGAGGTTCAGTGCCTACCAGGAGGAGTCCAATACCTTAAAGGATCAGGTCTTCATTTTGCATCTCACCTTTGATGAACGTAGCTCAACTGCATTAGAAGGGATCGTACAAATATTATGGGTGAAAAATATATTGTATCAAATTAGGAAGGTATTGTAACTGGCTGAAGCATTTTCCCAAAACACTCTGCCCCGTTAACTGGTGTTGATCCTGCTGAGAAACAGTTCCATGTATTTTGCTGACTTAGTAAGGCAGGTGATTAGTTGACAGATATGGATGTAGGGAAGTGGGAAAGTCTGGAAAGAAGAGGATCTAGTGTGTGGTCAGAGAAGTCCTGTGAGAGGAACCTCTAAGAGCAACCAAACCTGAGGATAAGATATGAGTTGATCTTCGGTATCTTAGAGTTTTCTTTCCTAATAAAAAAAAATGCCAAGGGAGTGAGGATGATGGACTTCATAGTCTGTGTCTGTAGAGTAGGTTGGGAAAGATGATTTTACTACTTCATAAAAAAAACCTCAATGCCACTGCTTAGCTTCTTCTTCCTGCACTTTTTCTCTCTTTCTTATGGGTTGAATTTCCCTGAGTAAAAAATCACATGATGCTTATCTATAGTGCCATAGATGCTCAGCTGAGATTGTGCTGCTGCTTGTTTAACTGTCTAGCTTCACGAGACTCGGGCCGAATGAAAGTTATTGGTTATTGTTTTGAGCAGTCTTCAGCAGTAAGAAGAAATTGTATACGTGAGTATGGCGGAGGGATTAGTTAGCTTTTATTTCTTTAACTGTGAATCTCTTTCTACCTCTGACATTGGTTTTGCTTAAATAAATCAAGGAGAAAAAGGAGTAGGAGGAAAGATTAAAATTCTGAGCAGTTAACCCCACATACAGGCCTTTTCTCATCTTAACACAAAGTGGTTTTTGTAGGCATAATTTCCCTGCTCACTGTGATGAGTAGTTTTAATCAAATTTCCTGCCTCATGCCACATAATATCTCCAGAGTCAGTCACTTACAGGGACAAAACCACAGAGATCTTTTTATCCAAATTACCCTGCCACATGCAGAGAGGAAGAATTTCTTAAACTTCAGTAGGCACCCAGTAGAAAAACTGATTGCTCACCTTAAATCCTTTCAGATTAACATTGCCTCCCCAAGAGGTTTCTCTTCTCATTGATCCTCTTTTATAGTTTTTTTCCCCTAGGCATCTGCCTGTTTTCTTCTCTGACTTTACCTTAATTGTAAGAGTAGTTTTTGTGGATTCTCTGTTAATGTGTCTGCCTTCCTTTTCATAGAATCCCAAAGCCCTCTTTCTCTCTCTTGAAATACTGCTCTTAATTATTACTGCAGGAACAGCCTACTGGTGCTGCTGTTTGGAACTTAGATTGTAAAGATCTAGAGAAGATTTGAAAATGTCAAGCCCGATATTACTTCCCTCTCTAATAGTCACCTGCTTTCTGTTGAATAACTGCTAAGTTCCTTACTGCTTAGATGTTCTGTTCCTTGAAGGCTGAAACACTAATCTATCTTGAGTATACAGATGAGAAGAAGTAACCAGAAATGCTGAAGTTTCTGCCCTTGAAAAAATCTGTGACATCTTGACTTCTCAAGGTCCCTTCCCATCCTACATTTCTATGATTCTATGATCTCAATTGCACACCAGTCTCCATCACAGAGAGTTGATTGTTCTGCCAAGCTTTCATGGGGTTTTCTAATTCATTCAGTACTCGTATTACATTTTTTATTCTTTGAGTTTGGAAACTTTCTTCTTAAATGAGTCCCTCTGTAGAACTGATTTCTGCTGCTTCTGCTTCTGGGAGGTAGAACACCTGGGATTCAGATCAACAGATATTGTTGATTTTAAAACTAACAAAATAAATCCCAGCATCATTATTTTGGACATCAAGGGAAGGGATTTATTTATTAATTTGTAAATTTATAAATTTATTTAGAATTTTATTAATTTGTTAGAATTTGGGAATTTAAATACACTGCTTCTTTGCAGGTCCATAATGTTTCCTTTGCTTTTGAATTAATGCAAGATGGAGGGCTCAAGAAACCAAAGGCTCGCCCTGAAGGTAATATACACACCTCATAAGCATGAATTATTTATACGGACATAGTGGCGATTATACCTCTAGCGCTAATGCTATTAAAGTCAATGGGGTTGTGTCAGGAAAGAATGTTGTTGTGGGTGTATATATTATGTATAAACGTTGTTTATCCAACTCCCTCTGATCCAAAAGAGTCAACTCATCTGTTGACAGGTTCAAGTCTGGCCCATGATTTTAGTAAATGATAATGCTCTGTGACAGCTGGTCAGTACCCTACATTAGATCACTTGCTGCTCTCAATCCTTATCCTAGTGGAAAGTTTACATAAAAACGGTTACCCTCATGATCAGTGCTAATTTGCTAGCAGCCTGATCACAGAGACAAATAACTGAGGGTCCAGTGTTGTTCCTACAAAAATCAGTGACAAAAACGCCCATTGGCTGCTGTGGTGCAGGGTTAAGTACTGAATGAACATGACCCTTTTGCCTTTTTAAAGGCTGTACCTCGGTGTACTGAAGCTAATGAATGCAGCAGTGTCGAGAAGCTTACACTGTCTTTGCACTGCATGCTTTTTGGCTAAAGAGAGAAATTATGTCTCCCTGACTGTCAGTCGAGCAGTGCTCATTTTCATGATCACTATCCCAGAAGTGCGGTAGGTGCTTCTGCAGAGCACACAGAAAGACACGGAGGCCTGAGGTGCGTACAGTCTGGATGAGGTAAACGAGGGTAATAAATAGCAGGGAGGAGATGAGGTGAGGAAGGGCCAAAGTTGCATCAGGATCACATCGTTACTCGGTTTTGGCACGTGCCTGCCTTTATGGCTCAGGTTATTTTTCTTGTTTCTTCTGAGGCATTATGGGAAAAGTGCACCTAAAGGAGAGATTTGAATGAAGTGAACATACTAGAGGTAAGGACCGGACTCAGGAAGACCTTCCATATATTAGGGCTGGGGAAGGTTGTGAGTGCAGTAGTAGCAAAATCAGGAATAGCATTGGTAGGGCGGAGGGAATGAGGGTGATGAGAGGAGAAGGCAGGTAACTTCTCCTTAAGCTTAGCTTGACCATTAATGCAGGAAAGCCATTCAAAGCCATGTTTCTACACCATTTGCTCCAGACTCCATGTGGTTTGCCCTCTGATTCAGTGTATAGCAGAGGATGTTTTAAAGAAAATGGGAGCAGGTTTCGGTGTCCACATGGTCTTTAAATCAGCTGATCACTGCACTGTTTAGAAATTAAATTGATTAATAGAAGTAGGAGAGCAAGGTTAGGTAATGTGGCAGTCTTCTTGATCTGTGGATGCAATGCGGACACATATTTGTATTTGCGCAGGGCTCTATTCCTGTGTACTGTTCTCCTGTGGCACAGGTTCACATTTGCTACACTGGGTTGAGTTAAAGTGCTGATTTACCATGCAAAGCTGGGATTTCCAGCAGAGGAGAGACTTTTTTGGTATTGCTGCTTCTATGGAAGGAACAGTAGCATCTGAGGCTGTGCTTATTGCAGTAGTTTTATTTCATCCTTCTGTGGAATCCAGAAGGATGGGCACTTGTATGCCATAGTGTCCCTTCAAATAACAATTCACTTCTGGTGCTGTTCCTCATGCTCCAGAGACCATTTTATGCATGGATTCCCTGTGTGTACTGTTCACTATTGTCATTTTGTTCCTGAATGGACTGCAAAGCACCCCAGTTGAAGCCATTTAGTGGAAGGTTGATGGACGGTTGGTTTGACTCGTATAGTAAAGTCCACTTGAATTATTTGTTGTAGAATTTTCTTGGGGCGGGGCCCTAACACCACTTTACAATGGAAGACCGTTCTGCAGGACCCATGAGACAGGTCTAGTGTCCAATTTAATGTTTTAGTGTATCCTGCTCGACTCCCCCCCCAACCCAATAAAATACAAAAAATTATCTTGGAGGGTGTCAACAACACTGCACAAATGACAAGCCAAATTTTGACACCTATTTACATCCATTAAATACAGCAGACACAACTGAAAGCAAAATTTGTCTGCACGTTATTAAAGCTGAGTGGATTTTAGTGGGCTGTTTTATTCTCCTCCAAAGAGATTTTTAACACTATCACTATTTAACACTAACACTATTAAAAATACAATAAACACTATTGTAGGCTATTTTTATCATTGATTGCCACCTTTTGTTTGCATTCTGTCAGTTAGCATTGGGTGGGATTTGGCCGCACAAACTTCCTCTTACAAGCAGCAGAAGATTGAGATCATGGCTTTTTCTTGGGCATGTCTGATGTCCCTCTTGTCAGTGCTTCTCATCATGGTCTAAAATTTCCTACACAGTGAGGCTATATCTGATATTACATTATTTTTTAATATAGCAGACAAAGGTTTAACAAGATGCGATGACTGGAAAGTCTCTGAAGGCGGGGAAAAATTAAAATGGAAATAAGGCATGCATTTTATAAGGGAGAGTAATTAAGCATTAGACCAAATGGTCAAAAGATGAGGTGAATTCTCCATCACTTGGAGGCATTACATTAGAAGTTGATATATATTTATATAAGTTGATATGTCAAGGTAGAATATATCTAAATGATCTATTTTAGTTCAGCCACAAGTTATTAAACTGAATGCAGGAATTACATGGGAAAGTTCTCTGGCCTATGTTATATGGGAGGTCAGACTAGATGATCATAGACCCTTCTGACTTAAATTCTATGAAGCATTTCATAATTATCAAGTAAAAGGCTCAGGTTTATTCCTTTTAAGCAGGCAGAAGTGTTGGCAGAGACTTTGAGATGGACCTAATGTTCAAGGGAGGTCTCTGGGGAGGCAGGCCCTTGAGAATAGGAGGGAAGGGAAGAGGTAAACCAATGGAGCAATGGGAAATGATGCATATACCCTGAGAAACAACAGAGTCCTATGGCACTTTTAAAGACTAACAGATTTATTTATTGCATGAGCTTTCGTGGGAGAAAATCCCCCTGAGAGTTCCTGAAGGCAGAAAACTACTGGTCACCTTAAAAAACAATCATCCTGTTGCATTTCACCTGTAAATTGATGATCACAAACAGCACTGTTCACTTATCTTCCAAACCAGGTACTAAAACAAAGAACAAAGACAACTAATCTCGGTACTGGGCACCTGGAAATGTAGTCCTTAATCCTTGGCTCTGGCTGAGCTGTGTTTGGTTCTGCAGTGGAAAGGGACTTTGTCATTTTCATGCCCCCCCTTTCTCCCTACCCCCAAGCCACAGGGCTACTCGAGACTGATTTGTCTCGAGGAGCTCTAATTTCTAGCTGCCTGAGGAGGATGTATTGGGGGTTGCAGAGTGCTGTGTTTTCTGGCCACCCTTCCTTCCTTTGGCACACACTCTGTCTCTGTGTTGGCTGGATGGTGTAGAGTTGGCTAGGCAGGTTCTGTGCCTGTTGGGGATTGTCCACGCCACAGTATCCTCAGCTAACCACATGGGTCTGCTTTAAAGGTGCTTTGCGCTGCCAGAGCTATACATTTGGCTTTGGCTCTTCAAGTTGGTTGTCAGGACCACCAGGTCAAATCTGTCTGTGGGTTCCCTTGGTTTACTGATTGTAGAGGAGGTCCAAAGGGGTAGCCATGTTAGTCTATTGCAGAGAAACAAACAGAGTCCTGTGGCACTTTTAAAGACTAACAGATTTATTTATCACATGAGCTTTCGTGGGAGAAAATCCCACTTCGTTAGACGCTTTGTAGAGGAGGTGGCTGGTAAGAAGCATTGCTCCTTAGGGCTAAAATCACATTTAAATCGGTCCCTGAGGCAGCTGGGTAGGTTGCACAGAACACATTTCCAAGCCTTTGGGAGTGTTTCACTGCTGGGAATGCTGTGGAATTAAACAGCTTCCTTACACCTTTGGAAACCTTTGATATACAGAGCTCCTTCCACTGAAACGACATGCCTCTTCCTATTTGCTTTATTGCAGTAGTCATTTTTGTGTTAGCTATCTTTTTCTTAGGAGTTCACCTACTTACTCTTTTATGGCCTATGCAAACATCCAAGTATGAGGAAGAGAGGATGGCATGGGGGGAGTGCATGACTCTGGGAGCTGGTAATTGGATATGAAGCTTTTCAACGTCTAAGTCACTACTTCAAATCCGGCCAAGCTGATAGAGGCTGCAAGCCATTTAGTAATGCTGGTAGCTGTTCAGAGGCTTGCGTAAAGTAGTTAGTTACTTCTGCAACAAGCATGTGCAACAGAATTCTGTCCCTTCAAGTGGCACTAATTAAAAGCCAGTTGGCCATCCCATCACAGAAGCTGAGAAGCATATGTTCATGGAGAATGGATTTCCCTCCTACCCAACCAAGAGAGCATTTCAGATGAGGCATATTTGCAGAGCCTGGTGGGGAAGCCTGTTCACTGTGTCCTCTCTGTGGGGCTCTGCAGCCAGAGCCATTAACATGTATTTAATTCACACGTTAAACGAGGAGACCAAAGAGCCTCTTTCCACACAACTGTGAAAAATAATGGGTGAAGGAAAAGATGATGGTGTGAAGCATAGTGGGGGCTTGTGGATTGTCATCTGAAGAGTGAAGCAGGTGTGAGAGGTGGATGTTTTCACTGCACCTCAAATTGGTTTCCCCAGCTTAGATAACTCTTTTCTCTCTTCTTTGCTCCTTATTGTTCCTCTCTCACAGGTCAGTTTTTTGGGTGGAGGTTTTCTTGTTGGGGATTTTTTAAATTTTATTTTATCTCTTTTGCTCTTTCTTTCTCTTCTTCCACCTGCCCTGCTTTATCTCGTTTTTTTTTTTTTTTTTTTTTTTTTCCCCTTTCCCCCCGGTTTTTTTCCCCGGCCGCCCACCGTTAAAACCTCTTTAAATGCTGCTTTCCCCCTCTCCTGCACGGCTGGTATTGGGAGAGCCTCTCTTCAGCTGTGTAAGTGCACTCTGTGGTATACCTTCCCCTGGCAGCCTGTGGGGTGTACTTTTCTGCAGCGTTTCCTGGATGTCACCATAGCAAAAGGACAGGAAGAGCAAAGAGAGAAGCTCTCTGTTCCCCATTTGAGGTGGGAGAATGCCAAGCCAGTGGGCATTAAGTTTGGAGCTTGCAAAGATCAAAGAAGGCCTGTCGTTATGGTGGACTGTCCTTGTTAGTGCACCTTTCCCTTCTTTGCTCTGATGAAAATGTACCTCGACTCCAGCGCAGTAAGAGGGGGTGCAGGAGATTAAGCCCTGCTCGCTGCATAGCCAGTTGCTGCAGAGAGTCTAGAAATGGTGGGTTCAGAACCTCACGTGAAGTCTACAATTTGGGCTTGAATCCCCACTCTGGACCTCCAGGTAGCAATGTCCCTGGTAGAAACTCACTAGAAATGGTTACAGCTGTGACGTGGTATCTAACATGGAGTATTTTTTGAAAATTTTCCATGAGGTATTGGATCTGAGACAGAAGCACCCTTCACCCTGTGATAAATTGTAGATCAGGGAGGGGTGGTGGTTCCCCTCCCCCCCATCACCTCCTGCCCAGAGAGAAGTTTAAAAATGTCAGGGATTAAAGTAATGGCTAAGGTTTCTTGAAGTCCATCGTATGATGCTATGCAAGGGAACAGGATCTGTTTTTATAAATTTGATGTAATATTTTATTCGTCGAGTTCACAAATCAGAAGACACTTTATTCCATTCAGTAGAAACTGGGAGGCAACACTAAAGCAACCTAAGAATTTCTCCTTTTCTTCCACAGATGTTGTTAACTTGGATCTGAAGTCTACGCTCAGGGTTTTATACAACCTGTTCACGAAGTATAAGAATGTCGAGTGATCCTGGAAGTTGCTGAGAGGTTAATCCACATAACCTCTGCCAGCGGGTGGGGGGTAGGGGAGGAAAAGGGAAAAACAAAAAAAAAAACAAAGCATCCTCTGTGCTCCCTTTGTGCCTTACATTATATTCCATGCTGCATGATGGCATTCCCTCCTTCTGTTAACATTATCTCAGTGTAACTCTTTGTGTGACATGCTCAGTGAAAATACTCTGCGTTTTATGTAGCACTCTTTTGAAATATTATCATCTTTACATCGTAGCTCTGAGAATCAGGTGGATCTGTTTGCCAAGGTTAAGACGTTTTCTTGTTCTATTGATAAAGAAATATAATAAGCAGGGAAAACTTGAACCCTTCTTGATGGGGCAATGCCTTAATATACTTTCTTTTGTAAACCACTTGATTACCATTGGTGTCGGAGGATACATTAGGCTTGACTGTTAGCAATACAAAACCAGACCCTTGCATTGCAATTTATGTAGAAGCTGCATGTTTTTCATTCAGTAAGGTTTGTGTGTGTTACTGTGTTTCTTTCCAAGGGCACCACCTGAAAATTTCATACGAACCTATCTGTACTTTTTCTACCTTTCCTATTCCTCGTACCACTCAGTATTACTTTCAGTAGATGTTTACGCACAGTCAGCCTAGAAATGGAAAGATTGCTGAATCCGGTCATGTCTGCTTTTCTCCCCCACCTTGTGTGTGTGAGGAGAAAGTTGGGTGTCTGGGGCTGCAGCCACATTTTAAGTATGCGGATCAGACCAGTCTGGTCAGGAGCTGGTCAGTATGGGTGTACTAGATATAGCCATTCTTTTTAAAAGCCCTTTCTAGAATGAACAGGAAGAAGAACCTCTGCTTTGAGGTGCACAGTTGATTTTTTTTTTTTTTCATGTGGAAAAGTTAGAACATCTGCTTTTGTTTTCATTGAAGTCAGTGGCAGTTATAACATTATAGAGCCCAAAGTCTGGAAACAGAACTGCAAGTTTTGTCTTAAAAATCAAATGGAGCAAAGCCATTTTTCAATAATATTTTGCTTCTGCTTCCTGCTTATAGTAGGCACATCCATACAGTGTACATCAGTGTCAAACACACAGTGCACTGAGTTTGGATCAGTTCGATGCAATCCCAGGGCTGAAAATAACCTGTTTCCTTTCAGTGATGCTGTGATGAGTTGACTTCATCCCATCCTCCTTAATGATACTGAGCTACTGCTATGAATTCTGGACCCAGGCCTGTCATCCTTATGGAAAACACCCATTGAGGTCTGGAGGAGTTGTGCTTGAGAAAAGACTCGACCATCTGAATGTATCTACCTTGTCACAGTACTTGCTGGATTTCACCTGATAGTACAGACCTATCTATGTGCCTAATGATGCAATAGGTATAGCTAAAAGTACAAAGAAGGCAACGCCTGGATGTGATTTGTATGAGCAGGTTATGGTCAGGGCTATTAAAAGAAATAGCATCATACTAAAGTAAGTTATTTGGGGGCTATATGTTTTGTAGCATTTCTTCCCCTCAGAATGTGGAGGAGAGATTCAAAATCACTATATTATTGCTTTATATTCATCACATTAGTCACATTTTATGGGCTGTCAGGTTTTCGGTAAATTTAACAGAGCGACCTATCAAGGAAGACAATGTTACTGCATTATCTAGGCCAAGTTCAGTCCTGTTGTAAGCAGAGGCACATTTCTCATTCACTACAAATGAAATACATCTGCTTACACCAAGACTGAAGTTACCCTTCAGCGTTAAAAGACCAAGAGGAAATGTGTCCCCTTATTGTGCTATGTGAACTGTGGTGGAATTGTACAGAAGGGATTTTTCTCTTCATTAACATTTTTGTATCTCAGCTTGACACTAGAACAGTGGCTTGCAAAAGGAAAAACACATTTCTTTTGTTTCTTTATGATGCATAAAAGTAGCCCAAGGGTAGCTATTATCCAACCTCCCCCCCACCCCCAAAAAAAATTGGGAGTTGGTTTCTACTTGTTTCTGTTAGAAATTCAGGTCACTTCCACCATGGAAGGTGCTATGGTGACTGAAGAACTAGTGAATTAGATTGTAAGGACAAGCTTCAGAAAGGAATTTATATCCCTAAACTGATACTTCGGGCACCTAAATCCAAAATTTAGATCCTCAGCCCTCATGCTCATCTGCTTTCTATTCCTGCAGGTGCCTAAATTCCTCCTTAAGCTCAAATATTGTATATGAAGTGGAACAGCTTCTATCGGAGAGATTGCGATCTCCACCCTAGAAAACCCTATAGCCCTAGCAGTTATTAGTACATCTAGGAGTTGGGAGATCTGGTTTCAAGTCCCCACTCCAGGTCACACAGAGTGGTGATTTGAACTGAACCTGGTCTTACACATCTCCTAGGAGTGCTCTAATCACTGTGCTATTAGGTTAGGAATACTTTCTCAGGGAATAGATGAGAAGTAAAAAGTCTGTTAAAAATTCATGATCCCTGCAGTTCAGGTGTGAGTGCTAACACCATACATCGCCTGAGATGCTCCAGAGTTCTTCCAGAAAAGCCCAGACTTCACATTCCCAATATTTCCAGTGTTAGAAACAAGCAGTAAAAGTAAAATTTTCAGAGTGGTGGTGGGAACTTAGGTAAGAGCAGCTGTCTTCATCAGAAAGAATCAATAAGGGGCACAACATCTAATTAAAATACCTTTCAGGTCACCTTTTAAAGGGACACCAAATTTTGCCCAATTAAGGGCTGCCTTGGCCATTTGCTGGGATATAGAGGACCTGGATCCTACAATGTGAGAAATTATACTTTATCTGCAATCCTTTTAGTACTCTTGTGAGCAGGCGACTGCAGGTTTGGGACCTTTAGTTTGTATGACACGGTAAAATTGCTGACTAGATGCTTTTAACTTAAGCAGGGCTTTCCCAAAAGCAAATGGTTTTAAAACAGGATCATCTTGATCTAGCTCCCCACCAAATAATATTGTTTATTTCATGCCTGGTCTATCACATATTAACTTGTGGGTTGTATTGAGCTAATATATTATGGTTTTAAAGCTTAAAAACATAGCTTTCCCCCCATCTGTGCTAAAAAACAGGATGGATAATATTTTGGTGGTACTCCTGGAGTTTGTGCATTCTGCCTCTTACTGTAAAGATGGTAGAAAAGAGAAGGGAATTCTGAGGCTCGTTACATAGCTCTTGAACACTGCATGCCCAATATTCAAGCTTCCACATTTACATATGGTTAATGAGATTTGCTGCCTTTAAAGTCTATGTAATGTGCTTTGTAGATTCACCAGCAGAACCGCAGATGCCTGCACCATTCAGCTCCAGCCAGTTGTATTACAGCTGGCTGTATGGTTCAGAAGAGGCCTGAGCTATGCTCAGCTGAGTCCTAATGTATCGCAACAAAGGCAGAGTTTACATTAATATAAAAATTTACAGAACTTTCTTTTTTCCCTTCATACAAAACCAGTATTTTGTGTATTCATGAATTTTAAGAATCTTTTTCTACTATTTTTTAACAATGTTCACTCTGGATTTCTGTTACTAAAAAAACCAAAACAGAAAAGAGCCTTGCGGATAGGAGGCTGCACTTGTCGTACGTTGGACAAGTCTGGCTTAGTGAGAATGTAAAAGTAGTGTACTGTAAGCAAATTACAATGCAATCCTATGTTTTCTCAAGTCACAGCAGGAGTGTTTTGGAACTTAATGCATGGTTTGTGACAATTGTATTTATTCTAATAAACAAATAATGATCACAGTTTTCTTGATCGTATTTGCCCTGCTTAATGAATGGAGTCGTAACAAAAGAAAGGAATTGAATGATGAATGTGTTTGTTTAATTTTGCCTGTTTACCAAGGTACCAATGAGATATTTATTTACAGAGGCTGTAGAAAACACAGCAGGCATGTGACAGTCTATCTCTCTGGCACTAGGTGGGCAGCATTTGAAGGGGTCCACTCACTGGAGATATGCTTCATTCTGCCTGGGTCTGGGAATAAGCTTTTGCCCCATCTAGTGCCCCTTTCCGTCACTGCTCTCTCTCCGTCCTTCTCCTTCCCTCTCTATTACTTGGAATGCTGCTTCTTTACGATTCAGTCCTCCAGCCAGTCATTATCCAGTCTCTTTCCCCCCAACCCCACTTCCAGAGTAATGAAGTCCCACCAGATAAGCTGTACATATCCTTGCAGGCAGTCTTCTATTCTAACTCAGCGCCATTTTGTCAGTGACTGGAATCCAAGGCTGCTGCTACCCTGGGTTCCAGCCCAGGAAATCTGTGAAAGCAACCACGCTCTGCTCAGTCTCAGACTTTGTTGCAGTGCCCTTGGGCTATTTCCTTCCCCACCTCTCTATCTCCTTGCCTGTTTCTGGGCTTACCCCAAGAACTTCCACCATTCCCCATACCACCTAAGCCTCTTACAAGTGTCCAGCATGGGACATCCTTGCTCCCTGGATCTTCTCTTTCATGGCCAACACTTTTTCACTCTAGGCAGCAACTGCCTTAGCCCTTTCCTATGCTCACTTCTTGTCTTTATAACGCTATCCCAGCTCCTCCCCCAGCTCAGCTTCATCTGCCATTAGGCCCTATCAAGCCCTGTTTCCCCTCCCAGCACAGTATCTAACGTTAACTGGCCCCTTCTGATCCATATTAACCAGCTCAGGATTTGTGTGGTGTGGATTACACACCACTTAATTTATCATACTTAGATTGGTGCATCTTATCAGTACAAGGAGACTGGGGCAAATTGCAGGGGAATTGGGGAACAGCAACAAAAATGACTGCAAATGCAAAAGTTAATGAGAGAGAGGATTTGAACAACAAATCCCAGTTAGTTCTGTTGAATGATAAGTGGGCATAGGTGGGAGAGCTATGGGAGTCATCTACCATTAGCTGACGAAGTGTATGGTGAGGAAGGAGAGGAATGTGTATGCATGGGGGCTATAACTTGGAGTAAGAATGTGAAATTCTTTGAGTGATTGCTCGTGTTATTCCAACCAATGTTTCCTTTCAGCTCCGTGGGTGCGTGGCCGCACAGCGGCTGTCGCACACCCGCACAGGAACCCCAAAGGCCAACGCACTCTCCCAGCCCATGGCACTTAGTGACCAGCCACCCTCCGGCTGCCTGGTCAGTGGCGTGGCTCCCGTCTCAGCCCCACCCCATCACCAACCACTCTGACACCAGCCCCAGGCTGGCTCTGGCCATCTCGCCGCCGCAAGTGGGCTCGGCCCCTTCCCCCAACACCTTCCACCAGCCACTGCTGCAGCAGGCCAGATCAGGCGACAAAATCTGTGAGGTGTACTTGGTAGAGGCTAGATAGGCGTGGCAGCAAGTGTCTCCTCATCTCACATTTGTTTAGTAAATTAATAAAATGACAGTATTTCTGTTTAACATATGTATTAAAAACATTTTAACATAACATTTTAACATTTTTATTAAAGTTTGAATGAAAAGACATCTATGCATTTCTTTTGAATTGAGGTACTTAGGCGTGCTGATGTTTCTGGCACCAAAAAAACTGTTGCTCATGCGGCACCGTGCCTCACAAATTGCCCCTCAGCGATGACCATAACTTGCTCAGCTTCATCATCAGCTTAGAGGGAACATTGATTCCAACTCAGGTGTGCACGTGCTGTATGCACAGATTGCTGGAAAGTTTTCCCCAAGGCCACCCACAGGGTCAGCTGCAGCCACTGGGGTGACCCTCTGTATATACACCAGTCAACCCTCTGCCTCCCCAGTCCCTTCTTACCGCCCTGATGGTCACTGGAACAGTGTTTGCTTGCCTTAGCTAGCAGTCCCCTATCTTGCTTTATCTTGTAAATAGTTTTTGTAGTTGTTAAAACCTAGTTAGGCTTATGGTGCTAGCTAAGTTAGTAGGCTCTCGCTCCATGGGAGGTTATTTCCTTTGGCTGTGGGCCGAGAGCCCGGTGAGGCCGGGTTTCAAAGCCTGCAACTCGTGCAGCAAGCTTATACTGACAGACGACCCACACGCATCCTGCTTGAGGTGCCTGGGTGAGTCGCACTTGAAGGACAAGTGCAAACTTTGTAGAAGCTTCAAACCCCACACCCAGAAAGAGAGGGAGCAAAGACTGAAGCTCTTCGCCCCGCAGAAACTGGGGGCTCGGGCTTGAGCATGGCCGCTTCGATACAGAGCACCCTTCTGGCAGCAGGGAAGATTCCTGCCAGTCACGCAGCACCGCTCACCAGTAGCGGCGGCACTGACGAGAGATCACCGGCACTGTTCCCTCTCCCTGGTACAGAAGAAGCAGGAGGGGAGAGGACACTCTTCCTCACTGGGAGATAGGGGCAAAATGGGACCCGTGTTGGGCCACTCACCCCTGGCACCACGTCAGGCGGCACCGTCGACTCTGGGCCCCAAGAAGGGGACGTCGAGTCCAGTGTCCGAGACATCTCCCACCAGGGGCATACTGGAGGAAGACTTACAGCTACCCTCCACCCCTGAGACATTCGAGATGGCCAGGGACTTGATTGAATAGACGGCCCCTCCGGCACTGGAGTGAGCAACGGCAAGAAGCCCAGGATCTTGATGCAGCCTCGCAGCAAGCCGACGCCACTGAGACCTCCATCGCCTCGGCACCAGTCCCCGGTACCGTCAGTGCAAAGAGCCAGGTCGCATTCCCCAGTAAAGACTCGGCCGAAGCCAACGGAGGATCCTAGCCTCGCATCCACTTGGTACCAGTCACCCGCCCCCCCCATGATCGTAGCTGCAGTGGGGGCACCACAATACCGGTCACCTGGGGCATCAACTCCGAGGGCCATGTGGCACCATGCACCGCCGGCACCGCAAGGACACCCCGGTACCAAGGTTTGGTGCAAGTCTCTGGCGCCGAGCGGCACTGCTCCACCCTGGTCCCCCCCCAGAAGCAGGTTCTCCTCGGGATCGGACGAGGGGTCAGTAGCCTTGCGGACTGGTGGAAAGGGGGATGTCACCAGTGTCGACAACCCTGGCAACAGTGGCAGATGCCACCACAATGGCCATTTCGGACTCCATGGGCCCATCACCATGCACAGGTCTCCTCGATGAGCAGGTCCCCAGAACCCTCACAAACTATCAGCGCCCCGCCAGTACAAGGGGAAGACTCAGACGTGGGCTCAGTTGAAACAGAGGTGCCCAGGGACAGAGACTCCCACCAAGGGGTAAGACCCACCCCTCGAGCTTGAGGACCCCAGAGGAGACCAAGGGGAGTCGTCATCTTCCTCTCCAGACGCGGCAGTTGCAGGAGCAATCCCGGCACCCCGCCAGATGACAGGAAAGCACATCAGGAGCTGCTATGTCGGGTGGCACGCAATATGGGTCTCTAAGCGGAGGAGACAGTGGAGGACACTGACCCAATGGTGGACAGCCTGGTACCAGAATGGCTGACCAAGGTGGCCCTCCCCCTCATTAGAACCATAAGGGACACTACCAAGACCCTCTGGCAGATTCCGACCTCCATCCCTCCTTCAGCTAAAAGAATGGAGCGCAAATATGTTGTTCCCGCCAAAGGCTACAAACATTTTTATATGCACCCTACCCCAGGATCTCTAGTGGTAGCAGTGGCAAATGAGAAGGAACGCCAAGGACATAAGGGCCCTACCCCCAAATCCAAAGATACCGAAAAGATGGATTTATTTGGTAGGAAAATTTATTCCACAACTGAGGGTAGCCAACCAGCAGGCTATCCTCAGCCACTATTCATACAACTCCTGTTCTTCAATGGAAAAGTTCGTCAGTTCGCTGCCACAGGAATCGGGGGCAGAGTTGTCATCGATAGTCAAAGAGGGGAAGAGTGTTTCCAGGGCTCTGCTCCAATCGGCCTTGGATGTGGCAGATGTAGCGACAAGGGTGATGGCTTCAGGAGTTACAATGAGGAGCAGCTCACGGTTGCAGGCATCCGGCCTCCCCCAGGTGGTCCAGACAACTATCCAAGACCTTCCCTTCAAAGGGCCAGAGCTCTTCTCTGATCAAACAGGTACGTTACAGACCCTTAAAGACTCTTGAGCCATGTTGAAGTCTCTAGTGCTGCATACACCGCCCCTCCCCTCCCAGAGACGCCCTTTCCGCCCATGACCTCCCAGTAGGCAGTACCATACCAGGTCTGACCCATCACGATGTGGGAGTCGTAGCAGCTGATGCCCCAATCAGAGGTCTTCGGACCAGGGCAGGAGCCGCTCTTGAAACTGACCAACTCCTAAGAAAAACTTTTGAGGGTATGCCCAAGGGTGTCATACCAGCCGCTCAAACGGATCCACTCTCCCCGCTATTTGGAAACAGATTATCCTGATTTTACCGAGTGTGGGCCAACATCACATCAGATCAATGGGTCTTATGCACGGAGAAATGGGGGTACTTGCTCCAGTTTTCATCTATACCCCTCTCCCACCCACCCAGCCCCTCCCTGTTCCTCTTCAGGGACCTATCTCATGAACATCTACTAGAAAAGGAGGTGCAGACCCTTATCTCTCTGGGAGCTGTGCAAGAGATGCCAGTGGAGTTTTGGGGAAAGGATTTCTACTCCCATTATTTTTTTATTCCCAAAGCAAAGGGAGGGCTTTGTCCTATCCTAGACCTCTGGAGGCTAAACAAGTTCCTGCACAAACCAAAATTCCGCATGATAACTGGCTGCTATCATCCCTTCGCTGGATCCCAGGGACTGGTATGCCGCCCTCGATCTGAATAACGCCTACTTTCATATTGCTATCGTACCGCACCACAGGTGCTTCCTACGCTTTATGGTCGGCAAGAGGAACTTTCAGTTTGCCATGCTTCCCTTCGGGCTGTCGGCAGTCCCTCGGGTTTTGACAAAGTGCCTCGCAGTTGTTGCCACCTTCCTCAGGAGGCAGAGAGTACAAGTATTCCCGTATCTAGACGAATGGCTGGTCAAGGGTCACTCCCAACAGGAGGTCTTCTCTCACCTCCGAGTGATTCGGTCCACCTTCAACAGGTTAGGCCTAATGTTAAACGAAAAGAAATCCACACTAGTGCCTACTCAATGCATCGAATTCATAGGAGTGATCCTGGACTTGAAAGAGGCCTGAGCCTTGCTTCCCCATTCCCAGTTCACCGGCATAGTGGAGCTAATCGGGAATTGACAGATCACTCCCTCACCTCAGTCTGCATGTGCCTGAGACTGCTGGACCACATGGCCTCATGCATATCTGTCGTAGAATTCACATGCCCCTTGCAGAGTTGGCCAGTGTCGGTGTACCGTCCGTCTCGTGACTCTCTGGACGTGATAGTCTGCATCCCGCATCATGTTTTAAGAGTCCCTCCAGTGGTGGTGCACCCGAGAAAATGTGTGTGTGGGAAGACCTTTCCAGGTTCCTCGCCCCTTGAGCCAACTAGTCACAGACACCTCAGATACGGGCTGGGGTCCTCACCTGTGTGATCTCTGCACACAGGGCAAGTGGTCAATGACAGAGATGCAGCTGCATATAAACTTGAAGGAGTTACGGGCTGTCCGCTTAGCGTGCATGCTCTTTCAGGACAGGCTGCAGGGCAGATCAGTGCTAGTTCAGACAGACAATACAACAGCTATGCATTATATCAAAAACGGTGGAGCTCACTCCTCTCCCTTGTGCCAGGAAGCCCGTGATCTGTGGGAATTTTGCATCCACCACTCAATTCACCTGGAGGCATCTTACTTACCTGGCTCCCAGAATCTCCTGGCGGACGCTCTCAGCAGGCACTTCTCAACTCATGAGTGGTCCATCCGGGGGGATGTACTGCAGAGCATTTTCTGAGAGTGGGGAACTCCCCTAGTAGACCTATGTGCGTCGAACGTCAACCGGAAGTGCCTCATTTTCTGCTCGTTCCAGAATCACCATCCAGGATCCTACGCAGATGCGTTCCTGATCACCTGGTTGCACCAACTGTGCTACGCCTTCCCCCCAATGCCACTGGTTCAGAAGGTGCTCCTGAAAATAAAGCAGAACAAAGCGAGAGTTATCTTAATCACTCTCGAGTGGCCAAGATACCATTGGTTTACAACATTGTTGGACCACTATATCAGGGATCCAATCCCTTTGCCGCTACTCTCGGACCTGGTCATGCAGAACCAAGGAGCACTGAGGTGCCCCAACCTAGAGTCCCTTCACCTCACGGTGTGGTTCCTCCATGGCTGAACCCCAGCGAACTGCAGTGCTCCACCCAGGTGCAGGAGATCCTGCTTAATAGCTGAAAGCTGTCCATCAGGGCCACATACATGGCAAAATGGAAGAGATTCAGCACATGGGCATCAGAGAGAGGGGTCTTGGCTGCCCCAGCTCCGACCCCAATGATACTGGACTATTTACTCAGACTTAGGCACCAGGAGCTGCAGGTGCTTCATTCAAGGTCCGTCTAGCTGCAGTCTCAGCCTTTCGTTCAGGTTTGTTGGGAGTTTTGCTGTTCTCTGACCGGATAATTAAACGTTTCTTGAAGGGCCTGGAAAGACTTCTCCTGCCCAGTCAACCCCCAGTGGCCCAGTCGGACTTAAATTTGGTCCTAACCAGATTAACAGGCTATCCATTCGAGCTGTTGGGGTCTTGCTCGTTATTGTACCTCTCCTGGAAGGTGGCCTTTTTAGTGGCAATAACGTCTCCCAGAAGCGTGTCAGAGCTCAAGGCGCTCACGTTGGAGCCCCCTTAAACCCAGTTTTTTAAAGACAAGGTGCAGCTCCGCCCTCACCCAGCTTTCCTTCCCAAAGTGGTCTCCCACTTTCACACATCCCAAGACATTTTTCTCCCAGTGTTTTGCCCGAAGCCTCATGCCATGGATGAGGATCACAGGCTCCACACCTTGGACGTGAGAAGGGCACTACCCTTCTTCTTGGACTGGACTAGCCCCTTCTGCAAATTGTCCCAGCTGTTCGTGGCGGTTGCAGACAGGATGAAAGAGCAGCCGGTATCCACCCAGCGCCTATTGTCCTGGATTTTGGCATGCATGAAGGAGTGCTATGCACTGGCCAAGGTCCCGACCCCGCGAGTAACGGTGCACTCTATCCGGGCTCAGGTGTCCTCTGCGGCGTTTCTGGCTCATGTGCCTGTAACAGAGATCTGCAAGGTGGCGACGTAGTCGTCGATGCACACATTTGCCTCCCACTATGCGCTTACCCAGCAGGTGAGAGACGATGCAGCAGTGGGTAGAGCAGTACTCCAGTCAGCAAGGGGAGAGAATTCCGTCCCACCTCCAAGGTAAGGCTTGGGATTCACCTGAGTTGGAATGACATGAGCAATCACTAGAAGAAGAAGAAGAAGAAGAAGAAGAAGAAGAAGAAGAAGAAGAAGAAGAAGAAGAAGAAATGGTTCCTTACCTGTAACTGGTGTTCTTTGAGATGTGTTGCTCATGTACATTCCAACACCCACCCTCCTCCCGTCAGCCAGAATTCTGGCGAGACGGAACTGGGGATGCAGAGGATCGGCTGGTGTATATGTAGAGGGTCGCAGGGGCACGCCTAGTGGCTGCAGCCAACCCTGCGAGTGGTCTAGTGGAAAGCATTCTAGTGATCCATGCATGCGCTGCATGCACACTGAGTTGGAATGTACATGAGGAACAAATCTCGAAGTTACAGGTAAGTAACTGTTTCTTTTTTAGGAAAGGAGAATTTAACCTATATATTGTGGTATATGATATCAGAGTTAGGTCATTAGACTGTGAAATAATCTCCCAAGGGCAGTGAGGGAAGCCTTATAGCTTATGATGCTTCAAATTAAATTGGACTAGCAACTTGAATATACTTCAGGGAATCATCATATATGGGGAACAGGTTGGATATGACCTAACAGGCTTTCCACATTGGTAAGACCATTACAATATTTTTAAATGTTAATTAGACTAGGGGAAAATCTAAATGATACCCTAAAGAGAGCTTTTCCCTTTTCTGGCCATAAGGAAAAGTACTGAACTACCTACATAGTAGGTACCATTGAATACTTATGCTATGTTATGTATACTGTGCAGTATTACCACAATTTTTCCTGTCAGTAAAAGACCAATATTTAAAAGAGCACACAACATTTTTAAAAGCACCTAAGTCCCAGTTTCAAAAGTGACTTAAGAGCCTACCTCTGATTTGCTTTCAATGGCACTTTGGTGCCTACGCGCCAGACTTTCAAAGGTATGTAGGTGTCTAAAGATGCAGATAGCCTTTCAAGAAGTGTAAGCAGAAACGAAGCCCTTAATCTGCTTACACACTTTTGAAAATCCTACATGCACCTATCTGCATCTTTAGACAGCTAAATACCTTTGAAAAATCAGGTCCTCATCTATGCAGCAGTTTAAAACCTACTGGTTTACAGACACATTTCACTCCTTCAACCTTCATCAGCACCATTAATATCTGAGGGTTTTTTTAAAGGTGCCAACAGCATCTCTGAATATCCCTGTCTCTGTCTCCTTTTGCTCTCCGCTTCATTTCCTTTGCTTAATTTTTTAATACTTCCATCTTATCTAGGGCGAGGGCCAAGGCACTTGCTCTTCGACTGGGAGGGACATATATCTTTGTTTTGAGCTTTTGATTTGACATTTCTCCCTGCACTCCTTATGCATCTGCGCGGGAACAACCCAAGTTTACCCTGCTGGCCTAAAGATCAAGCATACCATGCTGTGCTGTCACTATCAAAGGTTCATTGACTGGAGAAATATATTGCAGTTTGACTTGGTTATAATATTCCATTCAACTCAATCAACTTCTGCGCAGAATTGTCACTTACTGTCTAGGATACAGAGCAAAATATAGGGAGTCCAGTATTTTAATACCATTACTATAAAATGACAGATTCCAAAGGGGTAGCCGTGTTAGTCTATTGTAGAGAGACAACAGAGTCCTGTGGCACTTTTAAAGACTAACAGATTTATTTGTCGCATGAGCTTTCGTGGGAGAAAATCCCACTTCGTCTCCCACGAAAGCTCATGCGACAAATCTGTTAGTCTAAAAGTGCCACAGGACTCTGTTGTCTTTATAAAATGACAATTAGTGAGTGAGCAGTACAGCCGCTTGCTTTCTCATTCTGTGGGTTTGCAGAAGGCTGCGGGTCCCACATATTCTTGCCATTTCCTTGTGAGTAAAAAAAATTACAATCACCATTTGGAAGAAGTGCCTAGAGAAACTGAGGGGTGATTTGAACTATTAATCCAAAATGGTTGTTTCGCCATCAGAACCATCTTATCTGCTATTTTTGGCGATACAAGAATAGTTGCCTTACAGCATGGGATATTCTCCTAGCTCTTGACCTAGCTAACGCAAGGAAAATGCTCATTACGGGTTGCCCCAAGGATGTAGAATAGCAGGTGTCATGTAGCGCTGCAGCACAGAATGGCAACAACTTCATAATACTTTTGATTTCTGGTTATTTCACACAGCGGGAAAGGGAGAAATGAGAAATGCCAACAATGCAACACCTACAAAGTTTGGATGCACACTTACTACAGTTGAAATACATTTATTATAATTTCCAGAGGGGTAGCTTTGTTAGCCTAGTTCAGCAAAACAAACAAGAAGTCCTCTGGTATTTTTAAAGACTAACAAATTAATTTATTACACGAGCTTTCGTGGGCAGAATCCCACTTCATCAGATACATGGGAAAATGTGTTAGTTTTTAAAAGTGCCACAGGACTCCTTCTTTGTTAGCAGAGGCCATACTTGCTGCTGATAAGATTCTGACCAGAATTGTGGTTTCATTTTTAAAACATCACATAACAACTATGCGTAACTTGTTTCTTGTGCCTCTTAATCACCTTCATGCTGATTTAAATGGAAAGCAGCAATTTTAACACAAAGGTACCCTAAACTTCAACCCCCTGATAGGTTTCATATTCCTTTCCCATGACCTTGCCTTGAAAAGACCCCTCACGGGACACTGAAGAGAGTTATTAAAGGAGACATGGTGTAAATTCTTTCATGTAAAAGGTTAATATGCAAATTGATTATACTGACTAAAACCATGGCACGATATCATGTCTTTGTTGTTGCTAACAAGCAAACCTCTTGAAAAGAACACAGTGCAAAATAAGGAAGGAAGGGGTTGTTCTAAGCTGAGAGCAAAGAAATAGTTTCTGTTTCTTGCTTATTTTTCTCATTGCTACATTCTAATGGCAGCAGTCTATTAGGTGGATTGATTGAATCCTGGCACATGCAGCTTTTATTTTTTTCAGATTAGGAAGCTTTTTCTTGGGAGCTATTTCTGAGTTTATGTGGAATATCACTTTTGGCTTTTCCAACAGCAAAGAAATCAATTTCAACGTCTTGGTGTCCTCACCGGCAAAAGTAAGTGTTTCCTGCATTTCTGTGGTAGATTATAATTATGAGAGCATTATGACACTAGAATATATATAATATCTCAATGAAATTTGAGGAACTAGATTGTGAAGGGACAGTAGTTAGATGATTTGAACTATTAATCCAAAATGGTTGTTTCACCATCAGAACCATCTTATCTGCTATTTTTGGCAATACAAGAATAGTTGCCTTACAGCATGGGATATTCTCCTAGCTCTTGACCTAACTAAAAGCTGATTAATTGATAACCCCCTCCCCCCAGCAGAATGCAGAAAAATAAATAGCTTCTGCTTTTCTTAAGATCTAAATTTATGGTATTGTTTCAGTAATAGAGAATGCAGAACCAAATGATGTCATTTTGCTAGAAGAGTCAAGGGTAAGGCCAATATGAAAAATTCCATCACATAATATTGTTGCAATCAATATGCAAGCAATTGCTTCACTCCAAGAGGTGTTCTCCATGTACCAGTAAATAATGCACGCATGAATGCAAGTCCAGAAAAAAGATCCTGACAGGAAAACCAGTGAAAAGAACAAATGGTCAGTAAAACCCCATTGCAGCAGGTCTGCATGACGCGCTCCAAATCTTAATATTTCCCTTACCACTAATAAGAACCTGAAATAGAAAAAGGATTCCAAACACATTCATGTTCTCCCATTATATTAGCACAACATGTATTCCTTTAGCAGGCAGTTGTCTGGGATGCATGCAGACATCCTGGGGAGTTACTTGAAACTGAAACGTACTGTATCAAGTTTTTGAGCTTTTGACTAGAGTGTAACCTGGGGCCTGAGCCAGAATCCAACTTAATAATAATAACTGATGAACCTAAGAAATTTTGAGGCCTCAGGTCTTAATTGCTGAGCAGGCCCTTGGATTGAGCCCTGAGGGTTTTATTTATACAGCCACCAATTTTTAATTCAAGGCTTGTTCTTGCACGGTTCTAAGTTCTTCCTGTGACATGCGGAGATCTCTCACTCTTGTAGCAGTTGGAGCTCAGCATCTTGCCAGATTAAGTCATAAATTTATATGAGCTCCTCAAGGTTTTTCAGTTTGTCAAAATAGCTCTTTAACAAGTCAGAGGAGTGAAGGTTCCCAGCAGCCAGGTACCATAGCATTCTTTCCCCCCTGTTGACTTGGGAAGTGACCGAGCAACAAAAATAATATTACTATTAATTTATTGTGGTAGTGCCTAGGGATCATCAAAAAATAGGACCCCAGGAGGCTAGGCACTGTACAGAATAGTAGATAGTCCCTGCTCGTAAAAGCTAACACTCTAATAGATGAGAGACGGAGGGAGGGGGAAAGGGTGGAACATGCAAGCAGAGTGAACAGTATGATGTTGGCAAATGTCAT
Organism: Pelusios castaneus; assembly: GCA_007922175.1. Lineage (NCBI taxonomy): Eukaryota > Metazoa > Chordata > Testudines > Pelomedusidae > Pelusios > Pelusios castaneus. The sequence continues at coordinate 10,000,409 of ML685821.1, forward strand.
GTTAGTGCTGTGATTCCCCCACCCTCTTTTAGTGGGTTTAGGTAGAAGGAAACAGACTAAATGGGAAGAAAAATGAAGAGGGAGGGGCCACTTTAGTGAAGGAGTTGAGAGAGACAGGACAGGGTGAAGATGAGGGTATGCAGTGCAGATGTGGGGTGAGGCGGAAGTGAAGAGACTGTGAGGGGAGATGGTTGGGGGGGGACTGGAACAATTTTATCATGGGGGTGCTGAAAGCCATTGGACCTTGCTGTAAACCCATATGTGACAGAGACGCATTTCAAGCTGCATCCCAGGACCTACAGAGGGTTGTAGCAAATTCTAATCTAGAATCTAGGTTTCCACTGAGCTAGACATGCAGTGCTTTATCATTTGCCAGACGTTGCACAACAACCTAGTTTTGTTGTGAAGTAAGGGCTTGAAACAATCTCATATCAATATTCACCCTGGAAGTAATGGACATTTCTCAGTATACAGTCTGTATCAACCAAGATGGCAGCCACCAATACACTGATTAATTTTACTATGTTATACCTACTGAATATAGGCCCCTTTGATACTTAAAGTGCTGCATGAATAATTAGGGGAAGATTGTGGCTCACCCTACATGCCCATGCAGCCAAATAAATGGGTGTGGGAGGTACATCCTTCTCCTTTGAGTGGGGTAGTTATATGGTGGGTTGCAACTCAGTCAGGAGAACAACCTCCATAGGGCACCTACGCCCTTCCCCAAAACACACCCCTTTCCTTTGCAGAGGGACAGGCAAGGGCAGGAAATGAGCAGAGCCTTACTTGTAGTTGCCAGTCAGCACTGCTGAGCCGGTGCAGGGGGAAGTAATTTACAGCTGGTATCCGGTTAGAGCCGCTTATTTCCCTCATAGGAGCAAGATTCGGGGAACCAGAACCGAATGGTGACTGAGTCGCAATTCAGTCTCCAGTCTGAGGCTGGGCTACCTGCTAGTCCTTGCTAAGGGCTTAGAGTAAACCTCTCCCTAACCCTCATCGAATGAATCCCCACACAACCACTCAGAGGTAGGTGTTGCTCTCTTCAGTTCACAGATGGGGAAAATCAGATGCCAAAATCCAAACTCTCAGTGGTGGCCTCTGATTTTTGGGGCCTCCCCAATATCCCATGTGTGTTTTTAGTTACTAACCTAATATCAGAGCAAAGAAAAATTGTTGACTGTCCAAATTATTTTCAGACATACATATTATAGATTCTGAAAGGCAAAAGTGGCAGATAGACACCTAACCCCCATTGGCTTTCAAGTTAGGTGCCTAACTGCCACTAGTGTATATGAAAATCTTTCCTAAATTAATTATATTTTTTGTTTCCCTTGGACCACTGATCCTCAAATAGTTCAGTTGTTACTCTTCTGTAGGCAGTAAAATGCTCCATTTCTCATAATTATTTTATTCTTCCCACTACATGTTTAAAGCTTCATCTGGTTTTGCAACCATCGGGATGAAATTCATTCCACCCCAGCACTTTGTGAATTTTGTATCTATTGTGTTGGACAAGACTGATATGTGAAAGTAGCTAATCCTAGTTTTCTGCTATTGTCTCTTCAAGCATGTTTTTTAAAACAGAACCATCAAAGTCTGTACAAAAGTACAACAAATGCTTTTAATGCACGTTCCTTATACTGGAGCCGCTGATAAATATGAGAGAGAGATTCTAAAGGGAACCTCACAGCTGTATTTGGAACTCTAAACTATCAAAGCAAGAGACAGTGCGTCAGAGGTTTTCCATGTCAGGTGTGCAATACTATTTGTGGTGGATCTCTTTTCTGTGGCTTTTTTTGCTTTCCTGTTCTCACAGGGTGAATGTTTAATCACTTCCCTTTAAAGTTACTTCTTCCCCTATTTTTTGCATTGTGGAACTTTATTTTTATTAAGAGTGAAATGTGTTTCTTTGTCATAATAGTTAGCTCTGCTACAGCACTTTTCACCCATAGGTACCAAAATGGTTTACAAAGGAGGTCAGCATCATTACCTCATTTTACAGATGGGGAAACTGAGAAGGGTGGAGGAAAGGCCCAAGTCACCCAGCGGCCCCTGACAGAGCTGAGTTCCTGTGAAGTGCTCTATCTATTAGCCCATAGGAACACGGCATTAGCAATACTGGACAGATTATTTCTGACATCTGGTAGTCTGGCTCCAGCTATAGCTAAGCTTAGATGCTTCAGAGGAAGGTGAACTGTGGCCCCGCCTTCCAGCATATACCCGATTAGCTGCGTGATACTGGTTCCCTTCCTGCTCTTTGTCTGTAGAGATAATAAGATAGCTGGGGCAGACACGTCTCTCACTATGTGTTTATACAGTACCCAGCATGATGTAGCCCTCATCTCATACAACTGTAAATGGTGGATTCTCTGTAACTTGAAGTCATTAGATCATGATTTGAGGACTTCAGTAACTCAGCCAGAGGTTAGAGGTCGATTACAGGAGCGGTTTTGAGCCCTGTAATGTGCAGGTCAAGCTAGATGATCATGATCTTGACGGTAAAGTCTATAAATCTAAATAATAAGCTATGATGATACATGTCTGGTAATGCAAGTTGTAGTCCCTTCTGACCCCTGCCCCTGCAGATGATCATTTTATACATTGGAGCATAAGATTTTAATATTACAATTTTTAGCTTGCATACAGTAATTACAAATGTTATTATCCAACCCCTTTAAATCCCGCTACAGTATGTGATTGATTTCCTGCTGCAGTGGATTGAAATTTACTTACAATTAGTGTAATAAGGCCACCCCTTGTTCTTGTATTGTAGGACAAAGTAAAGAGGCACTGCTCCATTTTTAACTACGCTCTTTAAAATCCTAAGCCTCTTTTAACTCTTCACTATTCCTGACTACGCAAACCCAGCTCTCTCTGGCTTTGATATTATATATTAAAAATTCTATATTAAAAGAATGTTAAGATTGCAAAGCCAAGCACTCTAAAGTTAAAAAATGCAGGATTAAGGTTGTGTTTGCAAACTTAACTCTTCTCTCACTGATATGCTCACGATTTCGAAGGGTACAATTCCTGGTGCAGTAGGGAAATGTTCTTTCATGGTTACAGACATTTCTGTATGCTTGTGCCCCTAGTCTCTTTCTGTCCCTCTTTGCTCCTATCCACTCCCACTTTGGTGTCTCCTGTCCTATCCATTTTTGAAAAACCCTTTCAAGTCTTCTGTATGTTGACAAGATACTTTGGTCTGTTCTTGTGTGTTGCCATTCCCATTTTATCTGAGGGCGGCAATGATTGGGAAGGGAAAAAACTTCAAAGCTTGTACTTTTTTGAATTTCCTTTTAAAATACATGCAGTCTTTTGTATCTGATATATTCTCAGTTTATCCACCCCAGACAGTTAAGTGCTGCCCATTTTTAAAAGTTGTACCTCTAATGTGTCCTGCTGAAGGATTTATCATCTGAACTGAAATAGGATTTGCTGATCTAATTTAGATTAAGCAGAATTATGGGAGTTAAAACACTTTTTAATACTGTAGTATTATTCTACTAAAGGAAAAATCGGGGAAAAAACCCTGATTAACTTTATTTTAATTTTAAAGTTGCTTAAATATATGTTGTTGAATGTTTAAAAGTAGGTCATCCACAAACACTTGAAAAGTTGCTGAAAGAAATAATTTCATTTGGTGATTAGTTCCTCATTAGTACTCATTTTGGCTCTTGCACATTTTGAAAATTCTTTTTCCAATTTCTTTAGGAGCAATTAATAATACAATGGAACCAGACTTCCTCAATGCTTTTGCACAGCCTACTGCACTTAATCAGTTGCCAGCTAAGAGTGACATTGTTCAAGGTATGTGTTTAGGAGCCAGCCATGAAGAAAGAGAGAGGAGGGACCCAAAGAACCAAAAAATGAAAGTTCTCAGTTCATATGAATCTCACTTGTTTTACGACATTATTCTCACGTTTAATCAAGTGTAAGTAAGTAATTCTTTTGCATGGAATTTGGTATCCAACTCTACATACGCAGGTTATGAAGAGTTAATCCAAGTTCCAGCTAATCTTTTAAATGAGCTTATATTTCACACAAAAGAACCAAACCAAACTGTGTTTTTGTTTATTTTTAGAAAGTGACCCTTAGGTCTCATTGATTTGAATTCACTGGAAAGAGACTTTCCAACAGGCAGTTGTAATGATCTGATATGACATCTTTTAACCTCAGAGGGAATTATAAAATTACAAATGGCTATACTTTTCATGCTGCGATTGGCAAAATGGGGTAATATTGAATTGATGGCAATTGTTATAGAAAACCTGCGTTAGTCACATGAGAGAATTGTAATGGATATTGTTCACTTTTATTTATAGGAGAAAAGAAGAAATTCATAAACCCTACCTCCCGCAATGCGCCTAAATTGAAAGAGCTAGAAACGGTATCATTTCTTTTACTAAATTATTATTTGCATGTAAATCCTTGTTGTTGTTTTTAAATGCTGCGTATTAAGATTCCATCATATGAAGTGCTGAGCACTCTGGCCCCAGTCCTGCAAAGTACTTAACCACATGAATAATCCCACTGACATGAATAGAACTACATATGGGCTTCCAGGTGCTTGTTGGATCAGCACCTGGCAGAATCAAGCTTCAGCTGTTTAATTCAGGCAGAACAAGACTTTGCTGTGTTGTGTGAAGGGGAATGTAGTCCTAGCGTTTGAGAGGTTCTTTTGGTTTTTTCTGAGCCATGACCAAGGTGTTCAGCTGGGAAATGTCTGAGCCTCAGACATCCAAGAGTTGTTTATTATAGAGAAAAATGTCCTATCAAAGAGAATTCTACCAAACAAACAAACCAAATGTTAAGAACATAAGAACATAAGAAAGGCCGTACTGGGTCAGACCAGAGGTCCATCTAGCCCAGTATCTGTCTACCGACAGTGGCCAGTGCCCAGGTGCCCCAGAGGGAGTGAACCTAACAGGCAATGATCAAGTGATCACTCTCCTGCCATCCGTCTCCATCCTCTGATAAACAGAGGCTAGGGACACCATTCTTAACCCCTTTCTGGCTAATAGCCAATTATGGACTTAGCCACCATGAACTTATCCAGTTCCCTTTTAAATATTGTTATAGTCCCAGCCTTCACAACCTCCTCAGGTAAGGAGTTCCACAAGTTGACTGTGCGTTGTGTGAAGAAGAACTTCCTTTTATTTGTTTTGAACCTGCTACCTATCAGTTTCATTTGGTGACCCCTGGTTCTTGTATTATGGGAGTATTTAAACAACTTTTCCTTGTCCACTTTTTCCACATCAGTCATAATTTTATATACTTCTATCATGTCCCCCCTCAGTCTCCTCTTTTCCAAGCTGAAGAGGCCCAGCCTTTTCAATCGTTCCTCATACGAGGCACTCTCCAAACCCCTAATCATTTTAGTTGCCCTTTTCTGAACCTTTTCTAGTGCTAGAATATCTTTTTTGAGATGAGGAGACCACATCTGTACACAGTATTCGAGATGTGGGCGTACCATGGATTTATATAAGGGCAATAATACATTTGCAGTCTTATTTTCTATCCCCTTTTTAATGATCCCTAACATCCTGTTTGCTTTTTTGACCGCCTCCGCACACTGTACGGACATCTTCAGAGAACTATCCACAATGACTCCAAGATCTTTTTCTTGACTCGTTGTAGCCAAATTAGCCCCCATCATATTATAGGTATAGTTGGGGTTATTTTTTCCAATGTGCATTACTTTACACTTATCCACATTAAATTTCATTTGCCATTTGGATGCCCAATCACTTAGTTTTGTGAGATCTTTTTGAAGTTCTTCACAATCTGCTTTGGTCTTGACTATCTTGAGTAGTTTAGTATCGTCTGCAAACTTAGCTACCTCACTATTTACCCCTTTCTCCAGATCATTTATGAATAAATTGAATAGGACTGGTCCTAGGACCGACCCTTGGGGAACACCACTAGCTACCCTTTTCCAATCTGAGAATTTACCATTTACTCCTACCCTTTGTTCCCTGTCTTTTAACTAGTTCTCAATCCATGAAAGGACCTTCCCTTTTATCCCATGACAACTTAACTTACATAACAGCCTTTGGTGAGGGACCTTGTCAAATGCTTTCTGGAAATCTAAGTACACTATGTCCACTGGATCCCCCCTGTCCACATGTTTGTTAACCCCTTCAAAGAACTCTAATAGATTAGTAAGACACGATTTCCCCTTACAGAAACCATGTTGGCTATTGCTCAACAGTTTATGTTTTTCTATGTGACTGACAATTTTATTCTTAACTATTGTTTCAACTAATTTGCCCGGTACCGACGTTAGACTTACCGGTCTGTACTTGCTGGGATCCCCTCTAGGGCCCTTTTTAAATATTGGCGTTACATTAGCCGACTTCCAGTCTTTGGGTACCGAAGCCATTTTAAGGGACAGGTTACAAATCTTAGTTAACAGTTCCGCGACTTCACATTTGAGTTCTTTCAGAACTCTTGGGTGAATGCCATCTGGTCCCGGTGACTTGTTAATGTTGAGTTTATCAATTAATTCCAAAACTTCCTCTAGTGACACTTCAATCTGTGACAGTTCCTCAGATCTGTCACCTACAAAAGCCGGCTCAGGTTTGGGAATCTCACTAACATCTTCAGCCGTAAAAACCGAAGCAAAGAATCCATTTAGTTTCTCTGCAATGACTCTATCATCTTTAAGCGCTCCTTTTGTATTATCATCATCAAGGGGCCCGACTGGTTGTTTGGCAGGCTTCCTGCTTCTGATATACTTAAAAAACAATTTGTTATTACCTTTGGAGTTTTTGGCTAGCCGTTCTTCAAACTCCTCTTTGGCTCTTCTTATTACACTCTTGCACTTAAGCTGGCACTGTTTGTGCACCTTTCTGTTTGCCTCACTAGGATTTGACTTCCACTTTTTAAAGGAAGTCTTTTTACCTCTCAGTGCTTCTTTTACATGGTTGGTGAGCCATGGTGGCTCTTTTTTGGTTTTTTTACAGTGTTTCTTAATTTGGGGTATACAGTGAAGTTGGGCCTCTATTATGGTGTCTTTAAAAAGCGCCCACGCAGTTTTCAGAGATTTCACTTTAGTCACTCTACCTTTTAGCTTTTGTTTAACTATCCCCCTCATTTTTGTATAGTTCCCCCTTTTGAAATTAAATGCCACAGTGTTGGGCTGTTGAGGTGTTCTTCCCCCCACAGGGATGGTGAATGCTATTGTATTATGGTCACTAGTTCCAAGCGGTCCTGCTACAGTTACCTCTCGGACCAGCTCCTGTGCTCCACTCAGGATTAAATCTAGAGTTGCCTCTCCCCTTGTTAAAATTTGCTATTAATAAAGACTAATTCTTAAATGTTCTTGGGATTGCTCGCTTAGCCATATGATAGGAATTGCCACATCAATTTGGAGCAGTGGTCTGTCTAGACCAGGGGTGGTCAAACTGCATCTTGGGAGCCACATTTGGCTCTTTTACAGGAAAAAGTGCGGAGCCTCCTTAAGCCTCCCCCACCCCATTCTCCACATACCATACTGGGGTGGGGAGTTCAAGGCTTCTATCCAGTGGGTAGGGAGGTCTCAGGGCAGAAGCCCCAAGTCCCACTACCATCCTGCCACAGAACTGAAGCCCCGAGGCTGGGCAGGCATGTCTCATCTATCAAGCTTTTGAAGATTGCTGCATGCAGTTCAGAGGGTCAGTAAATTTGGCCACCCTGACCTAGACAAATAATTTTTCTCCACCAATGACCAGAACCAGCTGCTTTAAAGGAAAGTGCAAGCCATCCTGAAGGGAGCAATGCAGATTATTGTAGAGGACATGGACATGCCAGTCATCATTCACATTCATAAGCTTTGAAAATTGTTGTACAGCACATTCCATTTGATTCTAGGTAATGTAATTGTGTAAAATGAACCCAATTTTTGAAATAACAGAATTTGCTTCACAGAGACCTTGACAATCCCCTTTTTTGTTATATATTCAGACATAATTCAAGACGCTTTTCTCATGTTATAGCCTCCTGGATAGCATCATACTGTTGTTTGGAAGTACTGAGTATTTGTGTCGAAGTATATATCATATTCACAAAGCTATAAACATATGTTATGTGTTTATATTGCATGTCTCCTAAAACCTAATGTGCTCTCAATCAGTTTGTAAAGGATTTAATTTTTGCAGCAGGTTTTTACATTAACATATTTTAATAAAAGACAGAATTTGAGAGGTGGTATAGCAAGAAGGAAATCATACAGTCCACTAACAATACTGAATTCATTCTTCAAAGTTGCCAAAATAGAGGATTTCTTTAGTCTGTGATTCTGAAGAGTCCAGTGAGCTTTGCTGCTTATCTCGTTTATGATTACAAAAGCACGAAATGTGAGCTTGAATGACTAACCCAGGGATCTCAAACTCAAATCACCACGAGGGCCACAGGAGGACTAGGATATTGGTCTTAGGGCCACGTCACTGAAATCTTTTTATTACCTTTACATTATCATTATTTTACGAATTCCAGGTGTCGTTGCGGGCCACAGGAAGTAAGACGTGGCCTGCGAGCCGGACCGCATGTTTGAGACCCCTGGACTAACCCGTTTCCTCACTGGTCAGGGGAAGAAGGGATGCTTCGTGTTGCTCATCATTCAACAATATTTTTGGGCATATCAAGGAGTGGCATGTGTTATCCTTCTTGTCTGGAGAGTTCACAGTTCTGACACAAAGCCTTTAAAAAGGAGATTATACTGGGAGACTTTGGGGTACCTTGAAGGGCTGCATTAGAGAAACAAAGAAACTCACTTGTGGAAAACATGACATTAATTTCCTGATTCAATTGGGTGTTCTCTTCAGGGTGGCTTTTGGGGGCAAGGAAATGTTAACCACAAGGTGGGGTCACCTCACTTGCCCTGAACATTAAACTACAGGTAAAACATGACATGCTTAATACAAGAAGTGAGTAGCAAATTTCTGCTTCAATTATTCCTTTTTTTTTTCCCTACTTGTTCTTGGCTTCTATAGTTTCAGACCCTCGTCTTTGTTCTGCTCCCAGGAAGAGTTTTGTAGCTGGGTAAGGCAATGTTGGCTAAACTGCAGGCTGGGAAGATGGCAGTTAAAAGATAAGAGCTGAACAAGGAAGCTTGTAATGCCATTCCCAGCAGTGCAGCTCAGCAGCTTATGCCACAGCCCTCAGCTTGCCAATTCAAACTACACAAATCCAGGGCATCCTCAGAACTTGAACTCTATGCATTAGGTGAGGGTAACCACAGTTCACTGAGGAGAATCCTGCTAGCTCTTGGTTTTAAATGTGCATTACACACACTTCGAGCACTTATCAATACAGAGCAGAGGGTTAGGTTTAGTTTCTTGTGAAGTTTCAAACACCTCAGGGTTTTTAAGGTTTTTTTAAAAAAAAGAAATCTTTTTTCTTTGAGAAGCATGTCTGCAGAGGAACAATATGGACTGGAACATTTCAGCTTGCAGAACAGGCTAATGAACGAAAAATAGGATTATTCAGCCTACACAGAGAAACAGCACAAAGCTGATACACCAATTAAGCCCTCTGAGTAGGGTCTAACTGGGACAGACACGAACATAGACCATAGAACTGGGGACTTCCAGAAATAAAAACATGAGCTGTCATTGTCTGAGAGAAAGAGTCAAATCTCTGTAGCCGGGCTGTAATCAACTAATATTCCTTGAGGATCAGGCACAGAAGTGGACTTGTAATATACATTCACTGGAGGGGTTTTATTGTTGTACTCCACAGGATACGTTCTATCCTCTAGACCAGTGCTTCTCAACCTTTTGTGGGTCCTGACACACTTAGCAGCATATTGCAGCTCTATAGGACACACGAGCCCACTTCCTCCAGGCCAGATCCAGCCATCTCCCCGGGTCTCTGTGACACACTTGACGCTGAGTGGTGACACAGTAATGTGTCCCGACACAGTGGTTGAGAACCACTGCTCTAGGCATTTAATATTCTGAAGTGCTGAAACGCATTCCATCAAGCCCAGCAGTATGGGCACTTCCCTTTCCCACACAAAGACCTGTTACCTCCTTACACTATAATGTGTGATGTGCCACTTAGGGAGACAGAATGAAAATAAAGTCTCTGGGGAAGGAGAGAATGAAAATGAAGAGAGAAGAAAGTTGAAAGAGAAAATAGTGCGGTGACTGTGAGAGAAAAGGCTAAAATAAACTAAAGGAGAGAATCCCTAGCAACTGAAAACAAAACAAAAGATGGAACCTGGAGATGAAGACTATGTCTATAATGCCGGTGGCACTGCTGATAGTGCATGATTATTTTTTGCGTTTGGATTGAGTGGCACTAAAGACATGCTCAGTCGAACCCGGAATTTGCCAGAAGTTGACACATTAAGGCCACCCCCATCATGTGGTGTAGCATTGTGTCAATGGGAATGTGTTTCCCATCAACGCAGCGCAGTGAAGACGCCATATAGAAGAGGAGTTATGAAGTCAATGGTAGTTATGAAAGCTATCCTGCATAGCTTGTAAAATTCCTGTTGACTGCTGCCGAATTTCACGATAAGTGTAGACCAGGCCAATGAGGAAGGTGCCTCTTTGTGATGATCAAGTGTCACCATTTATTTTCCCACTTTCTGTTCTAACAACAGAGATATCATTGCTGACTGTTTGATTTTCCCCTGCAGTTGTTGATTGATTGGATTAACACAACCCTGAAACAGGAACACATAGTAGTAAAAAGCTTGGAAGAAGACCTATTTGATGGGCTGATACTTCATCATCTCTTGGGTAAATTACTTTTTTGAGCTTTGCTTCCAAAATAATCTTTTTGCATGCTCTTCTGTGCGGAAGCTCACAGAAAAAACAAAAACCAAACACACTATCGCTTTGCTTGTCAGTATCTTACTAATTATTAGTGCCTCTCTAACGCAACTAGAGACGTACACTGTATTGTAAACTCCATGGCTATGTCTACACTTACCAAAGTTAGTATGAATTAGTTAATTTGAACTAACTAATTCAAACTAATTTTAGTTAAATTTTTTTAGTTAAATATTTTGATTTGCTGTTACAGCCTGACCTGATGCTATGTCATACACTCCCCTGCATTTAATTTCCTCCCACTCTGTAACTTTCCTATTTTCAAAGCATCTGACGAAGTGGGATTTTCTCCCACGAAAGCTCATGCGACTAATAAATCTGTTAGTCTTTAAAAGTGCCACAAGACTCTGTTAATTTTAGTTAGTTCATATTAACTTAATTCGAACTAGCATGGCCCCACTAGAATGCTAGTTCGAACTACGCAAGTGCCATGCATGGCACTTGCTTAGTTCGAATTAGTCAGTTGCATTAAGCTCAGTGTGCCAGTTAGTTTGAACTAAGCAGTTAGTTTGAGCTAACATGGCCACATTGACTTAATTCTAGAAACTAACTAGTTCAAATTAAGGGTTAGTTCGAAGTAAAATGAGGTTTTACTAATTCGAACTAACTTTTTCTTAATTCAACTTAAGGAACTGCTTAAGTTGAATTAAGGAAACTCAGGTGTAGACACAGAGTAAATTAAGTTGACTTAATCCTGCTTAAATCGACTTAATTTACAAGTGTAGATGCACCCTATGTGGTTACTGCAATGCTGAACAAATGCTTGATATGCCCTTCCTCCCCACTCCTTGGAAAGTCATTTCATTCCATTGTTTATATAGATAGTAAAAAGGTTAACTTTGACATCCGAGGTAATAACACTTCCAAGAGGTGCTGATGACATCATAAACCATCACAATGAATGTGATTTATGATATCAGAAACATCAGCTCGAATTGGCTCGATAATTATCATTTTTTCTTTCTAAATATCACTTTTTCCAAAAACAAAATCCGACACCTCAGGCTAGAACTTTGGCTACTATAAATCAATTTGGCTATGTTCACTTCAATGGAACTACATCAGTTTATGCTAACCGAAGATTTAGCCTCTTGTATCAATGCCCAGTGTAAAATTACAGTCTGCCATTCCATTTATGGCTGCCTTTACCCTCTTCACTATACTTTGATTGCAACTGGAGTGGCTCTGACCACCTAATCTGCTTCTGCTGAGTGATTAAATTTATAAACCATAGTGGTGGTAACAGGCCCATGACCAGGACTGGATTTATAATATGAGGTGGTGATGTCATACCTATGAACTAAGATTTTTCCTTTTTTTATGAACCACTATGTGCTTAGCGAGCACACCAAATCACAGGACAGGTTCATTCACTGGATTCTTCAGTTTCCACTGCTAAAACCCACCGTGTGGACTGTTTGTGGCTAAAAGTCATTATCCAGTCTATGGTCCAATCCTGTATGTTCGGTGCTTTACTGATTTTTATTGAGATTCTGCATGAATCCAAGGGTGTACCTGTGCAAATCCAGTTGGAGGATTCAGGTCTGTGTTATATAATTTATGAAATTATGCTGAACACTTCCAGGGAGAGTTTTTTGGTACTTCTGCTATGATTTTGTATTGTTTCTACAGTGCTGTTAAAACACAACTATATGTTTTGTTTTGTTTTTTGTTTTTTTTTTTAACTCTCTCCTGCTCAGAAAAACTAGGATCTCTCTCACTGGACGTTGAGAAGATTGCACTGACAGAAAAAAAACAGAAACATAAACTTGCTGTTATTCTGGAAACTGTGGCCCAGTGCTTACAACTTGAAGAGAGCCAGCTGAAATGGAGTGTTGATTGTATGTGTAGAAGTAAAATGCAGGGAAATTATCTCATAAAAATACATTGTCCGGGGTTTTATTGGGCTACGAAGATGCTGCGAAAGGAAGGATGATTTTGGGATTAAGGCTTTGAACTTTAGCTAGGAACTGAACCCAGTTCTGCTGTGTCTAACTGCAAACTTCCTAAATGACCCTGAGTAGATCGCTTAAATCTGTCTGTGCCTCACTTCCACAGCTATTAAATGGGTATAATCTACCCTACCTCACAAGTACATTTGGAAGCATATTTAATGTTGTTTGTGAAGCACTAGGATGTTCTCAGATGGAGGACACAATGGAAATGCAAAGAATTACTATTAGTCTGTAATTAGTTTGCATACTACTTATAATTTGCTTTCTTCATCTGAAACAGCTATCTTCCAGAAGGACTTACTGAGCACATTCTATCTCCTGATTGCAATTGCAAAACACTTCCAGCCTGATCTGGCTATCCCTTCAAATATTAGTGTGGAAGTAATAATCACTGAGGTAATTATGTCTCTTTTCCCTGCTGCTGTGTGTCACAGCTATTCTCTCACAAGAAATTAAAAAAAATAACACAGTGGAAGAAAAGTACGGTGTCTATCACTGTATAACTGTTATGCTTTTTTTCCCCCTGAGTACTGCACCTTTTAATTTATAGAAATCTGTTTGTCAGATTTAGCCACCATTTTGTGTTCAGTTCAGAAGTAGTGTACTACAGAGGCTACAAACACTATGCTTTCTCATGATATTCTCAGACTTTACTGATATTCTTTTGCAATTTCCACATAATGTAAAATAAAAGCCATTCAGACTGAAAGCAGAGAGTGGCTCTTGGTGGATAGAGAATTATAACTGATTATAACCCCAGCCATTCAAAATTCATGAATCGCCCCTCCACCCATCATGAGATTGGCCTAAAAATCTTTTTAAAATGTGGGGTTTTAAGTTTTTATTTTTTTGGTTTTTGTGACTTTAGGTGACGCTCATCACATTTTCAAGCTTTTCTCTGCACTTATGAAGGCTAGGACTTACCTTTTAAAATTTTATTTATTTAGTTAATGAAATGAAAACTGAGATTCTCACATTGTTAAATGATGTTAGGATCTTGGGCTTTAAGAAAAACATCACATACCATAGGACTTGTGATACACTTGTGAAAGCTGGCAACACTGACAGATTTTTTAACTCTGGGTGAAGTTCACATACAGAACACTATACGAGGCCTTCCCTGTTAAAGGCCACTTAATCCCTGTTTGGAGAGATGCACCTGGACTTAAGTGATGCATATGTCTTGGTCTTGCTCTCTACACATTTAAATCTAGGACTATGTCTACACTTATAAATTAAGTTGACCTAATGAACGCTTAAGTCGACTTCATAAGAACCACCCATTACGTCGACTTAAGCCTCCTTAGGTCGACCTAACCCTTCTTTAGGTCGACCTAAGCCCAGTGTGGACGTTTAAGTCCACTTTAAGTTGACTTAAGGGTGGTTAGGTTGACTAAACAAAGTGGACTTAGTCCACGTCCACGGACACTACGTTAAGTCGACTTAATAAGGTCAATTTTAAGTCGACCTTATTAAGTCTACTTAACAAAGTCAACCCAACTTTTTGTAGTGTAAACATAGCTTAGGAGAGTGGATTTTTAAACAATTTAGTGTATGGATAGTTTCTGACAAAAAGATCTAGAGGTTGACCATATAAGACAATGAGCAAGCTGGCCTACATCCATCAAAGCATGAGTTGTTCCACTGTTGTCAACAGGACTACACAAAGAGAGTAGCATTTAAGCAAATGTTTATAAGCTTTGGTGGATTGGGGCCAAATTGCTCAGTATCTTGCTGGACTGAACCCTTTGTGACTTTTCCTCATCACTCTTATATACAACTATCAGTGTAGTTTCAGAATTGTAGGGTAAGATTTTCAGAAGTATTGAAGTGATTTAGGAAACAGAATCTCACTGAAAGTCAATGGGACCTAGGTTCCTAAGTCACTTAGGCGTTTTTGAAAAATTTTACACAACATTTATGGCAGTAAAATGTTACTAGAAGTTGCCTTCGCTATGTTATATTTCCTTGTATATCCCTTCCAGTTAAATATCGTTGTTCTATATTTGCTTTCTCTTAACAGCATACCCCAAAAGGATTAAGGACAGAAAATGTAGTGGAATATATCACTGAGCAAAGGTAAGAGAGGAAATATTTTGTTTTATACACAGTATAACAGAAAAAGATTGAAATGATCACTTCATTTATTTAAAAAATCATGTAGTTGTGGCTATTTTAAAAAATATCCTCAGCAACCAAATGTTATAGTCCTTATTAATCTCCCTTTGTGGTCAGACACCAGACTGTTGTAGTGGACCTAACCTTTGGTTCTCACATGCTTTTAAGTCTCTTGAGTCCATTCCTTAGTCTGGTGTGTCTGGCACACTCCTACGGTACGGACCCCTTAGCTAGCATCTCTTCTAGTAAGTGAGATCCCATGGTTTAGCTACCCAAGTAGCCGCTGTGTTTTTTCTAATAATTGAAGCATGCACTCCCCAGAACTCCACTTCATTGCTATGCTGGTTTACATTTTCATTTTTCTGGGACCTTGTAAGAGGTAAAGCAAGGGAACACACAGATTATGCAAAGGAGCTTCTAAACCAGACACACTTTACTCATAGACAAAAAATCACAACAGATATTCAGATCTAAAATATATATATATGTAAAAAACCCAAGGTTTTTTTTAGAAGAGATGACCTTAAAATCAACATATTAAAAGGGACAAAGCAAGTACAGAAGTAATTCAGATTGGTCAGACTTCTTGTATGAGGCATTTAAATCACTGTGAATGCATTTGTTTGCAAAAGGTCTGCTGGCCAGTGTAGCCTGTAACCAATGAAAATATGGGGGTTGCTTCATGAACTAGAAACAGTTTTTCCCTTGTACAGTTCCATCATCAACTCTTAGGTTTGATATGTTAATATGACTTTAAATTCTAATATTTGATCAGCTTGTTGGAGGAATCTGTTACAGACTGTGCTTATAAAATAAATATGTATTTGTGGTGTTAGTCCATGTGCCAATTAAAATCTTATATTCTTCCAAGAACTCATAAATACAGCGCACTGTAAAACTGTCTGTTGGAAAGCTACTTCTGGCAAACAACTGGCTAGGTTCCGTACTCTGTATCCTACTTCATAGGGATCCTTATGGCACAGATATGTTTTGCTTAGAAATAGGATTAATTCTGCTGTTTTTGCTAATTCTTTTTGTTGTTGTTATTGGATCTTTAGAGAGAATATAGAAGACAAGTCAAGTAAGTACTCTTAAGGTTAACTTCAGTGTTTCTTTAATGCATACTGTTTTCAAAATCCGCATGGATCCAATTCTGATTTCACTTACCTCATGATAAATCAGGGTTAACCTCACTAGAGTCAATGGAGTTAGTGGGAGGAGCAGGAGCTCTGAATCGGGCTCCACATGGTTCTACCTGATCTCCATACAGGAGAACCTAAATCTGTGCTAGCAACAAGAAATAAAACTGAGGGAGGAAAAATGATGGAGGGGTGAAGTGAGATGAATCCCATTTATGTGTGTAACAGCTGCAGACTTGAGCTTCTGACTTGCTGCCAGTTGCATTCAGGTCTCCTTTCTTTAGCTTGCAAAACGTTTTGAAACCTTATCATCACTTGACAGCAGCCCTTTAACAACCAGTTTAATCCAAAGCAGAATGTACATCAGAACTACTGAGGGAAGTAAAGTATTTCGTTGTGAAATTCACCCATGTGAAGAGGGCCGGGAAAAGACCTATGTAACACTATATTTTGAGGACTTAACAAGGTGCATAGGTTTGCGTGAGCCTGGGTGTCTGCAAAGGGGTAAACTTCACCTTCAATGAATAAATGGTGCTGTTTGAATTCTCTTATGTGGAATTTATATTTCCAGTTACAGCTAGTGCAGAGACAAAGCATTTAATTGAACATCTATTTATTTTGTAGCAGTTATTCCATTAAGTGGTCTTCATTTATAAACTGAGACAATACAGAAAAATTAAATGGCTGTGTCTGCTTCTGTGGGCTAATCTGTCAAAGGAAGAAATCTTAAATTCTCTCTTCAGTCTTTATTTTTAAAATATATATAACTTTCCTAAATAAAGGAAAACAAACCAGAAAGCTTATCTCCAGAAGGCTCTCTGGTATGCGATGTTGCTGTAGGATTTACACACAGATCTGCTCTTGATACGCCGTGGACTTGGTTTGTTTCTTACTGAAACAACAACAATACTGAACCAACAATTTAATAGGGAGAATGAAACCCTGTGGCACTATGTCAACACTGGAAACTTTTTATGTAGTACAGTTGTTAACTTTGATGTGTATTCTCTCTCCTAAAAAAAGAGCTGAATTCACTTCCCGCATTATAGAAGCCAAAGTCTCCTCTTATTTACCCTGGCATAATATCCTAGATTTTATGGAGTTGGAGAATTTTGCTCTTCTCAGGCAAAAGCAATTTTGCTCATTGGTCACTGGGAGAAGAAATGCACAGTTCTCATTAAAGCTGGTCAGAAAATAGGAACAAAAATTCATTTCCATTTTTCATTGAAAATATCCAAATTTATTCCAATTTTCAGCCCTAGTTCTCATGTGTACTGCTACTAGAAATTACTGGGTGAGGGTTCTATGGCCTGTGTTATGCAGGAGGTCAGACTAGATTACTATAATGGTCTCTTCTGGCCTTAAAAATCTATGAATTTAGAATTATGGGCAAATATTTCAGAACCATTGTCCACCCTGTTTTTGGGCAAAAATCCCATGGATGCCAACTGAAATTTCAAGTGCCGAAGAATGGTAATACACACCCCTTATTTTCTACTGATTTTTCTTGCTGATGTTCAGGGTTAAGGGGTGCAAATAAAAAGAGGTGAACTGTAGAACCCATGGAATTTCAGCTTTTCTAGGGCTCATGCTGGTGGCAATACAAACTATGAGAATCCATGCCTGTAAAAAATAGGGAAGATTACTAAAGCAAATTATTTTGTTTGATATAGGAATTAAAATAAGAAAATGCACAGCCCGCGCTTCTCTCATATGTAGTAAGGGAGAAACCAAGAGTAGAGGGAGTTCTTATATAGTGGGCGTCCTCTTCCTGGTCCAATTTATTTTAACCATGGGTCTGGCAGTTACTCCAGATAATCCTGATTCACATTTATTCAATATTTTGCTGTAGAAGCCGATGCCTTTGATGAATTATTCACACATGCACCGGAGAAACTGGGTGCTGTGAAAGAGGTAACTTTTTACATTTTAAACAGACCTTGACATTTGCATTATAAGATATAATTAATGCATTCTCTGATCATTCCATTTTTTCTCTCTCCATTCTTTAGGTGTTTTTGCAATTTGTCAATAGGCATGTTGGAAAATTAGGATTAACTGTGAAGGATGCTGACTCTCAGGTAGTACATTTTGAGCTGTGTGCTAACATTTCTGTCAGTTATATTAATGTTCTCTGCCACTTCCAAAATATCTGTACCTCTCTTTTAAACTTGGCAAATATATAAATTCATTCCTAGCCAGAGTTCAGTTATATCAAGTGTCAATTCGGGAGGAGTTTTAATTCCAAAATGATAAGTAATTAAAAAGGGGCTTGTATGGAATAGAATCCCTTGATTGTAATCATTTAGGTCCTGATTTTCAGAGGCTCTTGAACCCCTACACTTTCCATTGACTTAAATTGGAAAGGTGGGTGATCAGCACCATTGAAAATTAGGCCCATAGGCCTAAATTGTCAGTAGTGACTAATGATTTTTGAGTGCCGAAGTTAAGACATGGTAGAGAGGCCTGGTTTTCACAAAGTACGGAACATCAGCCCTCTGAAAATCAGTCCCCTGAAGGTAGGCACCCAAAATCACCAGACACTTTTGAAAACCTAGGCCTTAATTTATAGGGCGTGATTGTTCCAGAGGGATAGGCCTACGCTGGGGACAATGTGGAGCCAACACCACTGGAAGAGTTCCAAGAGGGATTGTACCACATCAAACACAATCCCTCACAGAGCACAGGGAAGAGTTCACACTGCACCATGTATGAGAATGAATGCAGCCTGCTCACTCCAGTGAGGAGATGTGGAACCATAGCTCTGCCTCTTCTCCCCTTCCTTTGGTGCAACTGGCACTTCTTGGGGCACATGAGTGGGAGGGAAACAGTTCTTGTGCTCACAAGATGCAGGGTTTGATTTTCCCATGCCTCTATGTAGAGTGATCAAGTTGGATCTGATTGGGTTGGGGAAGTTCCTTGTGCTCTTTTCCTTCTTTGCATGCACATGCAAAGGGTTGGGGGAAAATCTAGCCTGAAACTAGCACTTCATTCTAATCATTAAAGCCTTTGATGCAATAATAATTCCAGTGGCTTGTATCGGATGCCTAGAGACTGGAGCATCAGCTACTGAGAATGAATCTTTGGAGGATGTTGCTATCAGGAATGCTGAATGGAATTCTCTTTTATGTAGCGATATATATTTGGTTATTTTTATTTGAAATCTCTTCAAATGTAGGGCATTTCCAAAAGGTCATTTGTATTGCTATTCTCCATACTAATAGGAATTTGAGCCTTATATAGCTAGAAATGACTTTCTGTGTATTAATCAGGGGTCAAGGAAATAAGTCACTAGATTGTATGATTAATAATTTATATTCACAATTCCTCTTTCCATAGAATAACATTTATCTATTTCAGTAAATGCTTTGTATCTTTTTTTCTGGCTTTGGTAAAAGCCAGTTTAATAAATAATGCTCAGGTCTTTCTTCTTACAGTTTGCAGATGGAGTTATCTTGCTTTTGTTAATTGGACAACTTGAAGGGTATTTCCTGAATTTAAGAGAATTCTTCCTGACTCCAAGCTGTGATACAGAAATGGTAGGCTATTATTTATTTACTTGGGCCCTGATCTTACAAACGCTTTATACAAGGGCTTTATGAACATGAATAGCTCCACTGAAATCACTCAGACTTTTGATAATACATAAAATGAATCATATGAACAAGTGTTTACGGGATAGCAGCTTGAAACAACATACAAGACTACTTTAAGCATTTTATATGCTGATTTTTAAAAAAGCAGGTTCCTACCCCAAAGGCTGTATTGAAATCTACCATGATTCTATAAAATGAAAGTGATCATTGTTTGCATCTGTTAACCAGAAAAATACACCAAATTCCAAGTTCTTTAAATAAACATCAGAGTGTTGCGTGGGTGTGAATGGCAAATGTAATGTTAGATCAGCAGCCCAAGAAGCTGCTTCTTCCATTTAACCACATAGGTGACACAGCAGGACTAGGGGCCAGGGAGACTCCCTCACATTGCTTCACAAATGTGCCTCAGCCATGACCAGATGGAACCATCTCTACAGCCCCATGTATGCCAAGTAACTTTTCTAAAAGTTTCCTGCTATGGCTATTCTCAATTCATTTGAGCCTTTGTTAGCAAAGCTGAGAGTCCTTGTGTACACAGCCTGACAAATACTGACCCCGTTTTAAAACTCTGCTGTTTAGATTTAGAGAGAAGGGGGATTTTGAATGGAACCGAAATGAAAATTTTCAGTTTTCAACCCCTTCGTTTGGGGGGGGGGGGGCCCGGGGGAGAGGCTCTGATTTTATTAAATTGGAAGCAAAGCATTTTAATTTCAAATTATTTTAGAATGAAAAAAATCAGTAAATCTCATGAAAAAGTTTGAACAAAACAAACATATTTTCAGTTTGTTCAAAAAGTTTTGTAGGAAAGAATTTCCGTTCTTTTGACTGGTTCTGTTAGTCATTCATTGATGCCTGTAAAACTTTCTGGTGACAAAGGTAGATATCTCTATTTTTCAGAGGTAAATTGCCAAATAAGACAGTGGGAGGATTGGGATGAGAATCATTAAGTACTGACTTCCCATTCTAGGCTATGTCTACACTAGAAAACCTAAGTTGATGCTTTTAAGTCGACTTAGAGCATCTACACTAGAAATTTAAGTCAACTGCCTGCGTCCACACATGCAGGTGTTAAGTCGCCGGAGAGCTGCGGCTCCCTGCTTGTTGGGGAGCCGCAGGTCCTTTGTCCCAGGGAGCCACGGCTTCCTTCTTGCCAGGGAGTGGCGGCTCCCTTCTTGCTGGGAGCCGGGCAAAAAGGGAGCCGCGGTTCCCCCCAGGGACACGGGAGCCAGGGAGCTGTGGCTCCATTTTCCCAGGGGGAGCCCCGGCTCCTTTGTGGGTGGAGGGGGAGAGGGAGGGGGAGGGAGCCACAGCTCCCTTGTCCCCAGCCCTAGGTCGATTTAGGGAATTTATTCGACTTAGAGCATCCACACAGGTTTTAGGTCGACTCAACGAATCGACTTAGGCATTAAGTCGACCTAAATAGTGGTAGTTATTAAGTCGACTTAAGGAAGCGCTTAAGTCGACTTAATGAAAGCCAGGTGTGGACGTGGCTTTGTTTAGGTCGACTTAAAGTGTCCTTAAGTCGACCTGACCTGCCAGTGTAGACATACCCCTAGACTCTACCCATTGGATGCTACCATCAGACAGGAATCCATTGAGAGCATGAAGCACTCTGCTGTGTATCTCAAGAATGTTCATTTTAGCAAAGTTAATCTTCAATACTAGACATATTATTGGAGGTTTGGTCAAAGCATTATTTACTTAGTTTCTTTCATGGCTATGTACACCGAACAATATAAATAGCTAACTACTGTAGCTTAGAGACTTTATTTCAATTGAAAACAGGTCCCGGAAGTCCCTTGTGTATTCCAGATCCCTCACATTTTAGACATTAATTGCTACAGTAGAATCTGACAATGTAACCTTCACTGTAGAACTCTTCTGAGATTTAAAATATGACATTCTTGTTATAAAAGTGGTGACAACCAGTCATACCTTCAGGATCATTATTGTGTATCGGCTTTCTTTCAAGCTGAAAGCTGATAGTTCAAAGCCAGTACATACAGTTTGTGTATCCTGGGCAGAAGAAGTTGGAATGGATGCTAGCACTGGGGAAAACACTGAAAAATAAGGCAAAAGCTCATAGACTCATAGGCTATGTCTACTCTTACTAAAGTTAGTTTGAATTAGTTAATTCGAACTAACTAATTTGAACTAATTTTAGTTAGTTCGAATTAACTTAATTTGAACTAGCAAAATTTAGTTTGAACTCAGCAAGTGCCATTCATGGCACTTACTTAGTTCGAATTAGCGAATTGCATTGAGTTCAATGGGCCGGTTAGTTCGAACTAAGCAATTTGTTCGAACTAACATGGCCACATTGGTTAATTCGAACTAACTAGTTCAAATTAACCATTAGTTCGAATAGCATATTCGAATTTATTAGTTCGAATTAAGGAAGCCCTTAATTCGAAATAATGAAAGCCTAGTGTAGCCAACGCTTAAGTTAATTTGAATTAAGCTTCCTTAATTCGAACTAACTTGCCAGTGTAGACATAGCCATAGATTCTAAGGTCAGAAGGGACCAATGGCTGTGTCTACACTGGTAAATTAAGTCGACTTAAGCTTGGCTTAAGTCGACTTAATTTGCTCTGCGTCTACACTACACTTTGCTTAAGTCGACTTAAGCAGCTTGCTTAAGTCGACTTAAGGAAAATAAAGTCGACTTCATGAAAATTAAGTCGACTTTATTAAACCACCATTCTACTCGACCTAAGGCTTAATTCGACTTTTTAAAATCGAATTAAGCCAGTGTAGCCCTCGGGTAGCCCTAAGTCGACTTAGGGCTACCCCAGGACTACACCAATGCCCTCCCTGCCGGGGGGGGGGGG
>ML685821.1:10025695-10156897 GCA_007922175.1 Pelusios castaneus
GCATGGGTCACTTGCAGGTTTAAATTAATATAAATGGTGAATTCTCTGTAATCTGACATCTTTAAATCCTGATTTGAGGACTTCAGTAACTCAGCCAGAGGTTAGGGTCAATATCAGAAGAGTATGGGTGAGGTTCTGTGACCTACAATGTGCAGGAGGTCGGATTAGATGATCATGAGTGTCCCTTCTGACTTTTAAGTCTGTGAGAATTGGGTTGGAGAGCAGTTCATAGATTTCAAGGCCGGAAAAGACCATTGTGATCATCAGATCTGACTTCCCACATAACAGACCATAGAACTTCCCCCAAATAATTCCTATAGTATATCTTTTAAAATAGTGGTTTCAACTTGTGATCTGTGTATGCCTGAGGGCCTGCAGACTATGTGTAAGATTTCCAACAGGGTCCGCACCTCATTCACATCTTATTTCCAGTCTGAGTATGTCTAGCTTCAACTTCCAGTCATTAGATTGTTTTATACCATTCAATGCTAGATTTAGGAGTCTACTATTAAATATTTGTTCCCCGGATAGGTACTTATAAACTTTTAACAAGTCACCCCTAACCTTCCCTTTGTTAAGATAAAAAGACAAAGTGCTTTGAGTTGAGACAGGTTTTCTAATCCTTCAGTCATTCTTGTGGCGCTTCTCTGAACCTCACCAATTTATCTGTTTCTTTCTTGAATTGTGGGCACTGAGAACTAGACACAGTTTTCCAGCAGCGGTCACATCTGTGCCAAATACTAAGGTAAAATACTACTCCTACTTGAGATTCCTCTGTTTATACATCCAAGCATCACATTAGTTCTTTTGGACACAGAATCACTCTGGGAGCTCATATTCAGCTTATTATCTACCATGACCCGCAAATCTTTTTCAGAATCACTGCTTCCCTGGATAGAATCCTACATCATGTGCCTACATTCTTTCCTTCTTCTAGATGTATACATTTACAGTTAGCTGAATTAAATGCATATTGTTTATGCTCAGTTTATCAAGCAATG
Source organism: Pelusios castaneus (assembly GCA_007922175.1). NCBI lineage: Eukaryota > Metazoa > Chordata > Testudines > Pelomedusidae > Pelusios > Pelusios castaneus. The sequence goes on from ML685821.1 coordinate 10,026,697, forward strand.
CAATTTTCTCTGAATCAGTGACCTATTCTCTACATTATTGACCACTCCCCCAGTTTTTTGTGTAATCTGCAAACTTCATCAGTGATGATTTTATAGTTTCTTCCTTATTACCGATAAAAATGTTAAATAGCATAGAGCTAAGAACCTACCCAGGGGGGCCCCACTGGAAACATACCACATCAGTGATGATTCCTTATTTATAATTACTTTCTAAGCCCTATTGGTTAGTCAATTTTTAATCATTTAATGTGTGCCATGTTCATTTTATGTCATTCTAAATTTTTAACCACAGTGTTCTGTGGTACTAAGTCAAAGTAAATTACTGTATATCCACACCACTACCTTTAACAACTAAATTTGTAATCTCAAATAGAAAAGATAGCCAGTTAGTTTGATATGATGTATTTTCCAGATACCCACGTTGATTTACATTAATAACTTTACCCTCCTTTCATTCTTTATTAATCAAGTCCTATATCAACTACTCCATTATCTTGACTGGGATTGATGTCTGGCTGACAGGCCTATAATTACCAAGGTCATCTCACTTACCCTTTTTGAAAATTGGCACAACATTAGCTTTCTTTCAGTTTTCTGAAAACTTCCCCAGGGCTCCAAAACCTATTGAAAATCGACATTAATGGTCCAGTGAGCTACTCAATCAGCTCATCTAAAATGCTTGGATACAAGTTATCTGGACCTACTGATTTTAAAATGTCTAACTTTAGCAGCTTCTGTTTAACATCCTCCATAGAAACTAGTGCAGGGGTTGGCAACCCAAAAGATAAGAAGAGCCATTTTAAAAAAATTATTTCAATAACCAAGTGTTTTGAGAGCCACAATCAGTATAGCCTCCTGGTGGGAGCTGGGGCAGGGTGCCTGCTGCAGGGTTCCCTGGCCGGGGTGGAGCCCACGGAGGAGCCTGCAGAGTCCCTGAGTGGGGGGGGGGGAGGGCGGGCTGGAGCCTGGCATTGGCCGCCTGCAGGGTCCCCCGGTGGCGGGGGGGAAGGGGGTGCAGGAGTCCAGGGCTGCAAGGGGGCAGCCAAAGAGCCACATGCGGCTCCAGAGCCACAGGTTGCAGACCCCTGTACTAGTGGAATGGAAAGAGTATCTTCACCGTATGAAGAGACTACGTCATCTGTTTTTTATCCCCCTAAATACAGAATAGAAATATTTATTGAATTCTTCTGCTTTTTCTGCATTGCTATTAACAATTCTACCATATCTATCTAGCAGTAGACCAGTACCATTGTCCGTATTCTGCTGGTTTCTATAGACCTCTGACCTCTAAAAATTACTTCTTATTGTCCTTAACTCTGCTGGCCATAGATTTTTCCTTGTGCCCCTTTGTTTTTCTTACCACTTTTTTTCAGTTCCTAACTTCTGATTTATATTCACTATCATCACCTTCACCTTTCTTCCATTTGTTTTCATATGTATATGAATATGTATATATGTATATGTAATTATAGCTGCCTTCACTTCTCCTCTAAACCAGGTAATTTTCTGTGGCTTTTGGGGCATCTAGAAAGATTTTCTTACATTATTTCCAATTATTATTCACAGTTTTTGGATTAAATTCTCTCTCCTAGCTGACTCAGCTCATAATTTTTTTCAGCTTTGAGAAATTGCTCCATTAAAGAACCAGAATATTACTGGCCTGGACTTTAATTTGCTTGCAAGTCATGATCACTTGTACCTAAGCAACCATTAATTTTTAATTCTTTGTTCAATTCCTCTTTATCTGTTAGGAGAAGGTCTGATAAAGAATTCCCCTGTGTAGGCTGCAACACTTTTTGTATTAGGAAATTGTCATGTGTAAAGTTTAGAAATTCCAGGAATGTCTTATCACTGGCATCAGAAGATCTCCAGCATATGTCAGTGAGAGTGAAGTCTCATGATCAAGCAGCTTATTTTTCTACACATTATAGACAGGTGCACAAGTAGGTGGTTATCCTGTTCCTGACTGATTTGATGGTCTATAGCAGACGTCATCGGGTACCCCATCTATGCATTTTATCTTTTAGAACATTGATTCATAAACATTCAAGATCATTTTCTTCTAAGTTATCAAGGACTCAGAAACAGGTAATGTCATATTTGATATAGAGTCCTACACTCCCTCCACTAATCTCTCCTTGATCCTTCCTCAATAGGTTATAATAATTGATTTTAACATTCCAACAGTGAGAATCATCTCACCCTCTTTCAGTCATGCCAACTAACTCAAATCTATGCTCATAAACAAGCAATTCCAAATCCTTGTTTGTTACCCAGGCTCCTAGCATTAATATATAAGCAATTCACTAATTTCTTCCTTCATGTCCTTGGTTCCTTGATTGGTTTGTTCTCAGCATCTCAGTTTTGTGCTGAATGCTTGTATCTTCCCTCTTTTTATACCTGCCCCCTTTTGCTATTAGTTAACCTCCATCCTACCTCCTCTAGTCAAGGTGATTGGTTTCCCTCTTACTAAGGTGGAGGCTATGCGGCCCTCTGTCTCCACAGAATGTGGATCTTCCAAAAAAACCCAATCCCTTATACTACTTATCTAACCAGCAGTTCACTTCTAGAATAGTCTGCCTTTTGTCTTCCTTCATGGGACAGGAAGGATCTCAGAGAAGATTGCTTGGACAATCATCTTTTTCAGAACACTTCTGAGTTCCCTGAAGTCATCTACCATCTGTGAAATAACTCACAACACAGTGTTATTAGTTCCAATATGTATCATCATCAGTGGATCCTTGGCTGGCAACTTCAGAATCCTGTTCAGTCTTGAGGGGTGTCTCATGTCTTGGCTCTGGGAACTCAGTACACTGTCTTGTTGTCTGCCTGTCTCTTGTGGAATGTTCTTTTGATTCTCCTGATCATGAATATCTAACAATGATCATCTGTCTTCCTTGGACAGTTAGGGAACTCTTTGTGAGCAAGCTTGACCATGACCTTCTGATTATGAATTGCCAGGCCTCCTCTCTGACTTCCTCTCTCTTTGATTCCTTGTTGGCCAGCTCTATTCGTCCTTGAACCTAGGATAATGGTGTTTTCTGAACTGGGCTGGAACTCCTCTACTTCTCTAATTCGCAGTAGCATCTCTATTTGCCCCTACAATTCAAGAATCTTTTCCTCCTCAGCATAGCCACTAACTATCCCTTCTTGCACATGAATTCCCTTCAGTGTTCAGGCAGGAAAGAGGACAGTGTTCAGGCAGGAAAGAGGTGATGGAGAGGAAGAGATTGGGACAAAGACAAGCTAATGGCGTGGGGCAGAAGAGTCTATTGCCACTAGGGTAGATTTTTTAGTCAAGACACCCCATATTTTCCACTTCCTATCAGGTTGGAAATGCTGAACAGTATTTCAGTGGTTCTGGTTCCACCTGGAAGTGAAGAAAAATGAATGTGCTTAGTTTATCCAAACTAGTTTGCCTATCTGCAGTAAATGTCTGTACACTCAGGCTGGATCAAGGCCCCGGGGGGGAGGGGGTGCCCAGGGCTGTCCACTTATGTGGGCCTCCCCACATGGTGGTGCCCAGACTGGGGGTGGGGTGGGGTGGTCTTGCCCCACTGGTACTGCCGGTGGGCTCCAGGGATCACGGGCTGGCTGGTGCTGTCGGGGTAAAGGGGTCTGGGTCCACAGGTGCTGTGGGGTGGGTCCAAAGCCCATAGGTGCTGCAGGGTGGCTGGGTCCAGGGCTCTCGGGTACTGAGGGGCCTGCAGGTGATGCAGAGGGGTTGAAGGGTAGGGTCTGTGGTTCTGCAGGGAGAGCAGGGTGCGCAGCCCATGGCTCTGGATGGTGCTGAGGCAGGGGGTCCAGACCTATGGCATGGATGCTGCTGGGGGTGGGTCTGAGCCTGTGGCCTAGTGGTGCTCTGGGGGGACAGAGTCTCGGGTCATGGTCCAGCCAGCTGCTGGGGGAGCCCTTGGGCTAGAGTCTGCACGGCTCCTGCCCTGCTTCTGGGCTAGCTGGTGTGGAGCAGACTGGCCAGCCTGGGGATGGGGCATACAGGCTGATGGTGGTTGGTGGCAGCATGCCGCTCAGACGGATGGATTTTGGCCACTTCAGGCCAGGGCTGGAGCTGCAGGTCCTAAAACCCCTACCTGGATGTGACCCTGTGTACACTCACTTAAGATTTATGTAAAAGATCAGCATTCTACCTTAACATGGAAGTCTCATGAACTTGTTAAGGGGAATATATGATTCTTCTCACTTGGTGACTTCATTAAACAATCATTTTATTTATTCATTTCAAAGTAAACAGTTTGTAGCTCTGTATAATCCTCTCATTTTCCTTGTCGACCATGGATTTGGAGAAAAATCTAAACCTAGAGTCACTGTTGTGTGTAAATCACAAAACCAGGTGAAACATAAAGGTATCACTTGAGTTCAGAATAATATACAGCGCTTGCTCAGTTTCTGCGTGGTTGGACATAAGTACCAAACACTGGGAGGTAAAGTGGTACAGCGTGCTAGCATTGTACATGGTACCTCCTAAAGGATAAATTGATTAGTAGCAAGTAGAATGGCTGAAGAAGCATTTTAAGTTTTTGTTCTTACTTCGTTAAAGGAATAGTCTTGTAACAGAACCTAAATATGCAACCTGTCTTTAGATTATTAAAATCAAGCGGGGAATGGGATCTGGATTTTAATTCTAAATAAATAAAACTCTACAGATAACGATGAATGAATGCTTGCATCTGCAGTGTTGTTTTTCTGATGGGAAGAGGCAGCCAGCCAAGAGAGGCAGTACAAAAGAATTGAAAAATACTTGATTCTGAGAAATGTGCTTATTCTCTTAAGTGTGGCATCAATGGTTACGTCTACACTGGCAAATTAATCCAATTTAAGGAGGCTTAAGTCGACTTAAACAAAGCCGCGTCCACACCAGGCTTTCATTATGTCAACTTAAGAAATTTCTGAAGTCGACTTAATGAAAGCTTAAGTTGACTTACTAAGAACCGCCAGGTAGGTCGACCTAATTCTCCTTAGGTCGCCCTAACCCCAGTGTGGACGCTTAAGTCCACTTTGTTAAGTCGATGTAAGGGCAGTTAGGTCGACTTAACAAAGTGGACTTAGTCCACGTCCATGCACACCACTTTGTTAAGTAGACTTAATAAGGTTGCTTTTAAGTCGACCTTACTAAGTCGATTTAACAAAGTCGACCTAACTTTTCCTAGTGTAGACATAGCCAAAGATGCTATCATCAGTAATACTTAGTTTTTTATGTAGACCTTTGTATGTTAAAACATTACCCTAGTGTTCACATTTACAGCTGCTCAGAAAATGTATTTGATCAGAGTTTACTTTCTGTTTCATTGATCTCATCTACTGATCAACAGCTTCACAATGTGAACCTTGCAGTTGCTTTGCTGACAGATGGAGGTGTTCTAGATTTTCCTATTAATGCTGAGGGTGAGTCATAACATATCAATTGTTCTGAAAGAGAATGATTCTTGCTTTGATTCACAAATGCTAAAATAATCAGCTAAAGAATCTTCTGCAACATGAAACCCACATATTCCATAACATTTCCTTTGCTACACATCTCCTTTATATATCCTATATTTTAACAATCTAGCCTACATTAAAAAAAGAAGTTCTGGTGTTACATTGCCCACTGTTTGGCAAGTTAACACCATTTACAGCAAGAATGAAATTATCTAAGATATATCAATGGTTGCTGTTGAAATTACCAATTAGATGAATGTGTGTTTTCTGTGGGGCCTCATTGCCAGAATCAGAATGTGAAGAGATTAGTAGATTTTTCAAGCCAGAAGGGACCATTATAATCACATACTTCAACCTCCTGAATAACATAGACCATCTAATTTCACAGTCATTCCTGCATCAGGCCCAACAACATGCCGAACTAGAGCATGTATTTGAGACAGATATCAAGTCTTTATTTAAAGATGTCAAGTGATGGGCACTTTACATGCTTTTCCAGTGTTCAAAATTGCATCTTTTCCCAGTTGGGTAGCCCACTCATGAGCAAGTCTGGGGTTTGCGTGCATATGAGCATATGGAGGAGTCATCTATCTATACTGTGGGATAGAGTCTCCATTTTTTGATTGGCTGTGGGAATTATGAACATTTTTTATTAGTTTTTTATTAACATTTTCTTTTGGATTATTTTTTCCAACTAGCTATACTCATGCACAGCTGTCATTAATTTCAATGCAAGTGATTTGTGACCATGCAGAGAAAAATCAGTGCCTTTTTGCCCTGTGCATGGAACCTGGAGTTTAATTAAACCATTCTAGTTAAAATGGGAAAGCAAAATCTGTGAAAACCTCTGGTCTCCACAGTAAATGTATCTTTTCTGTGAGTAGGTTTAAACATTGGACATCCATTTCTCTAAATGTGGAGGATTATATCTGTTGTTGATTAATGTGGGAAATGTAAACTCCGACATCTGTGTGTCATTTATGTACAGCTGTGTAGGCCAGATTCTAAGCTGACGATTGTCAGTGTTTAATGAAGCTGAACTGTTTACAAGAGCAGAAAAATCTAGTCTAGTGGGCTTACTGCTGGCCCTTGTACGGTACAAGCTATAAATTTATACTACTTTAAGAGGAGCATCAAGCCCTCTATGTCTCTCCTCATTTGGAGGAAATAGTAGTTTGCATATAAGTTGTTGTATTAATTAGCAAAAACCTTTGTTAAAAATGAGTTGAGGTTGCTTAGCAACAGGAAATACACACAACAGAACAAAATGCAATCATCACAAAACCAGGAAATACAGAGTTAATGTCATGCCTGCTACTACTCCTATTGTAATAGACACACAAAAATACAGCCAGAAAGTCTTATTAAATTATTGACTCTGCTGTCTGCTAGTGAAGAATTGTCCCTTATTGTATATTACTGATCCTTTATTCCAATGTGGTAAAGTGGTGAAGAACCATTTTTCTTCTTCTAACTCATTTAAGAAATCAAGAAAATCTGATAACTCTACATGTCCTGTTTTGATTCTTGGTGCACTTAGGTTGTTTAGTTTACATTGTAGTTTGGGAAAAGTGAAAAATTGCCTTCAATGCTTTGACATTTGCAATCTTTCTATCTGTCTCAAGGATTTCTAATGTTTCCCAGGTGGCTTTTGCCTCTCTTGTGTATTCACAGATATCATGAATAGAGATGTGAAGACTACGTTGAAGGTTTTATACTGCTTGTATTCCAAATACAAGACCAAAGATGCATGAAGAGTGAAACCAAGAACTACATTTTCTTGCTAGAATAATATGGGTTTAATTTTCAGTCCTCAGCTGTATGTTTGCCGCTTTGCATGTGCAGACACCTGTGTATGACACTTTTGTTGCATTAAAATGCTTGTACAAGTGTGTATGCATGCAAAGTTAAACTTGTATAGCTTGGACTTCTATAATATAAACATGTATATGCATGTGTATTTAGAGCCCAGTGTATTCTTCTGTTCCCTGGCTGTGAATTTTGCCACAGAATCTACTCCTGGCTCCGTCTAAGACCCAGATGCTGCAAAGACTAATAAACATGCTTACCGTAGCCTCTGGTTTCAAATCCCCTCCCTTTTATCAGAGAGGGAGCTGCAAGTCATTTTTAGAACTTCCCACCTGTATTTGGACTGAGGTGCCCGGGAGAGACTGGAGAGGGGCTTGAAGCCCATAGTTTAGTGACTCCTGTACAACATTTTCAGGCAGGATGTTGAGAATAATAATTTTAAAATGTGGCTAGCTGGATGAAATTTGGCAAGGCATAAAATGTTTGAAAAAAAAATCTGCTTGTTTGCCTCTTCAAATACATTTACATTTGAGAGCCTGAGAACCCTATGAAGGCTATCTACTGTATGGCATTGTGGATTTCCCCAGGTCATCCACACATGCTATAAAACCATGAGTGTGCCCCCTTATTTTCCCTTTAATCTAGCACCAGATTGTGGCTTGCTGCTTCTCCCGGCACCAGCCCATGACAAGATTGAATGTTAGTCTCTGCACTATCTACATGCAAGAGAAGAAGCTAGCTTGACCTCACCTTTACCCTCACAAAGTTGCATGGTGTGGCTGGGGATGGGAGCATGGTTTATTCTATAACAGGTAGTATTCAGCAACTGGCAGAGAGGAAAGTTTACACTGAGACATTTTTGTAGCTGCCACTTTTGAGTTTCTTCCCTTGAGGCCAAACCTGTATCGGGACTAGGGCTTTTTTTGTGACAGTATTCAGGGGTGCTGAGTACCTGAATACCAGCACCTTTTTTTTGGTGATGGTACTCAAGGGTACTGAGTACTGGCACCTTTTTTTCACAGCGATGCGGCCCTGGCTCCTGCTGTCACCACCAGTGGCCCCAGGTCCCTGTACTGGCAACCCCCTTAAAAAAAAAAAAAAAAAAAAAAAAAAAAAAAAAAAGCACTGTTTGGGACTGTACAGAATGAATGCCTCCAACAGCTGCCATTAAGACAGTGTACCCTTGCAGTCCCTACCCTGTGGCTGTAAAAGCCACAATCTTCTCCTTTAACTGCCATCCTTGAGTTAACTCCTAGGCTCTTTGAGGCTTTCTTCAGCTTAATTTGACCTTAAAGTTATTTTAAATTTATATTCTATGTATATTTGTATAAGGGCTAAAGATTTCTAAGATGGGGGGAAAGGGAATTGTTTTGATTTTATTTTGGCATCCCTTTTAACCAATTTAATTTCCTGTAGTCAGTTCCTCTGACATTTGATCTGTGATCAGATCCGTCAGTCTGTGTATTAAAAGGGGAAACCCATGCTCTGCAAGTTTGAGTGCTGACATTTAAGAATTTGTTGTGTCTCGTTCTTGATTGTGCAGTCTAAAAGAGATCCTTAGATGGCAACATTGATAAATCTTCCAAGTTCTGACTTTGAAAAAAATATAATTACGCAAAACTACTAAAGGAGAGAGTTCCACAAATTGCTCTGAACATAATCCCATTTGCATTGACAATAATTACCAAGATACATTTTACAAAGGAAAATCCAATGTCTGGCGCCAATGAGTTGCAAAAAAAGAGCATCTTGCTTCAATAGCAAAAGTTAATTAAATCAGCTATTCCAAAAGATTTAAATCTGAAGTCAATTTGTATTGCTATTTCATGTATGAATCTCTGTAGGTATCCTTTTTTATTCTCCAGTCATGGGTGCCAAACATCTAATGGGGGAAGACCTTAAAAGTCTGTGTTCTTTACTCACTGGTACTTTTTCTGTAACAGTACCTAAAGATTAGAAGACAGATTACTGAGGATACAGAAATAGAATGTCCGTCACAGAAGGATTTGATGACTCTTGGGACTGGTAATGCAATATAGGCACAGTCTTTTGCCATTAGGTAATGGTTAGAATCCAGCCCACATTGCTAGTGAACAGATGATGTATTTTTAGTGGCCTATGTGAAATGAGTTGGTGATCTCATTCCAGTTCCAAGCTTAACAATAGTCTGTATTGCATGAATGATCCTTCCCTAATCTCTGCAGTAGATATTATTAACCTCCCTATTTTACAGAGGGAGAAAATGAGGCACAGAAGAGGTTAGCACGCTAGTGCAGAGCTAAGAATATGACCTGTATGTGCTGGTTCACAATTCCTTCCTCCAGCCTCTAGAAAGCACACCTTTACATTTTCTCTTCCTTTCTCCAAAACATGGCTGTCCATGACCCATGCCTGCACCATCACCAGGTCAAATGTGCAGTTCTTGCAGCTGATCACAGAAAATCTCTTCAAATGTGTTACTCTGAAACAAATGAAGGCTACTAGCTCTTGAAAATTGGAAGTGGTCCTGATTTTGGTACATCTTATATTAAGGGGAAGTTCCAGTGGACTGGAAGGTGGGATGGAGGGAAAGCAAATGTTTAGATTTCATGACATAACGTTGAAAATCTTGTGGTTTGATCCTCAGCTGATATAAATAAATTCAGCTCCTTTGAAGACACTGCATCGATTTCTGCCAGATAACTATTTAGCTCTTAAATAGGAAGGTGGACTTTGCTCTCCTTCTCACCTCAAGTTCTTCTAAATCCTTTTGTAATGAGTAATTGTTTTTATTTTTATTTTTGCTGGGTTTTTTTTTTAAGAGGATGATGGTTAATGCGGTTGAATCAGTAACTTTAAAATGTAGACTGAAAATGAATATTTTAATGTGTCTTTCACACTTTGAATCAATTCATAATGTGCTTGATATCTTCAAACACTTGATAATCATGTATCTGATTATAAAAAGCTTAAGTCTGATTTATAAAGCATACTTTAGAATCTTAGTAATCCATCATTCAACCACCCACTCCATAATTTCCTATAGAAATGTGTACAAGTACACTACTTATGTATGGGAAACAGTCACAGATTTGCCATGGGTTGATTAGTAAATATAAAGTGATAGTGCAGGAGCACATAGTCCATCAAATTTTCTTCTCTCCCAGTGAACTCAGAAAAGAGATACACTTTCATTGCTCATTCTTCTTTCAGGTTTCCAAGGACTAAAAGCTGTTCTAAATTTCTGCATACTTTATTTTCTAAGGAATTTAGTTTAGAATAAGAAATGTTAATAATAATAATAATAATAATATAATATTAGAAGTGTGGCTGCAGAAAACATAACAGAAGAAAGGCCATACTACATCAACCTCTTTATTGATGCAGAGGCTGGTGGATTTAACATGGAAGCACCAATTTGCATAAGGAGAACCAAAAAAAAAAAAAAAAAACCAAACCCCAAAACAAACCTAGACTGGAGATTAAAGTGAATCAAAATTCAGAAGCATTACTGAAGGGTAAAACCCAGGGAGGTCTTTCTCAGCCAGGGAGGTGTTGAATCTGATATTGAAAATATTTTTTTTTTTTTTTTAAATTTTGAACTTTGTTTTGAAAAGCATCAGAACACCTTTCTTTCATTTTTTTTCAATCTGCAGGCTCCCAAACATGGGTTTTCTCTTACACCTTTAAAACAAGGCCCCTCAACTTCAGCAGCTAAACAAAAATGGAAGATCTTTTAGGATTTTGTCCAGAGATATTTCCAGGGTACCTTTCTCAAACTGAAACCTATGCAATATCAACCAGTCAGGTGGAAAAGATCTATAGCCACTGAAATGATATAAAACAAAATCAGTATTGAGTAGAATAGGCCAGAAAATGATTTTTTTTCTTATTCAAAAATTTGGAGGTTTTTGATGGAAAAATTAAAAATAAAAACGTTTTGAGGCTGAAAAAGTGCTTCATGGGTTTGGAGCTGTAATTTCCATGCCTCATCGTCCCTTTCTGCACTACAGGCCAGGATGCCTAGTCAGACTACATCTTCCATGGTGACCATCGACAGTCTCTTGGTGATGGGAACATCACGAAAAGTCGTATGACTGCAGTGCATCATTGGAGATGAAATCTGGCCTGGAAGCCCAGTAGTCTATACAGAAGACTGGGAGAATGAGGCAATTGAACTGCAACTCTTGTGAGGCACTGCGGTGACATTTTAGGAAAAAACATTCTGATTCTGGGTATTCGTTTCTTTGATGAACAATAAAAATTTTCCATGATCAGTTTTTTTGAAAAGCTCTGTTGAGTTAAATAGCTTAGTTTCCGTCAAAACCTGCTTTAACAGAAAATGTATGCCAACACTAACTTGTGTGCCATTGCCCTCCAACAGTTGCAAATTATTCCTGATTTTGGTTGTCTTACAGGACCACCTGCTGCCCAAACCATTTTGCATTAGCCTAGGCTACAGAACTTGGTAAACATTTCAGAGCCTCTTCAAACTTCTGGGGTATCAAGATTGAATTTTCTCTGTCCCTGTCCCAATATGGGAGATCTAAATCATGTCTTCCAAATGACATATGGTGGACATGAGATGGGGTGCTTGTTGGACCACCTGAGCAAAACCTAATTGATTCCATTTTGGTTTTACCTCATGTTTCAATGTAATTAACACCTCTGAGCTCAAGTGTTGTCTGTACTCGTCAGCTTTTATGAATGGACTTAATGTCACTTTAATGGTGGTGAATATGCTGGCTGAACACTCCTTGGGTACAGCCACACTGGAGCCTTAGGTCGACTTAAGGACGGTTAAGTCGACCTACAGACCGCTGCGTCCACACTGGGCACTTATTAAGTTGACTTTAGAGCTTCCTTAAATCAACTTAATAACACCACCTCTGAAGGTTGACTTAATGCTTAAGTTAACCTTATTAAGTCGACTTAAGCCAGTGTGGCCGGGGAGTGCCCTTAAATCAACCTAACTGGCCTCCAGGCTTCCTCAGAGAGTTCCTGGCCACTCCTCTGTCAACCTAGCACCTGCCAGTGTGGAAGCAGGGCTGTGGAGTCTCTAAGTCGTCTTAAAAAGGTCTACTTTAAGTCGACTTAAAGGTGACCTTGGTTAAGTTGACTTAACAGAGCCTCCAGTGTAGATGTACCCTTTGAGACTGAAGGCCCCATTTTACTACCAGGATACTTACAGCTCCGGCAGCGGGAATGTAAACTCTCTCCTTGATGCCAAAGCAAATTAATAGCCAAACTAATATTGGGGAATCCAGCTATCGACTTATCTACATGAGTAGCCCCAGCAATATTTGAGTGTTTGAGGACCTAGTTAGAGTCAGAAAAAGGCAGTGCTGTCTTGGTGCTCCCTTAGTCCTTCATGTTTCTGATAGTCCTTCATGCTTCGTGTATTGTGATAGGACTCACTCCAGGGCATAGAAAAGAATAACATTGTTCTGGAAGGGGTTTGTCTTTGCTATGAAGCTAGAAAGTGAGGATTGCTGTTGAAACTCCTTTTAGAGGATCCCAGCAGCAGGAATTTTCACTCTGGCTCATCTCCAATTTAGAACCCATGTAAAACACATACTTTGTACTTTCCTCAGAACAGATGGTGCAACAGGTTTCACTGACTGCAGCCAGTAAAAGGACAGATTGTCTAGAAAAGTTTGTTCAGTCTTGGCAGTCAATTGAATCTAAAGTGCAGCATCTTGCTTACGCTTATTATGTACTTCAGGAAAAGTGGGCAGCTAGTGCAATTTTTCTTTCATTGGCTTTACTGAAATCTCCTTAAACTAAAAGATAAATGTTGTAAGTTGATTCATGTTAAATGATTTGGCCAGCTGTTGGACCTTGGGGAAGTCTGGTGATACTGTGAGTAGAAGACGACATTTTTGTATCTGTGGTATTAATTTACTTTCCAGACATTTTTTTAAAAAAAGGCATAAAAGAAACCCCTTATCCCAATGTGTCACATTGCAAAACAGTTTTTGAAACCATGCTTTGTTTCCAATGCTGTATCTGAGAAAACTGAGCTTTAAAGTCTATTAAAAATTAGGTCATGTATATTAAGCCACTGTCAAAATAATGATTTTGATTCTTGGAAGGATATCTAGGTAAGTGCAGTTAAGTATTTATCCACATCAATGCTGGCATATTAGGCTTTGTAAGTGCTTTTTGTCAAGAGCTACAATGGTGAGAAGTGATTTTCTGAGAACAAGTTTTATTGATCCTGCATAACCCTGACAGTGTGCTAATGCTCCAAAGCACCATCTACTGGCACATGATCTGTTAACTGATTCTCACAGAGGCACTGGGGAAAGACCTTGAAGTCTGGTTGATAGCAGATTTAGGAGACCAAAGTTCAAGTCCCTGCTTCAGTGGCTGTGTGTTTTATTTATTTGTAAAAAGTGGAAAGGCTTCAATAGGAGAGACTTAGAAAGCCCCATGAATACTCCATAGTCCAGTGGCTAAAACATTCTCGTGCAACGTAGAAGACCCATGTCCAAATCCCTTCTCACATCAGAAGCAGGAGGGAATTGAACCCTGGTTTCCCAGAACCCTAACCAAGGAGCTAAGAATTTTAAAGAAGGGCCTTCTCCTCCTCCAGACATTCTTTATTTTTACCAAGGTGTCTGAAATCAAAATGAAATGTTTTGTTTAGACCTGACTTGACTTTTGTTGACTTCCCATTTGCCAAAATATTTTTTAAAAATTGTTTTCAGTTCAACCCAAAATAAAACTTTTTTTGGTATATATTTTTATTTTTTTTAATTGCCAGCAAACTGAAAAAGAGCCAGCATTAGCACAGCTCTAGTCATGACTCCTTAATTAAGGTTGTGGCCGCATTTTTAAATTAATAGGAGCTTTACATCTTTATGTTGTGAAGAATCTCATTGAAATGACACAACCCAAAAACCAAACTTTGAGCATGACTTGAATTTTCATTGTGGGTTGATGAAAAATGAATTGCTAGAGTGAGAATAACGTGAAAAAAACAATCTAATGACAAATCTGCTGTGGTGCAAATGCCGTCAGAAACGAAAACGGAGAGGCTATGTCTACACTAGAAAAGTTAAGTCAACTCTGTTATGTTGACTTAACAACTTAAAGTCGACCTTGTTAAGTCGACTTAATATTAGACATAGCTGTCCACTCTGGCTTTAAGTCGACTTAATAAGGTCAACTTAGCGCTATTCCCCGTCCACACTGGCTTTAAGTTGACTTAAGAAGTCGGTTTAAGGCTTAAGTCGACCTAAAGAGGGGAAGCTCTTAAGTCGACTTAATAAAAGCCCAGTGTGGACGCGGCTTTGTGTAGGTTGACTTAAGCATCCTTAAGTCGACCTAAGTTTCAAGAGTAGATGTACCCAGAGTGACTGACTGACCCACTCCTCTAACTTTATAACTTTGGGGGAAGTTCTCTGCACTGGGAAAGAGGGGACTAGAATGTGGCATCTTAACTCTTTTCATGGTTGTTTAAATTTCCAAGCAATTTACTACACTAATTTTTTACTAAGGCTGTGAATCCCAATCTAGAAGACAGTCATAAAAAAAGCTGCTGAAGTCTAGTTAGCAGAGAGTTTATGCAAAGGCTCTTCTGTCACAGAACCCAGTTCTCTAATGTGACATACTCCAAACTTATCCACTGCACCCTACTTCCATTTGAAGACATCTGTTGAAAAAAAACCCAGAAATTGCAGGTGCATTAAGAAAGCTTGTTAAGACAGCATTTGGTGAAGGGGGTAGGCTAGAACACATATTAAAATGCTATTCTAACTGAGCTTTGTTCTTTCTGTACAGGCTAAGAAAGTCATATTAGAAACCTTTCTTGCTCTGGAGCCATAATGAAATAATATCTAAACATGATGCTGTGACAAAGGTTCCTGGTCCAGTGTATTATCATTTGTATTGCGATAGTATCTAAGAATCCCAGACGTGGACCAGGACCCAATTGTGCAAGGCATTGTATAAACACTGAACAAAAAATTGTTCCTGCCCCCCAAAAGCCTTAGCTGGCTGGACCACAGAGGCTGCCACTTCATCTCATTGCAGGAACAACTTGTCTGTGCACCTGGAGATCCAAATTCTAGTCCCATTGCTGGTTTCTCCATGTAAACAGATTTGCTTCTAAACTGGAATGTTTGTTTATGAAGGAGTATGATTAATCTGTGTTGGGTCTGCTTGAATTCAAAATGTCACACTCTTCCCACCACGTTGTGACACCTTCCTACACCAGAGAAATATCTAAACTGCTTCCCAAAGTTAAAATAAAAAACAAAATAAAGTTTGCAAGCTCAGTTGAAAGAATACTTTTTTAAGATTGGTTCAAAAGACTTTCAAAGAAATTTCACACAGAAAATTTGAGTATTTACAGTTCATCTGAGCTTTCTCTCCCCCCCTCCCCCCACCAACAGAATACTGAATACTATTAAAACACGTGTTTATATTCATTCTTTCTCAGTATAGAGTTTCTGCTCTCTTTCTGGCTACCACAGGTTTAATTTCTTGGGCACAAGTACTGGGGTATGACAAATAACCTTATTTATTAATAGCTCATAAATAGCCAGTTTCTGTTACAACAATTTATAGGTGCTGAGATTCTGAGATTATTGGGGCTATATAAGTACTTTAGGTAGCTAGAGGCTCTCTGTGTAGGGCTCACACGCATATTGTTACGTTACTGGGAAGCCATGTAAAGTAAGTTAAATTGCTTTAATCTGATCTCTTGATGACTGCTAGGCTATTCTTATACGTATATAACCATAAGACTTTTCCTGTCTTATTAGATCAGTAGTCTTTATAGCCTTGTAGCCTGCTACCAACAGTGGCTTAGTAGATGCTTCAGAGGTTGGTGCAAGAAACCCAACTATAGGCATTTATGGAATAACTGCCTCCATGGAAAATTTCCTCCTAACCCCCAACTATTTCAGATTAGTCTGTTCCCTGAAGCTTGAGAGCTATGTACCTTCCAAAGCTCTTGTTCATTTTAATTCATTATATTAACTCTGCATATTTACGTTATCCATATAAATGTCTGTCTTTAATTCTGCAGAGATCTTAGCCTGTCGTAGTGGCAGTGAGTTCCACAGACTCTGTGTTTTGTGGTCTGGGACCAGGCTTCTTTTCAATCCTATTGGAAAGTAGAAGTTATTTAAATGACTTCTGTGTCTTAAGTAACTTTGCATTGTAAGTTCTTTGCCTTCTTTGTTTCCTATTACTTTCACTCTGTGCCATTGTAACCCATATGCCTGAAAAGGCTATCTCTGAGAGACCTGCTGAGGGTGGGTTACTGTTGTTGGGCAGATTAGTGACCCACAACTGGAAACTTCCAGAGGCAGGGTGTGGTAGCAATTTGAGCATGCTCCACAGTGTACCCTGCTGCTGTGATGTGATGTTATCAGTCAGATGACTGGAGAGCAGCAGCCTGAGCAGACAGCAGGCAGGAGCTGCCTTGAGGGGGGACCATGTGCTCAGTGTTCTGGAGAGGAGCTGAGCCAGGAGCGAACAAGATGTTTTCTCCATGTAAAGGAGTCATTTGCGACAGACCTTGCAGACATGCATATGGGACTGAGGGCTGGTTGCAGAGGAGAAGAGAAAGCCTGCATGTAATGCTACAGAGGATCCCAGCAAAGAAAGAAGAGGACAGCTATTTCTTGCCACTCGAGCTTCCACACTGGAACAGAGACTGTAGCTGAGAGTTGGGTGAACTCCACACAGACTTTGGGACTCTTGGGTATCTTTCATGCAAGGGATTGTTCTTGGTTAATTGTAGTTTGTTTTCTTAGGATAAGGTTCATGTAGTTAGTAGTTAATAAAGTTCATTGTTATGTTTAATGTAGTAGTATTTTAATGTGTGAGTGTAGCTCTGAGCAAGCTTCGCTGTGAGTCCTGTACAGACTGGATCCTGGGTCTCCAGCTGCTTTTCTCCACAGGGGTTGGGGTGTATTTCTGTGGGGCACTGGAGAAGGGCACTTTAATTAATTTTAGCCCACCTGAAGGTTACACCATTCAGCCCCTTAACTTCCAAAGGTGATGTTGAACAAAACTGGATAGCATTTCAAAGTCCTGCAGAAAGTTACACTGCAGTATTTTTTCTATTGCTTATGTAGTAGAGATGAACTCAGAGAGAAAGGCCATTGGTAAGAACTTTATAAAACTTAGCTGAACTTTGCAGCTGGGTCTCAGCTCTGTTAGATATGCTAATGCTAATGAGCACTTCCATCACTGGCTTCAATCAAGCTGCATGCAAAAACGACCTAAGTGGCTTGTAAATAAGAAATCAGAACAATCCAAGTTCGTGTAATAAAGACAAATTGAAAGTGTTGCAGCCTGCTGAGATAAATGTTCTGAACCTGAGTGGATTCGTAAGGTGGAAACTTTATGAAGTCTAAACATGCTGATTGATACAATCCAAAGTATTATTAGGAATTTTTTTAAAGTTACATTGATCACACTTCTCAATTTTCTTCCGTTTTCAAGAATTTGTGTTCTGAGAGATATTCTGTACACTTAAAATGGGGAATACCACTGGAACTAGTATTATTTCTAGAAAAATAGAAGAAAACTTTGGAATGATAGTGACTATAAAACTGAAGTGTCTTTAGTATTGCCTAAGCGAAAAAGAACATCAGATATAGGTGTAGGAAAATAACAGCAGTGGCAAATTATTCATAGTTATTCCTAAGAGAAGTTGCTAGGTTCATTATATGTCTAACATATTAATTGATTTTAGTACTGTTTTTTGGGGGGAAACCTATAACCTGGAGTGCTGTTGAAAAAATTACATATCCCAAAAGTGATTTTGGCAGTACCTTTTTCTCTGTGTTTCTTCATTTTCTGCTCTGAGTTGTGTATCTTTACTACCTCTCAGACAGTAATCTTGGATTTACCTGAATCTTGTCTTTGCCTGTCCATCCAGTGGTGTTTCAGCTGATTCCTTCAACTTGAAAAGAGGAGGAAATACTGTCCAATCAATGGACCTCACCAGCCCTCCAGGCTTGTAACCTGACCTCAGATGGACAAGGCTAGCTGAAGAGGAAGGCTAGTCTAGTAGTTATGGCATTATGCCTAGAACTAGGGAGACCTGGGTTCAAGTCCCTCATCTGCTCCACACTTCCTGTGTGACCATGGGTAAGTTACTTAGCGTCTCTGTGCCTCAGTATCCCCATCTGAGAAATGGAGATAATAGCACTTCTTTTCAGAGATGAGTTTAGAGGATATATATACTAAACATTGTTAGATGCTCAGATGTTTCAGCAGTGGGGAGAGTTGCATAAGTGCCTAAGATAAGGATTCTGCTTGGCCAGGGAAAGGTCCATGACTTTAACCTAAAACTGACAATATTTATCTTGAATCTGTCGTCAGACAATAGAATGGAGTGCCTCTTCTTTATTTGCCCTTTTCTCTCTTTTTTTACCAGTCTTCGGTTGAGAGATTGACTTGATAATAGAGATGGTTCTATAAATAATCTAAGAACATTTTGATCATCACACAGTTAACCTTTCAGTCACTAACAGGTTAAAAGAAAAGATGGCTTCGTAACTGGCCATTTTTCTCTTATAAAGGCTAACATCTTGTGTAGTTACGGAGAAGTTTAACCTTGGACTATGAAACTGAAAGCCGAATCATAGCACTGGTTTTGGGGAGTGAAGTAACATACATATATTCCTTAAACCATGACCCATACTAAAGAGTGTTTAGTTAGCTCTTTGTAAGCTAACCATTCAGCTTGATTACTCAATGAAACTGACAGCTTGGTAATGACTCTCAGTGTCGTAATTCAAAGTTCCCAGTAACACAGGACACCACAGAGTGCTACAGATGGTGGAATGGAGATAAGAAGGTGCAAAAGATGAGAAAAGACTAGCAGGGGTTTTCTGACTTGAAAATAAAGTGACACTCCTCAGTCTACACCACATAATAAAGAATTTGATGGCACCAATCTATTGGTAATGATAGCTGTACTAGACAAAGTATACAGTATCAGGTCCTAAGCTTGGCCCTCAACCCTCCTGAGTTCACACCTCTTGGGTTGCTGCTGCCTTGTTCCCTTTGGGTATGTCTACACTTACAAGTTAGGTCGACTTAAGGAGGCTTAAGTCGACCTAAACTACTCCACGTCCACGCTGGGCTTTCCTTAAGTCAACTTTAGGAAAAGTTAAGTTGACTTAATAACACCTCGTTTTAGGCTGACTTAATGCTTAAGTCGACATTATTAGGTCTACTTAAACCAGTGTGGATGGGGATTAGTGCCTAAGTCGACTTTATTAAGTCGACTTAAAGTGTTAAGTCGACTTAATAAGGTTGAAAAGGGGCTATGTCTACACTAGAAAAGGTAAGTCGACTTTTGTTAAGTCAACTTTAAGTCGACTTAAAGTTAACCTTATTAAGTTGACTTAATAAAGTCGACTTAATTTTTCTAGTGTAGACATAGCCTTCAGGAGGTACTTTCATAGTATATCATCCAGAATGAGGCTCTTGTGACTGTGATCCAACATCATGGACGAATGCAGTGTGCTTTGGCTGGGGATGATGTAAAATTAATCTGTAAGTGGAAGTTAGCTAATGCAGAACGTGGCAGCCCGTGTGTTAAGAAGAGTGTCTATCTACAACCACGATGCTCTGTCTTGGCTGACTATGGGTTCTTTGCTAGACTTTAAGATATTAGTACTGACTGTTAAAGCCCTAAGTGACCTAGGTCCTTCCTATGTAAGGATAAGTCTACAATTCTAACTGGACCATATTTTCGACTATCGCAGAAGCAAATTCCCATCAGAAATGCTAGGTACATACTTAAGTGACTAGCCCCATCTGCTACTCACTCTGCCACAGCTACATTTCTCTTTTTAGTGCAGTAGCTTATCCAGGGCTAGTGTGGGTATGTCTTACACCTTCAGCTTGAAGGATAGGCATACACTAAACAGTTCCTCTCACCCTGTTCCATGATGCCACAGTGGCCGTCAGAAAGGCTATGTCTTGTAATTTTAAGTCGACTTTAACTAAGTTAAGTCGACTTAGTGAGTCTACACTTAAAATTCAAGTTGACTTTGGGGGGAACTTACAAAGTCAACCTAGAGCGTCCACACTGGACGCCTAGGTCGACTTCTAAGGGCTAGGGCGACCTAGGGCAGGTCCACGGGGGCAGGGGGGCCACCCCTTGCCCAGTGCCAGGAGGCTCAGCCTTTGCCCCATTGTACATAGGGACAATGGGGCAAAGAGGGTCAGGGACCGGGGCAGGGTGGGCAGGTCTCTGCCCTGCCCTTTGGGAGGGGACATGCCAGGCTCCCCCTGTGACCCTCCCCCCGGCAGAGGGCATTGGTGTAGTCCTGGGGTAGCCCTAAGTCGACTTAGGGCTACCCCACATCTACACTAGCTTAAGTCGACTCTAGGGAGTCAACTTAAGCCTTAACTCGAATTTAAAGGAGGTTTTATAAAGTTGACTTAATTTTCATTAAGTTGATTTTATTTTCCTTAAGTCGACTTAAGCAAGCTGCTTAAGTCGACTTAAGGAAACTGTAATGTAGACGCAGCCAAAGGTCCTAGAACGGGAGCCTCTTTAGTGTAAAAGAGGGGAGTGCTGGCAGAGCATCTTCATATATGGCCCATCCCAGCCTTTGGAATGTGCTCCTGGGATGCTACTGCTTTTTCTGACTTGTAGGGAACACCCAGCTCTTCCTCCCTGTCTTCAAGAGTGGAGGGAGATCTGTGGGGTTGATCTTGGGAGTCTGTTGGGAAGGGTTTAAGCTGGATGTTAGACATGAAGTTATTAAGACGGTCTGTTAACTTATTGCTCTCTTGTTAAAGACTGTCAGAGGCACTCAGAGCATAGGGAAGGACACTCTCTTCTATAGCTTCTTTGCAACAGACAAATATTAAAATTCATACATTTTTCATCTATTTCTTTAAAAATTGATCTTGCCATCCTACCTAATTATTGCAAAATCAGTATGCATATAGAGATTTCAAGCCAATGGGAGACTTTCTACTGATTTTAATGGACGTTAAAGTAGGCCCTTAGAGCAGGCCTTGCTAGTACTTTATAGTCTGTCACTTCTCCTGGCCCCCTTTGATCTTTTCAACTCAGTGAGAATGTGCTAAGTCTATGCAATATCTCAATCTGGTCCAAAAGTGCAATCCTCTTCAAAAAGGTCTTTTCCTCACAGGAATGACATTCACAATATTAACACACTGCTCAAAATACCAACCAACCAACCACAATAAATAAATAAATCCTGAAAGTGATCAATCTTAAAAAAACCCAAAAAAACCTGTAAAGGAAGAAGGAACTGCTAGAGACTCCGTGAAGTACACTAAGAGCTTTGCTGTTGAAGGATATGCAGATATTTTAGTGATTTGTAGTGGAATAAACACCCTGAGAGAAAGAGTGAGAGAGAGATGATTCTGGCTTCACTGCAAGATGAACCAGGAGGAAGTGCCAAAGAATCTTAGGCTGTGTCTACACTGGCAAGTTAGGTCGATTTAAGGAGGCTTAAGTCAACCTAACTTAGTCCTTGTCCACACCAGGCTTTCATTAAGTCAACTTAAGAAATTCCTTAAGTTGACTTAATAAGACCTGCCGGGTAGGTCAACCTAACCCTCCTTAGGTCAACCTAACCCTTCTTTAGGTCGACCTAAGCACAGTGTGGATGCTTAAGTCCACTTAGTTAAGTCAACCTAAGGGCAGTTAGGTTGACTTAACAAAATGGACTAAGTCCACGTCCATGGACACCACTTTAAATCGACGTAGTAAGATTGACTTAAGTCGACTTATAGTCGACCCTATTAAGTTGACTTAACAAAGTCGACCTAACTTTTTCTAGTGTAGCCAAAGCCTTAGCGAGAGACACTTTAATACAACACATTTCAACAAGGGCAAAAGGAATATGGAAAAATGCTAAGTTTATTTCTCTGTGCATAAATCTTCTGTTTTTTCAAATTTCCTCATGTATGGCTGGCCTCAAGACCATTTATCAGCAGAATTTCTATTATCTAGGTAATTTACATGTAAAGGAGCTGACCCATCTGTGTCAGCAGATGGCCCATATATATGGATATACCTAGTTCTTCCTTTTTACCTACACAAGATGGTGGGTAGCTCTACTCTCTCTTTCCTACTAATGACTCTCTTATTGCTTCATTCCCATGTGAGACTGATCCTAACAAAAAGTTCAGTCACCTCATGATCTCACTCACTTCCTGATGTCACTTTCTGATCTCAAGGGTTTTGCAATTACTGTAACTCTGTGGATATCGGTGGAATAGTTACTCTTGATTTATAGCAATGTAACAGGTGTCGCAAACCCTTAGTGTCAGAAGCATTGGAACTGTATATATATCTCCGCCAGGAAAGTGTATGAGAACTGCCTAAGACCTGCTGTATTGCAACATAAATTATCATCTTCTAGAAATGATAATTCTTACTTGTAATTCTTTTTTTAGTTAATAAAGCTTAGTTTTAAGGCACAGAATATCCTCAGGGCATTTATTTTTATTAGCAAGGATTACAAGTGAACTACCAGAAATTCATGAACCTAGGGGAAAAATGTTAAAATCAGATTCCTGGCCCACTTGCTGCTTCAAAGCAAGAGAATGGTGCAGGGAATTAATAAGGGCAGTCCACACAGGACAAAAATGCCACAGTGAACATGGCAGCAGCTCAGCCTGTCAGTTGATGATGGTGGTTCACATGTACTAGAGTGGTAGATTTAAATAAATAAGATGATAGTGCAGTCTAACGAAGCGTAGACTGACTTCTTATATCTCTGTTTA
Organism: Pelusios castaneus; assembly: GCA_007922175.1. Taxonomy (NCBI): domain Eukaryota; kingdom Metazoa; phylum Chordata; order Testudines; family Pelomedusidae; genus Pelusios; species Pelusios castaneus. The sequence continues at coordinate 10,049,680 of ML685821.1, forward strand.
TTTGCATTACCTTCTCCCATGTTTGCTTAATTTAGTGCAGCAGAAAATTCAAATTCAGTATTGTGTATTGAACTGATAGTCATACTGCAAATCCATTTGAGAAGGGACTCTACAAATGGCTCCTTAATTTGCAGAAAATAGAGAGCAAGGGAGATAAGTGATCCCTACCAAAAAATAACATAGTTCATTCCGCTTGTTTTCTTAAAGAAGATTCTGTGGGCATACTTAACTTCCTGAGAGGCTGCTGGTCCTGTGAGGCCCATCTTAAATAAGCTTTCACTTCTCTCCCACCTGGAAAGTATGTGTGTGTGTGTGTGTGTGTGTGTGTAGTATCTACCACCTCTGTGTGTAGTGTTTCCCCCCTGCAATCCAGTCTGGTGTGCCACCGTGCCTCCCCATTCGCCCACTCCTGGACCCCGAGGGTATGTCTACACTAGAAAAGCCAAGTCGACTTAAAGTTGACCTTGTTAAGTCAACTTAGAGAATCTACACTAGACTCTTAAGTCTACTGACTAGGTCCATGGAGAGCCGCGGCTCCAAAGGGAGCTGCAGCTTCCAGGGACAATGGGAGCCCCGGGGACAAGGGAACCCCGCACAGATTTCGGGGAGGGAATAATCCTGCTGGGGCTCCAGCGGTGAGGGAATCCCCCACCACCCCAGCTGGGGCTCCAGCAGCTACGGAAGCTGCATGGCCCGGCAAGAAGGGAGCCTATTAAATTGACCATGGCTCCCTTCTCGCTGGGACCCGCACAGTTCGGGGACAAGGCAGCCCTGGTTCCCTCCTCCCGGGGATCCGTGGCTCCCAGTGAGGTGAGGCTCCCTTGCCCCCAGCCCTAAGGTGATTTAGGGAATTAAGTCAACCTAGGGCATCCACACCGGTTTTAGGTCGACTTAACAAATCGACTTAGCCATTAAATTGACCTAACCACCGGTAGTTTTAAGTCGACTTAGAGACGCCCTTCAGTCGACTTAATGAAAGTCTGGTGTGGATACCTGGAGTAATTTAGGTCCATTTAAGCATTCTTAAATGGACCTAAATTGCAAGTGTAGACATAGCCCAACTTACCCATCTTTGTAGATAGGTACCCATTCCTAGGTTGGCCCACACCAGCCTCCTGTGTATAATTGGTCCCAATCAGTGGATGTTTGCTCATTAACCACTCAAGGTGGTCCCCAGCAAGCACACCCAGGTCCCAGATGCCACACTGGGAACTTCCATCCTGCAGGGATTGGGACCCTTCCCAGATTATTGTAAACTCATATACTCCGGTCCATCAGTTTAACAAAGAAACTGATATACAATCAGCTTTTGCTCCAAATTAAGCATCCATATATTCATACTCTCTCTAAAATCTACTCAGCTTTAGATAAAACAAACACTGGTTTATTGATTAAAACATGATTTTAAGTGGTTATATAGCAAATCAATGCACAATCAATCAATCAATCAATCAATCAATCAGTCAAGGAGTTAACCACTGCCAAAAAGAAATACGCATTCTAACCTAATGTTTACTGTTGTAGTCCATTTCTATCTTACCCACATGTCTGGCCAGTAATAGTTTTCAGCCAGTCCATGGGCAGGGCACAGTCTTTAGACAGTTGCTTGGAGATGGAGATGTTTCAAGATGGAGTTTCTCTGGCAAAAAAACCCCAAACAGTCCGGAGTGTCTCCTTTTTCAAATCCTCTGCTCAGCCTCCCACTTTTCTGGGCTGAGGTCATTCTTCTTCCCACCTGAGCCAGGGAGCTTAATTTGCATTGTCTTTGTTATACATTTCACAGCATAAGTGAGGAAAGACAGCTCTGAGCTATGTGAAATACATGGGGACATGTTTCACATATGTACACATTTATGATGGTGCAGGAAACACGCTAACATAACAATAACACAGAGTAGGTCATGTTCCAGGAGGAAGGACTGCTAGGCAGAGATGGACTCCACCTATCAAGGAAAGAGAAGAGCATATTTGGACGAAGACTGGCTAATCCAGTGAGGAGGGCTTTAAACTAGATTTGAAGGGGGAAGGTGACCAAAGCCCACAGGTAAGTCACAATGAGGGAGACCTGGGGGAAGGGATGGAACTTGCGGGGAGCCGGGACTGTAATAGCAGGGATAAAAGAGAGACTAGTCAAAACTGGGGGTGGGTAGAAATCAAATCATTGTCTTAGGTGTTATAATGAAGCCCTAATACCTGTGGTGAGTGAGGAAGGAGGACACCGGGAGAAAATGCAAGGAGGAAGATGCAACAGGAGAGATAATCAATAGGGGAAAGTAGGGAAATTGGCCTGGTATTTTAGGTTCCTATACACAAATGCAAGGAGCCTGGGAAACAAGCAGGAAGAATTTGTAGTACTGGTACAGACAAGGAACTATGATGTGATTGGAATAACAGAGACATGGTGGGATAGCTTGCATGACTGGAGCACTGCAATGGATGGGTATAAATTGTTCAGGAAGGAGTGGCAGGGAAGAAGAGGTGGAGGAGAAGCGCTATATGTAAAAGAGCTGTATGACTGCTCAGAGCTCCACTATGAAAGTGGAAACAAGCCTGTTGAAAGCCTCTAGTTTAAGGTTAGAGGAGAGTGCATCGAGGGGTATGTCGTGGTGGGTGTCTGCTATAGACCGCCAGACCAGAAGGAGAAGGTGGGTAAGGCATTCTATGGACAACTAGCAGAAGTTTCCAGATCGCAGGCCCTGGTTCTCATGGGAGGACTTCAATTACCCCGACATCTGCTGGGAGGGCAATACAGCAATGCACAGGCAATCCAGGATATTTTCGGAGAGCGTTGAGTACAACTTTCTGGTACAAATGCTGGAGGAACCACCTAGGGGCCTTGCACCTCTCAACCTGCTGCTCACAAACAGAGAAGAATTGATCGAGGAAGTAGAAGTGAATGGCAACCTGGGCAGCAGTGACCATGAGATGGTAGAATTCAGGATCCTGATCAAAGTAAGAAAGGAAAGAAGCAGAACACACACCCTGGACTTCAAAAAAGCAGATTTTGGCTCACTCAGGGAACTGATGGGCCGGATCCCTTGGGAGGCTAATCTGAAGGGGAACGGCGTCCAAGAAAGCTGGCTGTATTTTAAAGAAACCATGCTAAGGGCACGTTCCAATGTGCAGAAAGAACAGTAAATATGGAAGGCGCCCAGTGTGGCTTAGCAGAGGACTCTGCGGTGAGCTGAAATATAAAAGGGAAGCTTACAAGAAATGGAAACTTGGACAGATGACTAGGGAGGTGTATAAAGATATTGCTTGGCCCTGGAGGGATAAAATCAGAAAGGCCAAAGGGCAATTAGAATTGCAGCTAGCAAGGGATGTGAAGGCTAACAGGAAGGCGTTCTACAAGTATGTCAGTAACAAGAAGAGGATCAGGGATGGCATGGGTCCCTTACTGAATGAGACAGGTATCCTCATGGTGGATGATGTGGAAAAGGCTGAAGTACTCAATACTTTTTTTTACTTCAGTCTTCACAGGAAGGGCCAGCTCCCAGGCTACTATGCTGGGTAACACAGAATGGAGAAAAGAAGAGCGGCCCTCAGTGATGGAAGGTCAGGTTAGGGAATACTTAAAGAAATTGGATGTGCACAAGTCTATGGGGCTGGATGAACTTTATCCAAGGGTGCTGAGGGAGCTGGCTGAAGTGATTGCAGAGACTCTGGCCATTATCTCTGAAAACTCATGGTGAATGGGGGAGGTCCTGGAGGATTGGAAAAAGGCAAATATAGTACCTATCTTCAAGAAAGGGAAAAAGGAAGATCCGGGGAACTACAGACCAGTCAGCCTCACCTCAGTCCCTGGAAACATCATGGAGCAGGTCCTCAAAGAATCCATTCTGAAACACTTGGAAGAAAATAGAGTGATTAGGAACAGTCAGAAAGGATTCACCAAGGGCAAATCATGCCTGACCAACCTGATTGCCTTCTATGATGAGCTGAGTGAATTCGTGGATGCACGAATAGCCATTGATGTCAAATACCTCAATTTTAGCAAAGCTTTTGATACGGTTTCCCACAGCATTCTTATTGGCAAGTTAAGGAAGTATGAGTTGGATGAATGGACTGTAAGGTGGATAGAAAACTGGCTAGATCATTGGGCTCAGCGGGTGGGAACCAATGGCTCAATGTCTAATTGGCAACCAGTAAGTGCTCCAGAGGTTGGTCCTGGAGCTGGTTCCATTCAACATCTTCATTATCTATGAGCCTGTATACTGTTTATACTTTTTGGCGTCACCCCTCGGGGGTGTTATTCATCGAGGGGACCAGGCAGACGCCGGGTTCTTTTTCCACTGGGATTATAGCCCGGCCTTGATCTGATGGAAGGGAGGCACTGACAGATACATCAGTAGTCAGGGGAACTAGAACTGAATAATAAAGGGTTAAACCGAGCCAGCCGATAACCCAGGTAATTACCAAAGGAATTAAGTGCTGTTTCCATAGGGGAAACAGAAAAAGGGGGAGTGGAGTGTCAGGAATTAACAGTACCATGGCAAATAACAATAGAATAGAATCAAGAGAATTATAAGTACAAAGTGTTTATTACAGATCATCTTGGGTACAAGAAGACTTATTTTTGCTTATCTCTTTTGTTCGTGCACTCTTTTTAACTGTTACACACTTGCAAGGTTTATCTTTGCTGTTATACTATGATATTCTTGTGCTGCAGCATGCTTCAGAATTACTTGTTATTTAATAACTAAAACTATTCTTATTACTCTGCACTTGCCCCTAGCAACAAAGGGGTGCCCCTAACTTCAAAGGGGACGGCAGGCTATCTACCTGTACTCCCAGGCTGGGGTGCTAAACTGATTGATCCCTAACCTTAGCCCAATACCTTTTACAACCTAGGTTTGGGGAACTAAAACTAACTTCTAGTTTATCCAGTTGTTAAAAGAACAACCTTCCTGCTGCAATCCCTTTAAGGGGACTGAGCCCTACACATCCCTAACCTTATACCTATCCCCCCGTACCCTGGGGGACCAGGGTGCTAACCTACTTCTGTCCTTACACCAGGACTCGGGGTACTAAGCTTCAATTTCTATTTCAGTTACTTATATACCTGTTACACATATACCTGTTACTTATATACCTGTAGCTACCAGTGTTCACCGAGGCCTCTTGTGATTTCTTAATACTCACCGAACTCCTTACCAACGTGTCAGTTTCGCCACCGTCGGGGATCAGGTGCTGACCTTTCTTTGATGAGTTCGGGCCAACGTGCCAGTCCAGTCAGCTTCATGACTAGGACCTGACCTTTCTCTTTCTTCTCTGGACTGACCCCACTTGCTATAGTGACCGGAGCCACTGGGCGTCTTGAGTCAGTCCAAACCTGTCCGAAGGGGGTATCTGTGGGGCTGATATTTATAGAGCTTTAGCCCCCTGTGCCCCTCCTGTTTTTACAGAGGTTCCCACAGTCTTTGCCACATTGCCATCGATCATTTTAGTTAGCTGTCAGCCATTGATCATTTTAGTTAGCTGTAAGCTTATCAGGGAGCTATCAGGGAGTTCTCTTCTCGTTAGGGTGCTCGTTAGGGCTGCAGGTGCTCATTAGGTGACGTCTGAGTTCTTGGCATAGGTTCATGTGAGCGGTTATGCTAAGGCCTTTGAAAACTGGTTCAGGCTTGGGCCTATACTTACTAACTACTACTCTTAAAACTAGTTTCCCCTAATAATATAAATTCCCATTAACCTAATCCTCTTTATACACATTAATGATCTGGATGATGAGATAGATTGCACGCTCAGTACGTTCGCGGATGACACGAAGCTGGGGCAGGGGGAATGGTAGACAAACTAGAGCAATGTGCATAGTGTCCCTCAGTGATGTTCCCATATTGGATGATTAGAGGGCTGCCACGTGGTCATTGTATATATTCATGAACCATTATGTAACCATTCATAAGCCATAACTGCTTATTTCAGGGCAGATGCAAACTTTGTCTTGCAGTCTTTGTTTATGTACACACCGATCCCTGCTTTTTGGGGAGGATACTGCTTCTGAGTCACCTAAGTGATATACATAGCTTCATCCACTCAGAGAAGAAACATTTACTTCAGGGAGACCTAGACAAATTGGAGCATTGGGCTAAAAGAAATCTCATGAGGTTCAACAAGGACAAGTGCAAAGTCCTGTACTTAGGACAGAAAATCCCATGTACTGCTACAGGCTGGGGACCGATCGGCTAAGTAGCAGCACTGTAGAAAAGGACCTGGGGTTAGGGTGGATGGGAAGCTGGATATGAGTCAACAGTGTGCTATTGTTGCCAAAAAGGCCAATGGCATATTGGGCTGCATCAGTAGGAGTGTTGCCAGCAGATCGAGGGATATGATTATTCTGCTCTATTTGGCACTGGTAAGGCCACATCTGGAATACTGTGTCCAGTTTTGTGCTCCCCACTACAGAAAGGATGTTGACAAATTAGAAAGAGTCCAGCGGAGGGCAAGAAACATGATTAGGGGGCTGGGGCACATGACTTATGAGGAGAGACTGAAGGAACTAGGCTTATTGAGTCTGCAGAAGAGAAGACTGAAGGGTGTTTTGATAGCAACCTTCAACTACTTGAAGGGGTGCTCCAAAGAGGAGGGAGCTAGGCTGTTCTCGGTAGTAACAGAGGACAGAGCAAGGAGCAATGGCTTCAAGTTACAGCTGGGGTGGTCAAGGTTGGATATTAGGAAAAACTTTCTCAGTAGGGGGGTGGTGAAGCATTGGAATGGGTTACCTAGGGCGGTGGTGGAATCTCCATCTTTGGAGATATTTAAGGCCTGGTTAGACAAAACTCTGGCTGGGGTGATTTAGTGGGAGTGGTCCTGCTTTTAGCAGGGGGTTGGATTAGATGACCTCATGAGGTCCCTTCCAGCCCTATGATTCTAACATTCAAAAAAGACTGTGCATGGTACATTTTGCATTAAATCATACATTTGCATTGCAAACATGAACAGGAAAGTTACTCAGATCAAACTCTAGGAGTACAGGGCATGCATCCCAGGATACTATGGCAGCTGCCTCCCCCTTCCTGAACCCTGCTGAGGGCTTTTTGTGAGTCCTAGCGTGATGCACATTATTCTTCTTGCACCCAGTGCAAGGTTCCCCATGGAAACATAATACAGCCTATGGCAGGACAAATAACACTTCCACTAGGTAAGAAAGGCGTAACAAATTCTGTGGTCACAATCAACCCTAACACACCGTACCTGTGCAGTGTGTCAGGCTTGGGTGTGGGCCCTCAGGGAGGAGGAATTCAGCCCAGGAGAAGTGGCAGAACCAGAACCCAGGACTGGTTGCTGACAAACTGCTTGAGAGCACTGCAACCCTGAGTCCTTGGGATATGGAAGAGGGGCTAGTTTTTATTCTTTTGTTGAAATACCTAAGATGATATCTTGGCCATCTAACCAAGCAGAAGGGTAGGAGCTTACTTCCTGCAGAGCCTGAAAACTGCCCCTCTTCCTATGTGTGAGAAAGGGGACCTGGCTCCTCATGGGCCTTGGAACTATTTTTCTTTTGGTTTGAACTCTTTAATTGTGTTTGTGTGCACACTTCCTCCCTCACTTCCCCCCGCTCCAAAAAGGGCATGAAATTGTAAAGAAGCCCAGCCGCAGTGCTAAATCTCGTAGCTTAAGACCAGACTACAGGACGTCCGTCACCAGGAATGAAGTATTTGGTAAGCAAGACAGCTTCCTTCACCCCAAGGGAGAAATCTTGAGATATATACTAGGATTGTGTTTGAAGGTAATGTTATACTTCTGCCCACATGGTGGAAATTGTCAGCTGCAAAGCCCCATGGCATTTTGCTTTAATGAGCTCTTTTTTGCATAAGTATTTTCCTCTTCTATTTCAAGTGTGCTCATTTACCTCTATTATTGATTCCTGTTCTCAGTAGCCAGTCTATGAGCAGTGAACATTTGAATGCAGGAGTTTTCCTAGCATCAGTGCCCACCTCTATAGTCTCATTTCTACTTGTTCAGTAGTTCCCAAATGCAAATACTGTCAATTGCAAAACACGTCGTCTGAGGATCACAAAGTACAAACATGAATTAACTGGGCTTCACAAATTCCCCTAGAAGGAAGGATGGAAGTAGTAGTACATCCATGTCTCCTATGAATGTAGAGAATGTGGCTTAAATGCTGTTTCTTTGTTTACCCTTGCTTCGGCATTTTCAGTGTGCAACTTGCAACAACGTCCTCCTTAATGCCACTTAATACTTACATCCACCCTTCATTTTTTGACCAACATACACAAGTCATGTAGGTGTTTTTCCCCAATGGCCTATTTAAAATGTTGACCTGATGATAGAAGAAAGACCCTTTTTGGCATTCTGCAATTACAGAATTATTCTCTCCATTAAATACACAGCTGCTTGGTACCAACTCACTCTAAATGTTCCAAGCAGCTGAACTTCTGTAGTATCCCTTGTAATGGCTATTCTGCTATCAAATATGTGTTTGACCTGATATTAGGCAAATTTTCTTTTGCTCAGTTTATTACCCAAGTTGTAGTCCCCTTAGACAAATACCATAAACAATTCCTCTCACTCCTTGATGCTTAAATACTTTTTGTGCACAGCCACCATATTCCTCTCTGGTCATCCTCTAGCCATGTGTAACATACTTAGCCCTTTTAATCTTTCCTCATAAATCAGGCCCTCTAGACCCTTCTTCATTTTTTATTGCTCTTCTCTGAATTCCCTTCAACTTGACTTCATTAAACCTGAGCCATTTGGCTGCCCACTCAATTCAGTGAGATATCAAAGCAACAAGAAGATACCAAATTTGTACCCTGAGACTATCCTGATAATGAAGGATAGATGGAAATTTTAAATTAAAGCCAATAAGAAAAACTAGAATTAGCAAATAGGGAAGGTCATTGGTAGCTCATCGCCATGGAGGTCTTTGAGGGAGTTGTTAGTTACTCTATTGATATTCAAGTGCAATGCCCACTGATGCTCAGGAGAATGAGAGAGTTACATAATGAGGAGAGAACTGATCCCTCTGTGCACAAGCTGATTGGTAAGTAGGCTTTGCACACTGAGATGATGCTGTGTGAAATGTCTATCAGGAAAGAAATTAATTCCCCCCATGTGTTACCACCGCTTGCTAATGAGTTGAGAAGTGCTAGTGATGTAAAAACACAGCTTTAGAAAGCTATTGAAGTTTTACTGGAAAAACATGGGAGATGTTAATGAAAATGAAATGGCCTAGACGAGTTAAAAGGAGAGAAAATGTTTCCCTTTTAATGCCACTCTGCAACTGAATATTTAATGATCGAGTTAGAATCTTAATTTTTCTGAAAGCCCGAGTTCAGCGTGAGTTGCTGTAAATATTACCTTTTGAAGCATTGTGAGAGAAAGCAGGTCTCAAAATGGCTGAACCCTTTAATCACATATCTCTGGTTTTATGCAATGGATATATGAAAATTCTAATGGATAAATATATTAGGTAGAAAAAGCAGATTGAGAGAAAAAGCAGCAATACATCTAGAATCACGATTGCTTATTTGATGCTCTCAGTGGGTGTTAAAGTGGAGATAAATTAAAGCTGAGTTAAGCATAACTCTGAAAATGAAGCATCTGGTGCCAATGCAAATATCTTTCAACGTTTGCTTAAAAGTCATTGTTTCTACAAACATTCCTAGACAAGAGTATTCACAGACTGTGAACATAAAAGGAGCCTAAATAGAGACAAAGCCAATTCATTTAGTAATCTGAGCAAATATTCAATTCTCTCTCTCAGAGGCGATCCATAGGTGGCTGGGAGGGGAAGAGGGTAATGCAGTGTCTTGTGACCCCCCCACCACAGGGGGCTGGTTCTCCCCAAGGCAGCAAGCCCTGGAGCGATCCGGGGGAGAAGGGAGCGTAGAGCTCCCTTCTGCCCCGGACTGCTGGGCTCCCTTCTGGTCGGGACTGCTTGGTCCCGGGCAGAAGGGAGCCCTTCTAGCCGGGACTGAGTGGTCCTGGGGAGAAGGAAGCTGGGGGGTCCCGGGAAAAAAGGGAGCTGCCGCTTCCTTCTTGCTGGGACCCAGAGGCTTCCCGCCATCTGGAGCGCGGTCCTGGCTGGGAGGTCCTGGCTAGGGAGCCGGCAGAGGCTTCCCAGGAGCTGGAGCGCGGTCCCAGCCAGAAGGGAGCCGCAGGGCTCCGTTCTGGCCCAGACCTCTGGGGTCCCGGCAGAAAGGAGCCCACGCTCCCTTCTAACCAGACCCCCATGATTCCCAGCAAGAAGGAAATGGTGGCTCCCTTCTTGTCGGGACCTACGGTGGTCCTGGAGAAAAGGAACCCCCACGGTCCCTTCTTGTTGGGACTGCTCGGTCCCAGCTAGGAGGGAGCGCGGGGATCCCTTCGGCCAGGATAGCTCGGGTCCCAGCTAGGAGGGAGCAGGGGCTCCCTTGCCCTAAATCGACTAAGTCGACTTAGGGCATCCACACTGCTTAAGTCGACTTAAGCATTAAAGTCGACTTTATAGTAGGTTTTATAAAGTCGACTTTATATTTCCTTAAGGTGACTTAAGCAGCAGCTTAAGTCGACTTAAGGAAACACCAGTGTGGATGTAGAGTAAATTAAGTCGACTTAAGCCTGCTTAAGTCGACTTAATTTACTAGTGTAGACGCACCCTTTGAGACTCGGGTAACAGTGCAAATTATTTACACTAGAGCTGTGCTCATTTATGTGTCACTAATCCTCACAGCCCATAATTTGTGTATATCCAAACAGTGGTTTCTCCAACTCTGTAGCCAAGAGTGAATGGCATCATAGGTACTCAACAAATACTGAACTAAAAATAATAATCTTCTGAATTTTTATTTCCCCTTGTTGTGTATATTTAAGTAGAAAACTATGCAGTTTTCCTTTTATACGTCTCATTTTCAAACATTTCACTCTTGTACTACAAGAACATTTCAAACTAGTTTACATTTACTTAATTATAGTACAGGGAAATCACTTCAGCAGCAAAAGGCAAATTTCCAAGATGATGCCTTGTATCATGTCTTAATGAGGGCTGCCCTTAGAATGTGTTTTGAATATGCTGTCTTGTGACATTAAGTATTTATAAACTCACAGCACTAATAATGTTGCCGCTCAACACTCTGTTCCAAGCTCCAATTTTTTGTACCAATGGTTTGAAAGGAGTAGCAGATGTGACACTTTCAAAGCTGTGAACAACTATTGATAGGTAGAGCCTTGACAACTTTAGACTGAAGGACTTCCTAGAACTGCTAGCAGGAGCCCGCTCAAGCAGCAGCCGCTATCCCACTCTCCAAATCTCACTTGCCCTCCCCCCCCATCAATTGTGACTGCAGCTGGGGGATAGTTAGTCCCTTTAGAAAGGGCTGTTTGGCACAAGCAACAACAGTACCATCACCAGCTGGAGTCATGGCCAGGAAGCACTCAGGGCAATGTGATGTACTGATAGAGCACAGGGATGGGGCTTAGAAGTTCTGAGTTCTAATGCCGTTCTACCATTGGCCTGCTGTGTGACCTGGGTATATCATTTCGCTTCCCTGTATCTCAGTTTCTCCATCTGTGAAATGGAGCTGGAATTTATCTTTTTTCATAAAGCGCTTTGAGATCTACAGATGAAAAGTGCTATATAAGAGGAAGTAGAATTATTATGGTGTGGCCTGCTCTCCTCTAGTTTGTGTACAGTGTGGATTCCACGCATCATCAACTCCCTTCCTAGGTCCCTTTTCTGTAAAGGTAAGAGTCTCTTGGGATTGGAACTAAATTAAGACTTGGTTTTTCTTACATTCTTATTTGAGTTTGACTCACTTTTCCAGCCTGAGGAGTATAACTGAGTTTGACACCTACCTCATGAATGGGAATGAAAGACTGATACTTGGAAGATGGAGATGAGTACTTTGTGGTAAGTTGTTTTGTATAATTTGTATTACCATAGTGGTGCCCTAGTTATGGACCAGGACCCCATTCTGCTAGGTTGGATGTGGTAAAGGTCTCTGGCAAAGGCCTCTGTGTGTGCAATCCTTTTACCATTCGTTTGAGGGTGAGATAAGGGTGAAATATGGGTCATGCCCAGCTTTCCAAACTCAGAGGCCAGGAAGTGGAAAAAGTTGGTCCGGTTGTGTTCAGTGGTGGCTTCCTGCTGTGTTTTGGGGTGAGAAACTCAATTGTGGGATGGTGGTGGGGAGGGGGAGAGAACTGCCCTTTTGTTTTCATTTTTAATTGTTTTTTTAATGGGAGTGGTGAACATGGCTGAGAAGGTGGGGCAGTGCTACTGCATGCTGAAGATATGGACACCAGAAGAGGATTTGGCTGTGAGAGCTTGAGACTCAATTCCAGTAATATTGAGCAAAACAGGAAAACATTTGGTGTAAACTAAAATGAAGAGGTTTAGTATGGTATCCATTGGTTTTGCCCAGTGTGCTCTCCTTGTGCTTGTGTCCTGGGATGGAGTTCAAGATGGAACTAGTGTTACTGTACAGTTCACTCACTGCTCTCCAAAGTGAAAGGCATTTTTTTGAGTCGGGAAAGGTTTCAGCAAATTGGCTTTTTTCTGACTGCCTAACCCTCACCCCCCAAAGTTATGGCAATTTTTCCAGGTCTACCTATAAAGTCCTTGGGACTACTGATCTTGAAAAGCTGCCTCCCAATGGCTTACTTCTGCAGGTATGGTCTTCATAACTGCTTGAGAAATGTTAGTGCCAAGTATTCTTCAGGGGAAATTTATTTCAGTTGCTTGGTCCAAAATGGCTTAATTTGTTTCCCTTAGGGGATGTTGCAAAGTCCATCCCTTTCCCCAGCCTTTTGGAAAGCGTAGGTGGACTGAGGGATGGTCTTTGTAGGAGAGATTGGTGTTTTGTTTTTTTCATACCAGCTGTTTGTTTTTTTCTTTTCAGTTGAATTTCACTCTTGTTTGGCTCAGGATGAGTATGATTGTATGTTTAAAAGCATCTATTGACCTGTATAGGCACTTTTTAATGCATCATTTTACTTAAAATTAGATATGGTTGGGAAATGTTGTTTTGTGTGGCAAAGTTCAACAAAAACCATTTTCATTTTTGTTTACATTTAACATTGTTTGGAGTGGTTAAATAAAAAAACCTAAGTATTTTCAAAAGTGTTTGGTTTTCTGCAGCTAGTCAGGATTGGACAAAACATTTTGGTTTTCACTACAAAATTGCACCTCACTAGCTGATCTTTTTCAGGTTTTCATTGCCAAAACAGGAAAAAAAAATCTGTTTTTCTTGAATCCTTCTGCTCCCCAAAATTCATTGGTAAGAGACAAATTTCATGGAAAATACATTTCAGAAAGAGGTTTCTGCCAGATATGCATTAAATACATTTTAAAAATAAATGAATGACATTAATAATTTGAAGATCCACTTGTCTTACTGAATTTTGCAAATTAGTAATTAAAGAATTGTCGCCATTTGAAACCCCACAAAGATAATGCAATACTTCGTTCTACTTGATCAGTTGAATTTTAATTATTAATAGGATTACTGCTATTCCATACTAGTAAATATCTGGATATTTTGTTAGAACACAGAAGTCTTTGTAAAATCTGTGACATGCAGTAATATATGTGACAGATGTTAGTCACACAATGTATCATTGGACGGTGCGTAGGTACTACAGTGATGAGGACAATATAAGAACCTATTTCAAAAAGAATAAAATTAGTGAAATGAGACCACTCTACGACACTCTACAATTAATCTTTGCTGTGACATGGGGAGAGACATCTGTTTTTGTATATTTGAATTATACAGCGTGAAGATGAGTGATGTGCAAATGAGCAAGGTTCTACTATAAATAATTTTTATTTTCATCTGCTGCTATCATCTTTTAGTGCCAACATTCACTCACATTTATAATGTCCAAATGGTGTATTAAGCTTAAGTTAGAAATTGACTTATCTAAGTTTAGGTGCCAAAATGCATGTGTCTACTTCTAATACTGTGAATGATTTTGCTTTGAAGAGCTCAGGTACCACTTCTTCAGCACTTTCTGTCAGACGATATTCACCATCTATGGCTTTATTTAAATTATACGGTATGTTTGCACTAGCAACTTATGTCGACTTAAGGACGCTTAAGTCGACCTACAGAGCACTGTGTCCACACCTGGCTTTCATTAAGTTGACTTCAGTGCTTCCTTAAGTCTACTTAATAACTACCACTCTTTAGGTCGACTTAATGCTTAATTCGACCTGTTAAGTTGACCTAAAGCCAGTGTGGACGCCCTAGGTCGACCTAATTCCCTAAGTCGACCTAAGGGGGATGGGCTGGGGAGAAGGGAGCCACGGTTCCCTGCCAAGAGGGGAGTCACGGCTCCAGGACAAGGGAGCCACGGCTCCCCCGGGGCCCCGGGGAGCCTCAGCTCCCAGAGCCATGGCTCCCCGTCGACTTAGCACCTGCATGTGTGGACACAGGCAGTCGACTTAAGTTTCTAATGTAGACTCTCTAAGTTGACTTAACAAGGTCGACTTTAAGTCCACTTCAGTCAACCTTGTTAAGTCGACTTAACAGAGTCGACCTAGCTTTTATGGTTAGACATACCCATAGTGATCAATACATATTCATGCTTTGTTTGGATCTTCAGTTAGAGCCTCTTTGAAAGCTGTTCCATTTAGTCTCAGCTTTAACTTACATCAGTTTCTGCCTTTGCTTCATTGCTTAGGTCAAATGGTATTTTTCTTGGTGAGTGGCTCATCGGTGTTTCTGCTTTTGTCCACCAGAATGTGTTATTCTCCTACCAAGCATCTTTGACCTTGGAACACTTCTGATAATCCTCCCCAGTGTTCTCCTTCTATGTGTGCTCTCTCCCTCTTGTCATGATGGTGTTATTTATAACAAACATCTTTTTCACTAATTTCTTTGCTAGATAGGTTTCCAGTCCTCACACAAACAGTATGTCTCCATTTAGTAACTGGAAATGTATTAAGGACCAGATTCTAGTCTTGTTAATGTTAGTCATTGTGTAGTCCCATTCAAACCAGTGGAATAAAATGCTACTCAACCTAAGAGTGGCAACATTTGGCCCTTAATAATTATGTTGCTGGTTTTTAAACATATAATAAAGTTGACTTTATACTAGTATTTTATGCCCAAAATATTAAACAAGTTATGCATTAGCTTTCTGTAGCCTTTCCTTAGCTATATTATTTTCTTTGATTGTTCTTTGGTAATTAATTTAAAGGATACAATTTTAGCACAAACATTTTGTGATATCTTCTGTTTGGAATCAGTATATTCCTTTAGTCCCCGTACTTCGGAGGAGTCATTTTTCACTGCTTTGCTGTTCTGTCTGCAGTTTGATCCCTCTTTGTCCTGACAACATTCATGGTTTTTATCATGTCTCACAATATTTTGTGTTTCTCTTTACAGTTGGGCAAATAGTTGGTTGTTCTGTTTGTCCAGCAAACTGAAAAATGAGGAAAAAATAGCTTTATTTCCAAAAACAGTTAGATTATTTTTTTGAGCAGATTGTAAAAGTCTGGTCAGTTTCAGAAAACCACATGTATTGTTCATCTTCTTGCAACCTTTAATTCAGAGGTTAGGGTACTTGCCTGGGCTGTGGTGGACCCAGATTTAAATTCCCACTCTGGAGCAGAGACTGGATTTCAAATCTTTCTCCTCTGAAGTGAGCAGTCTAACCACTGACTGACTATTCTGGGGCAGGTTGCTCTTAATGCCTCTTATTGAAGCTGTTCTACGTTTTATAATTGCTTAACTATTCATTGGAGCAGGAGCTAGAACCATGTGTCCTTTCTGCTACGTGTATGGCTTAGCCGCTTGTGCTCTCAGTCTGTGTCTCTCATGTTGAAGCTGTTCCACTTTTTTTAACTATGTAGATATTCATTGGGCCAAGAAAAGTAAGTGTGACTCATTAGCCCAGTGATTGAGGCTTTAATCTGGGGGGTAGAAGATGTAGATTTAAATACCTTCTTTGAATCAAGTACATCCCCTACCTGGCAGGTGAGGGACTTAATCAGCAGGCTACAGAGTTATGTTCTTTCTCACACAACGAATATCTTTACAACCTGGAACAGCTTCCATGGAAGCAGCTGAGTAAAGAATAGGTGAGAGTTTGGTGGTTAGAGCACTTGCCTAGTAAAGAGACATTTTGAATTCAAGTCCAGGTGCTAGAATGCAGGCCCAAACATAGGTTTCCCCCATCCTGGCAACCACTAAGCTAAAGGTTATAAGCAGGGAAAGACATCCACTGGTTCTGCAAAACTTTTTCCCAGCTGAAACGAATGGGGTCAACTTTGTGAATAGGTTGACCAAAATGGCACTTTGAATGAATAAACTATTCATCCAAAACTTTCTTCCAGCTTTATTTCTCTTAAATTCTCAGCTTTTGGAGCCATGTAATTATGTAAAAATCTCAACTTCCATTTAAAAGTAGTAGTAAGTGCCTAGGATTAAGTTCATGGCTGTGAAGAAAAGAATGAAAAAGTAAACTGTAAAGGCTCAGAAATGAGAAGGCCAGTAAAACAACCTAGCACTATTATTTACATAAATATCATGTTGGGGGTGGGGGGAGAGGGGGCTGACTCATTGACTTCTTTTCTTCAGACACTCGAGATTAGCAATAGTGAAACATGCTTTATGATATCAAGGAATTCTTTGGGGTAGGGAATATCAAAATGGACTTTAAGGCAGTGGTGTAAAAGGTGCTTCATTTAGGGTTTGAGTGATATGATGCTAACTTTGAAATGAGCCCCACTAAGGCTGAGGGTCAGGTTTTATTGAAACAAATAGCTAGAAGAAGAGGCGTGTTTCTTACTACTGCTGCAGTTTGTTAATGGCAAGTTTTTCTGGAAGTCTATTTTAAAAGGCAGCCCTGTGATAGCTTACATTTTGAAGGCTCTTTTTGCAATTGAAAAAAGGTAGAAACACTAAGGCTATGTCTACACTGGCAAATTTGTTCGAATTAAGGAGGCTTAATTTGAACTAACTAAAGCCATGGCTACACTAGGCTTTCATTAGTTCAAATTAAGGGCTTCCTTAATTCGAACTAATAAATTTGAATATACTATTCGAATTAACCAATGTGGCCATGTTAGTTTGAACTAACCGGCCCATTGAACTCAATGCAATTTGCTAATTCGAACTAAGAAAGTGCCATGAACGGCACTTGCTTAGTTCAAACTAAATTTTTCTAGTTCGAATTAACTAAATTTGAACTAACTAAAATTAGTTCGAGTTAGTTAGTTCGAATGAACTAATTCGAACTAACTTTAGTAAGTGTAGACATAGCTTTTTAATTGTGTTTAAAATAATTGGCTAATTTAGGAGTTTCGGGTTATACAAAATCTACATGGGAGAAATGACTCGTGTGACTGTGCTAACACTCATTTTTCAGAGTTGTGCCTGGTCCAAATTAATCCCTGTTGTTAACTTGGTTGAAGCCATTGCATAGCAGTAGGGATAAATTTGTCCCAATTTTAATACTGATATTCTTGGTATAGACACAGTTCTCTATCAGAGTGTTGGCAAATGATCTGATGAAAAATTAAAGAAGTCTGCCAATTACCAGAGAAAATGTTGCTGCCAGGAATTAAAAACAAACCATGTTATATGCCTGCCTATGCCCTCATATGGCAGCTCAGTCAATTTTGTAACTTGAAAACTAAATAGGTAGGGTCATGCCTGGACTAGGAAAATAGATGCTATCTTAAATTGTGTTAGCTAATACCTTGTAATATGGTTCTAAACAGGCCTTTGCAACTAGTATAGATGGGACAAATCACAGTTTAAAATGCATTAGCTAGATTGATCACAAACATTTTAAAATATGCAATGTTTTGTCTACACCAGGAGCAGTGCCTTTTTGACATCATGTTAGTTACAATGCCTCAGCTAACCTGTTTCTAAATGATTCTCTGTATTCCCCGTTGAGACATGATCTAAATGGCAATGGAATATTCTGCTAATGTTGTTACAACACAAGATAGAGGTTTGGGATGAAGGCAGAAAGTGTAGAAGTCTTTTTATGTTCTCATAAATTCTGCAATGAAGAGTGCCACATCTTGACGTTATCTGCAAAAAATTAATTTAAAATAACATGCAAACTCCTTGTAATCCCTTGAAGCATGTCCTGCTGGACCAATTGCTAATTTGTTTCCTTTTGGCTTTCCCTCCTCTGCCTTTGGACAGCTAACCAGTAACATACAACATATTAATCTCAGAATAGGCTGAAAACCAAGGGAGACAATATTAAATTGTTACCCAATTTAGTTTCTGCTGTGCCTTCAAGTTTAAATTGACATCAATTGAAATGTTCCTAAGTTTTTTTAAAGGCATATTCTTACTCAACTATTCTGCCCTCTCAGTGTTTTCAGAGCTATATCTTTTTATGTTTGTGGCAAAAATAAATTCTTGCCACTTCCTGTTACTGTGAGCCCTGTGGAGCCAAGCTGGGTAAGAGGGAGTGAGTTGTGTGTTAGATTACTTTTAATCTATCCATAATTCATATATGATAGAGGATAGAATTAATTTTAAGAATTATATCATCTTGAAAAGCAGACTGAGCAAACTTCAGGTTGTTAGCTCCTGCTGAAAGTATTAACAAGCAAAATCATGATTATTCAGTAACAATGCTTATTTGGTTTTAAAATTACAAAATTGACTGAGCTGATGTATGAGGGCAGGGGAATAGGCAGGCATATGCCATGGCTTATTGTTTTAAATTCCTGGTAGCAGCATTTCCTATGATAACTGGCAGACTTGTTCAGTGGTTAAAGTATAATTTGATAGGCCCCAGAACCCTCCTAATCTCCCAGCCCCCTTCCCGTATTGTCTGGGACCCCTTCATGCATGTGCGGGCCCCAGCTCAGGTAGGCATTTGCAACCACTTCTCAGTACCACATGCATCAGTTATCGCTCCATAAAAATATTTATAATTTTATATGGCATTTATGTCTATAGCAATTATTGTCACAAACTAGCAAACACTGCATAACACAATAAGTATTGTGATTAAAACAGTGGGGTGTAGGACCTGCCAGCACCCAGGGCAGGGCGGTACATGCGTTCTGCCGGATTTTTCTATTTTTAGGGGCCCCGGAACTCTGGCCCCTCAAATTTGTGGGCCCCAGAACTGTGTTCCGGTGCATTCCCCCTTACTTTAACCCCTGGACTTGTTTAATTTTTCACTAGGTCATTTGCTAACATCCTGCTAGAGAACTGTTGATTGCGTTGATCTTCCTTTAAAATAACTTTCAAAATTATGGAGAAAAATCAGGAAAAAAACTACTTGTCCAAAGCAAGAAATCAATTATGTGAGAAGCCAAATGGCTCAGAGGGAAGAAAGGTGCAGACTTGAAATCTTTTTGCAGTAATGGTATGAAAGAACTTTTTGCTGATTGCGTGACTCTGAGAGTGCTTCTATTGATATCAAAGAGGGTATTTTTATTGGCCACAGTGGCTATTGGATCTGACCCTAGAATAACTTGATAGGTATATTATGGAGGCTGCTTATTGTATTTTGTTCTGATTTTTCTCTTCATAATCATTGAGGCATGAATTGTGTTGAGGTAAAGACAGTGCACTAAGTTCTTGAATGGGTTGCAGCCTTCTAATTCTTAAGGCAGAGAGTGAGAAAGCAGCCTGGAGGAATTAAGTGAAGCAACTCCCTAAAAATAGTGCCACCCGTAGTACTATGCTATTTCTGGTTGCAATGAGTAAGGGGCTCTGAGAAACTCAAGGGACCACAGACAAGTAATAGCAAGAGCTCAATTTTATCAGCAGTGCAATACTAATGAAGAAGATTGCTAATTTAACTGGGGGGGGGGGGGGAGTCAGTATATGCAGATTTTGAATTGGTTGCACGGGAGAACATGAACAAGAGCCCAGGTTGAATTTCAGATTCCTGGTTGAATTTGCAGGCCTGGCAATTAGAGGAAAACATGTTTCCATTTGCAAAATTAATACATTTTGACCTGGATGTCACTGTGAGAAAATAAACATGTAACCTTACGATGCCATTTTCACAGGGTTGCTTTTCACTGTCGAACCGCACTTGAAGAACTTTTTAAAGCTCTGGATACTAGTGGCATGGAGCTCTTTGTGTCTGTATCAGATGTCATTTTGCATTGACGTTTAACACTGGGAAATCTGACGCAAGACTGAAGAAGGTTAGTAATATGTCTCAGGGTTCAGTGTCCTTTTATAACATACTTCCTTATTGCACAGTGACATTGTAACCTGGCAGTATTTAAAAATCACTCACACAAGCAGGTTCCAGCTTGCACCTGTCTGCCACCATTTCTTTTTATGCAAACAGCATGTTCACCTCACACTAATAGCACCAACTAACGTATCCAAAGAAATGCAAGATACATTCAGCCACTACACAGGATAAAGCAGCTAAACACAAATATTATAGTTTTAAGTCCTTCATATAGTACGAGTGTCAAAATATTATCAGGAGAAAACGGATTCCTAAATTGTAACATATGTTTTTCTTAAATTATGTCAAGGGTGGAGTTGCTTTGCTTTGAGTGCTCACCCAATCTGGCAGATCTATTCCATGAAATTATCTCTCTGATATGCTTATGTAAATCTAATCGACAGGCAGCTCACGAAAAGATTTATATGGCATGATTCCTTTCTTCCCTGATTTTAGTGGGCTCACAAGGTTATATGTGGTATCTTCTTGCTTAGAGAGGATTCTGCATGTGTTGTACAGCCAATGAGCATGTGGAGTTGTGATTCTGTCTACCGAAGAATGATAAGATGGTGTATGTGTAAGTATTCTCCAGTATTAAATAACAGTTAGCATCTATAGAGCACTTTATAGATCAAACTGTAAGGCAAATTGGTTAATGAGAAGGCATAGATTTTATTAGCTGTATGAGCACCCAGTTTACGTTCAATCAATTTGAGTTGCACCAGTTTAAGCCTTTGCTGAATTAGGCCTCAAAGCCCTGTACAAACATTGCAGCTCAGGATTAAAAAAAAGTGAAATGTCTCAGATATATGATCAGCCTAATCAAAGGGCTGTCTGTCACCCTTATACACTCATGGGAACTCAGATGGAGGTGTGCTTGGATGTGTGGACCCTCCTAAAATAAAATTATGAGAAGATGGAACTATGAATTTGGGTCTAGACTTGTGGCGTGATTTTAATAGGAGATGAAGGCATTCAGGGGTCTTCAAAGGGGTTCTGATCCACTTGGAATCAGACTTCCTATATATATACAAAGCTCAAGAGAGGGCCTATGGAGCTAAGAGGGATGAGGGAAAAGACAAAGAATACCTTAATGAGGCTTTAATAATCTTACAGTAGAGAGGAAAATGAGTGAAGCTCTCCTCACATGAGCTCTTAAAAACATAGTCTTTGAAGGTGTACTTGAGGGGAAAAAGAAAACTGTTTCACAAACTTGGAGAAAAACACTTTGCCTTCGTAGCTGGTGGGTTTCAATAAGTGTTTTAAGGAACACATTTTGAGGTTTTTTTGTATATAAATTTGATGTCACAACTTAATTTTCTGTATGCATGAACTGATGCAAGCCATTTATAACTATAGCACTAAACCAAGAGATGCAATATGCTGGTGAGAGATGCTATATTGACAGCTGTGGAAATGAAAATTTTCTGGTTCTCCACAGAATGGGGATAGGACAGAGAGTAGTAGTGTTCCCCACATTACCTCAGCCCTCTGCAGGTGTCTTTAAGGGACTCAAATTCATTCTTTTTTCTTTGTTCCATCCTTGACCTCTCTTGTGAGAATTCCAAATTGTGGTAATGGTGTTTTTTGAGGTATGGATACCTGACTGCTAGGAACAGGACTGACAACTCCAGCTAAGTTCACAAAGACCAATGAACTGGCTCCTGTCATCTGTATCTTGGGAATAATTTAGAGAAATGAAACCTAGAAATGAAAGGGTCCTTACAGTCTCCTATCATCAAACCTCTATTACTGAAGTCTTTTGCACAGTCTGTTACTTTTATTCAAAACTGTGTTAAAGAAGTGGTAGCTCTGCCTAGATTTAAGGTAGCTCATTATAAGACTAAGCTTTCAGTTGCTGATTATTTTGCCACACTGCCACCATTTGGGTTGAAGTGTCCTATGCTAGGTACCTGCCTCATGCTGAACTTGGTTTTGAAAGTTTCATTTGAAAAAATTTCAACCATTCTGGGAATGAGGTCAGGGAAAAATAGTATTTAGACTGGGATTTTAAAGACTTCTACTATTGTTTAGTTGAGAAACTCTTACACATCTATGCTTTGGCTGGGGAATTGCCTTTGTTCCTTCTGCTGTTTCTCTGTAAAACTACCCAAATCTGACCAAGTTGTAAACTTCTGAAAAATTGCAGCTCATACATGCTCATTAAAAACTTGTTAGAGTTTGGCAACTAAATTTTCCAGTTTTTCAGTGAATCTGTCTGCTTTCATCCTAAGAATGAAGAACTTCAGTACTGACATTCCTCAATGGGACTGCTTGTGAGAGTTATTGTTTGCCATTAAGAATAAGGAATCCATGATCCACTGCTCTGAGTTTAGCCACCTAAGCCTAATTAATCTGCATCTCTGGAGGGCATGTCTATGTGGTCAGGCTATATGCATACCATCCTTGTCTTTCTTGTGCCAGGCTGAAATTTGCCTTTAAAGTTTTGTTTTTTTGTTTTGTTGTTGTTTTGTTTTTAAATAATCATCTACGCAATGAACTGAGCATGGTTTACCTCTGCCAATTTTTGTGTTAGTCACATTTTGTTTCCCATCTTCAAAGCATCTGACGAAGTGGGATTTTCTCCCATGAAAGCTCATGCAATAAATAAATCTGTTAGTTTTTAAAAGTGCCACAGGATTCTGTTTGTTTTTCTGCAATAGACTAATACGGCTACCCCTTTGGAACTTGATCAGGATAGTGATAGTCAGGGCTTTTTTTGTGATGGTACTCAAGGGTACTGAGTACCAGCACCACTTTTTCACAGTGATGCAGCTCCAACTCCTGCCACTGATGGCTCCAGGTCCTTGGCCGAGTATCGACACCTTTTCTTTTAAAAAAAAAAAGCACTGGTGATAGTGATTGAAATGCTCAGAGATCAGAGAAGTTATAAAACAAACAAACAACCCCTCAATAACAGTGGGTCCCTATATTGACTGATGGGTATGTGTCCCCTCAGGATGCAATGCAGAGATAAAGTTTTTGGACACTTTAATTGATGGTTTCTTGGAGCAGCTAGTCCTGGAGCCCACAAGAGAAAATGCAACTTTTGATTTAGTCCTAAATGGAGCACAGCATCTGCTTCAAATGGTGAATATAGCTGAACCACTTGGTAATAGTGACCATAACATTATAAAATGTTGACAAGTTCCAATGGGGTAGCCGTGTTAGTTTATTGCAGAGAAACAACAGAGTCCTGTGGCACTTTTAAAGACTAACAGATTTATTTATCACTTGAGCTTTCATGGGAGAAAATCCCACTTTGTCAACATCTGTGTGTGTGAGGAAACACCAAAGCAACTGACCATGGTAATATTTAATTTTAGAAAGGGAAACTACATGAAAATGAGGAAGTTAATTAAATAGAAAGTAAAAGGTACAAAGCCAAAAGTGAAATCCCTGAAAGCTGCATGGAAACTTTTTAAAGACACCATAATAGAGGCTCAGTTTAAATGTATACCCGACCATTAAAAGCATAATAAGAGTGCCACCATGGCTAAACAGCAAAATAAAAGAAGCATTTACAGGCAAAAAGGCAACCTTTAAAAGATTGGAAATGAAACTAGAGGGGAACATAAATCCTGGAAGTGAAGTGTAAAAATATAATTAGGAAGGTCAAAAAAGAATTTGAAGAAAGCTAGCGAAAGACTCACAAAATAGCAATTTAAAAAAAATTTATCAGAAGTAGGAAGCCTGCTAAATAAGCCGTGGGGCCCTGGGCAATCTAAATTCTAACGGAGTACTCAAGGAAGACATGGCTATTGATTTTCATGGCTGAGGACAAGAGGGAGATTTTCAAACCTGAGCCATTCTTTTTAAGTGACAAATCTGAGGAACTGTCCCAGATTGAGGTGGGATTAGAAGAGGTTTTGGAACAAATTGATAAATTCAACAGTAATAAGTCACCAGGACCAGATGGTATCCACCCAAGAGTTCTGAAAGAAGTCAAATATGAAATTGCAGAACTACTAACTGTGGTATGTAACCTATCATTTAAATCAGCTTCTGCAGCAGCTGGCTGGATGATAGCTAATGTGACACCAATTTTTTAAAAAAGGCTCCAAAGGTGATTCTGCCAATTATAGATCAGTAAGCTGAACTTCAGTACCACGTACATTGGCTGAAACTATAAAATAGAACAGCACGATCAGACACAGAAGAATATAATTTGTTGGGGAAGAGTCAACGTGGTTTTCGTAAAGGGAAATCATGCTTCACCAATCTGTTAGAATTCTTTGAGGGGGGTCAACAAGAATGTAGACTAGGGTGATCCAGTAAATATAGCATACTTAGATTTTCAGAAAGCCTTTGACAACGTCCCTTACCGAAGGCTCTTAAGATAAATAAGTAAGCAATGGTGGGCTAAGAGGGAACGTCTTCTCCTGAATCAGTAATTTGTTAAAAGATAGGAAATAAAGGGTAGGATTAAATGGTCAGTTTTCACAAGGGGAAGGAGGTAAATAGTTTGTCCCTCATTGTCTGTACTGGGATCAGTACTTTTCAACATATTCATAAATGATTTGGGAAAAGGGGTAAACAATGAGGTGGCAAAATGTGCAGATGTTATAAAACCTATGCAAGCTAGTTAAGTCCAAAGAAGACTGTGAAGAGTTATAAAGGGATTTCACAAAACAGGGCAACAAAATGGCAGATGAAAGTCAATGCACACTGGAAAACATAATCCCGACTACACATATAAAATTAGCTGTAACCATTCAAGAAACAGATTTTGGAGTCATTGCAGATACTTTTCTGACAAACATCCACTCAGTGTGCAGAGGCAATCAAAGCACCTAAGAGAATGTTGGGAATCATTAGGAAAGGGATAGAAAGTAAGACCGAAAACATTGTATTGCCTCTTTATAAATCCATGGTATGTCCACCTCTTGCATACCTTGTGCAGATCTAGTCATTCAAATCTCAAAAAAGATGTATTGGAATTGGAAAAGGTACAGAAAAAGGGCAACTAAAATGATTAGGGTTTTGAAAAGGCTTTCATATGAGTAGAGCCCTGCAAATCCACGGATATCCACATTATATCCGCAGATATCCACATCCGCAGATGCAATACAGATATCCGCAGACCATTTTTTGCAGATGCAGATCTGATACGGATTCACATATTTTTATCTGTACAGGGCTAGAGCCCTGCAAATATGCAGATATCCATGGATATCCACATTATATCCAGATCTGCAGAGGCAGATCAGATACGGATCCACATGTTTGTATCCATGCAGGGCTCTACATCTGAGGAGAGATTAATAAGACTGGGGCTTTTCAGCTTGGAAAATAAATAACTAAGTGGGGATATGATAGAGGTCTATAAAATCATGATTGGTGCAGACAAAGTAAATAAGGAAGTGATATTTACTCCTCATAACACAGAAACAAATGTAATTAATAGGCAGCAGCAGGTTTAAAATGAACAGAAGGAATGCACAGTCATCCTGTGGAACTCTTTGTCAGAGCATGTTGTTAAGGCCCAGACTATAATGGACTCAAAAGAAAATCTAGGTAAGTTCATGGAAGATAGGGCCATCAGTGGGTATTATCCAGATGGGCAGGGATTGTTGTTTGCCAGAAATTAGGAATGGGCAACAGGATGGATCACTTGATGATTGTCTGTTTGGTTCATTCCCCCTGAAGCACATGGCATTGGCCACTGTCAGAAGAGAGGATACTGGGCTAGATGGACCCATTGGAATGACCCAGGATGGCCGTTCTTATCTCCGGAATTTTTTTCTTTTTCTGGAGGGAACAAGGAAAGTTCAAATAACCAAGGTTCCAATGGGTTTTGTTTTTAAAGGCATAGTTTGGAAAACTTGGGTTGATTACTGAGCTAAATTATATATCTAGTGTGTTTTTGAAAATGGTCAGATTTTAAATATGTCCCAGAGCCTGCAGGTCACATGCATGCTATTCCGTGAAAGCTGCTCAGGCCATGCACTGTTCTTATTGACCACCACTGTTTAACAATGTAGATCGGTACATCTATGTCTGTCAGTCTGAGCTAGCTGGAGAGAGACAGGAAAGACCTATGAAGCTTTCTTGCCCAGGCTGTCTGACAGAGGAAGGTTGGGTTGTTTCTTTCACTCAATGTATCATGAAAATAAGAAACTAACAATGGGGGGAACTAACAATGAAGGAAGTTGGGGAGATTTTATCTAATAAAAACCTAGAAACAACAAGGCCACATACCTATCATTTCCTTGAACACTTTACTGGCAGGATGCATGTCATTGCACCAGGTTCTCTTTGTCCTTTTAAGTCCTGATCCTGTCAATGGGGTTTTTTGGGCACAGGAGTCTACTCTTAGCCTGGATCTACACTTACCTGGAAATTTGGCGGCGGTCAATGGGAGAGTAGCTATGTAACTCCTATCAACTCCATAATTCCTCTTCTACATGATATCTTCACTGGGCTGCAAAGACAAGAAGTGCATTCCCGTCAAGCAGTGCTACACCACTTGAGGGAGTGCTTTTAACATATTGTCTTCTGGATCGGTTGCGTGGGTCTCCACTGACCACTCAATTGATCCAGAAAGATCAATCTGATGGTGGAGAGTTTGCCGATGTCTGTGAAGACATGCTCTTAATTTCAGGATCAGGCCTCGTATTATAAATTCTTTTGAGCAATCCTAATGTGTGTACAGTGGCAAACACATTTTGGATGTTACTGCAAAATTCAGTACAATGCAATCCTCCCAAAAGAGGTTGCTATAGTTCTCGGGACATGTATGTGTGCATGTGAGCGATTTCTTATTTTGCCCCCTGTGTTAGCTGCCTACAGTGGAGCAAACTCCTGTGCTGCGTTACCTTTCCTTGTAATTATGGGCTGTATTGGCAATTTAACTGGAGAAGCCAGCCGATATGCAAGCTCCAATAGCGGCCAGGAAAAAAATCCCATCATGTCAAACACCACCAGTGGAAGCACCAGTGGTCCCTCCCATCTTCCTTTCCTTTAAATTGGTTTTAAGACAATCACAAATTATGTAATCCTCATCTCTTTGGGACCTGAAAGTAAAAGCTGTGTAAAATCAAGTAATATGTGATTAGTTGACTGGGAAATGGGGTTTTGGGTAGCTACAAATATGAGAAGGGTCAATGGCTCCCTGGCAACAGGTGGTTTAGGAATAAAAAAATCAGGTAATTAGCTAATTGGGGTTAATTGTCTGATTGGGTGAATGATTAGCACAAATAATCTAGCACTGTAATTGCCTAGGGGGAGAGGGGACGACAAGCATGCAATTGATGATGTTACTGGATATACAAGTGCAATATGGTGAATAAATTGGAGAGAGAGGCTAATATATAAGCACTAAAATGTGCAAGAACCTCTGAGTTTTTAGATTACCTGGGAATCTGAGCCTGTTGTAATAGATTGGGTTAAATTCCCCCTGCTGGACACTCCAAACTTCTATAAGGGTATCCAAATGCTGAATTTTGCATGCCCCTAGCTTGGTGGGATGGGCCAGGGTTTGGGATCTCATGGCTCTTGACAGTGGGGATGTCATGATCCAATTGCCTAGGCACTGTAGCTTGTGCTGTCTCTCACAGTCCTCCTCAGCAGCTCTTGCATGTTCCCTAGCATGTCATAGAAAATGTGGGCCTTCTAATTTACAGTGTAGCTCTTCAGAGGTAGATGTTACTGAAAACAAATAGACACAGACTTTGCAAAGGATACTAAGTACAATTTACTTTTTACTTAGCACAGATCTAGAAAAAATAACACAGTTCTACACGTTTTCCCTGTCTCAGTTTCTTCTCTACTTTGGACAGTTCTTTACGTGTAGGGCCAGAGTCCTCTGAGGAGTCCAGAGTCCTTCCTCTGTCCCAAATTCTTTCTCTGTCTTTCTACACATGACTTCTCATCCAGCAGAACTGGAATCTTTAGATGCACAGAACAAACAGTGGTCCTGGACCCACCCCTTGTAAGTGCCAGCTGCGCTATGGGCCTGGAATCCCCTCAGCCCCAGACCCAATCGGCCACCGGCCAGGGCTTGCCCTCCATGCAGCCGCCCTTGTTTTTTTTTATTAAGAATTAATATGACATCCAAGAGCCAGATTCAGCTAGTGATCCCTATTAAGAAAATCATGTAAGCAGGTGCTTAATTTCGCCACATTTTCAGCTATCAATGACTTCTGTGGGACTTAAGCACAAGGTTAATCATGTGCTTAAAGGCTTTGCTGCATAAGGATGGATATAACATACTTAAATGCTTTGCTAAATTCAGGATCAAAACATTAAGCTTTCAACAGTTAATGGTATGTAGGAATAAAGATTATACATTGGTTTATGAGTTCTGGTGAATGAGTATGTTTGAAGATAATCTAATTTTATCTGAGCTGTGGGAAAAGAAATGTTATGTCAGACTTTTTGGAAATCTGATCAGTTATTATTTCTTATGTATTATTTACACTATTCATTTCTTATAACATAGCATCAAAAGCAGAGATTTTTGCAGTGTTTTGGCCCAATCTTGCTGTAAGAGTTAACTCATACAGGTAGGGAACATGCTCCTAAGGTTAAGGCACTTTGTGGGTATTTAAGAGGTATTTAGGGTTCAATTCCTGTCTCTTTCCCAACTTTCTCTGTGATATTGGGTTCCATCTAACAGAAAACTCAAAAAATTGTGATTATATGTTTCATTGAAAATTGAATCTTCGCTTAAAAATACAGAAAATTTCAACCATCTGTGGGCTATCAGTACCCTGATTTCTCGTCTCTAAAAGAAGAGTTCTTTTACTTTTTTGTCTAGTCTAGATTGTAAATTCTTCATGGTAGGGACTATCTTTGTCCCTGTGCAACGCCTTCTGTGAGGCCCTGACCTTGTTTGGGAATTCTGAGTGCTACAGTAAAACAATATCTAATAATAATAAATGCATAATGTAATATGTTGAACAATAATGTATTAGAATCACATGTTAAAGGGAGCAGTGATACATAATTCTTATGTTGTCAGCACAAAAAAGTAATTTTTTCTCTCAGAAAGGGAACTGATATGTGGAAACTCTGAAGGCTGCCATCTAATGCTTTTTTTTCCTGAAAGACAGAATGTTGAATGGTAATGTACAATCGCTATGAACACAGAGTGTAGTCCATCATTATTAATTTTTCTAAATATGATTGCCTAAAATTTGCCTTTCAGTATTCCCTTATTTCAATATTGGACTAGCTTGTTTAATGCAGGAGCTCCTCCAAAAGACTTTAATATCTAATCACAGTATTAAAACTGATTGCAACTAAAGTAGGAATAGAGAAATAATTAGACTAAGTCCTCCAGAGTCTCTAAACCAGTAGAGGCCAGCTCTAAAATCATAATCATGAATAAAGACAGAAGAGAGCCAAATATCCATTAATCCCTTGAGTATTAATTCAGCTGTGGTGTACTCTTTGCCCCTACTCCATGTATTTGCCCAACTGCCCTTCAAAACTTTGCTAAATTAGTTGCTTCCACTGAGGTAAACTGTTCTACACAGGAGGTTAAGTGATCTATATAGGAAGCAATTCTGCTTAAATTCCTTTGAGGCCTGACCCTTTTTTCAGTTCATTTCTTCTGCTTCTCCTATTTGATACAAGTTCAAATATCCATGAAGCTGTTTCCTTCCAATTCTCTTCAGAATTGTATACATCACTGCAAGGCACCTCTCTGTCTCCTCCAAAGAATATGGGCCTAAACTTTTTGGCCTTACTGCACAGCTAAGCTTCTGAAGTGCCTAAATCAAACTGATTGCCTTTCATGCTATTTTTAAACTTTTTTCCACAACAGAACAATAAGACGAGGAAATGAGGAATGAGGAAAAATCATCATAAAAATCTCACAGTGGTGTACTCTAGTATTAGCCCAGAACATTGTACTAAAATCATTGAATTTGTTTTTCTTGGCCATACCTCTAAACTACTGTAGTGTTTTGGTTTTATAGGGCAATATTCAAATGTGGCTTGTCCTGGGGTACATGACCGGATATGGTAAAAACACCACATTAACAAAGAGAACAGTCACTCCTCCAGTGATGGCTGAATGGCTGTGTAGCAACAGCTGGGTTAAAAAGATTCAGTGCAGGCAGAGTTGGATGGCTAGTGGATAGGCTGAGAGCCACTGTAAAAGATGAACAGCACTGGATTGAGAAAAGCCCCCCATGAGAGTCTGAGACCAATTTCCTGGTAGAGGGATTCAGGGAAAGTTATTCTACAGCAGATGCCTGCGGAGGGCCATAGGTAGGAAGCAGCCCAGGGAGCAGCAGGAGACTTAAGCACCCGATCTTTGATTTCATATCAGGGGGCACGGGAGTTGGAAACCAGAGGAGAAGGTGAGTCTGGGTCTTCCTACCAGCACCAATGCCAAAGTGGGAAAGAGACTGCTAAAGCCCAGATTCGGGGTGGTAGTCTTAACATAAAGCCATTGTACTTTACTTTTGACCCTTTTTGACTTTCTTTTGTTCCTTCCTTGGTGATAAAGGGAGGAGGACGGTTTGGGCCCTGGGACTAGCTACTAGAGGGCCATCTAAGGGCTCTTAGGATTTGTGGTGCGAGCTTGTTACTGCCCTCGCAAAGAGACAGACCCAAGGACTCATTCAAAAGGCTGGCACTATAAAGAGATTCCAAGCACTACTGGCCACACTTCTGAACAGGTATAGAAAGGGAACCTGAGGTGAGGCCACTTATCAGGTGCTTGGCCACGTGGGTACACGAAAGGGCCAGAGGCTTGACCACATGGATCTGTGGGGTTTAAACTAGGCCAAGGGGCAACCTCCAGTTAGGTCATAGAGTTCATCAAAAAGAAGATTGTTTTGCTCTGCTCCCCTCTACACTTTAAGATTTTGGAAAATAAATAGAAAATGCAAATAATTCTTCCAAAAACTAAAATACTCTAAATCAGACACACTGTGCATTGTCTTAGGAGAGATGAAGTTTGAGTGCTACCATAGGACCTTCTCCATAGGTCAAGGCTACATCTCCCATAATACAACGCATTCTCCCTTGATGAAGGGAAGGGGTACATCACGGCAGTCAAATGGCAATGGTGCAACATGAGAGGTTAAGTCCGGGTGGTGGGTCCAGCACATAGGGTGCGTATACACTTGTAAATTAGCAAGCTTAAGTCGACTTAATTTACTCTGCGTCTACACTACACTTTCCTTAAGTCGACTTAAGGAAAATTAAATTGACTTTGTTAAACCTACTTTTAAGTCAATTTTTGGCTTAAGTCAACTTTCTAAAGTCGACTTAAGCCAGTGTAGACCTGGAGTAGCCCTAAGTCGACTCAAGTTCACAAGTGTACACATAGCTATAGAGAAGAATGGGTGCTTATGTTCTCAGTCTATAATTCCCATGAGGCACTGTGGCAGTATTTCAGAATAATGATATTTCAGTTATTGGCTGAAATAATTTAGTTTTCAGTCTAAAACCAAAAACTTAATTAGTTTTCAGATGCTTGTTTTTTTTATTTTCAATTTGAAATACTGAGATTTTGGCAGAGAACAGGTACTTTTTGCTTAAATTCTTGTTTAGTCAAAAATCCAATTTTCTATCAAAACTATTTTTGATAGAAAATTAGATTTATCATTCCTAACTGGTAGTACTCCACCTGTTTGCACCACGTGTGTGCAGAAAGAACTAGCACCGGTTTTTTTTTTTCCACTGGTGACGTACGTATCCTGGTGCTGAAGCAGATAGATTGCCAAGGTAAATAAAAATTTGTGAGTGCCATCTACATTTGATAGATACTTTAAACCTTTCATTATTTTATTTTGTTTTTATGCAAGGTCAGAAAAATAGATTTAGCCTGCTGTTCAATACCTCTCTTTACATTTTAATATTTTGTTTGCTTTTTTTAGTGCTTCTAAGTATTGTTCCAAAAGGAGTATCATCTTTTTGTCCCACATTGATCCTTCTCTTGATTTATTTTTTAGTATCAGATTGCTGATTGATAGATCTATTATCCTATTGCTTCAAAAGCAGGAACCTCTACTATTTGAACTGAAGAAGAATCTACTGAGTTAAATTTTAGAGGTGGGCAAATACTGCAAGCTAAAGCTGGTGGAAAGTTGGCAAATTTTAATTAATTTTTCAAAATGAAATATGGGGTAAAATGTAGATAATGTCGTCCCCCCCTTTTTTTTTAGCTACCTCAGCTTCAAATAATATTCTGTTTATAATCAAATTATTTAAAGTGAATTTGTTATGCCATGTTTGCATTCATGTTGTGTTTTCTTTCCTCGAATATCCTAATGAACAAGATTACTGGCAGGAATTGTAAGAAAAAGCAGTGAACTGTGAATATTAAATTCCTTAAATGCTGCGAGAATTTACCTTAGAAATATGGTTCTAAGGGCCATGCACTTCCAGTTAGGGAAGACAGACATATTGTGTTAGTTTTGATTGGACACAAAGATAACTAATAAACATTTAGAACAAACTGCTCATGCACAATCTCCTGAGCAAAACCTAATCAGTGAATTAATTTTGAATAACAAATACATGAAAAATTCCAAAGGGGTAGCCGTGTTAGTCTATTGTAGAAAGACAACAGAGTCTTGCGGCACTTTTAAAGACTAACAGATTTATTAATCGCATGAGCTTTCGTGGGAGAAAATCCCACTTCGTCAGACGCTTTGAAGATAGGAAAGTTACAGAGTGGGAGGAAATTAAATGCAGGGGAGTGTATGACATAGCATCAGGTCAGGCTGTAACAGCAAATCAAAGTACCTGCTCATCCACCAATGTGATTTATGCCATCATGTGCCGGAAATGCCCCTCTGCCTTATATATTGGACAGACAGGACAGTCTCTGTGCCAAAGAATCAATGGACACAAATCTGACATCAGAAACTGCAATACTGAAAAACCTGTAGGGGAACACTTCAATCTCCCTGCTCACTCCCTTAACGACTTGTTAATAGCTGTGTTGACACAGATGAATAACAAATCACAGCTTCAAAGAGAGTCTGCAGAGCTCGAATTTATATGCAAATTTGACTCAGTTGCCTTGGGGTTGAACAGGGACTATGGATTTTTCTCGCATTACATCAAGTGAATTGACCTCCCCCCTCCTCTATGTGCTGTTCCCCAGTGTTTTGAATCCTAACACCTACTTTGATTTGCTGTTACAGCCTGACCTGATGCTATGTCATACACTCCCCTGCATTTAATTTCCTCCCACTCTGTAACTTTCCTATCTTCAAAGCGTCTGACGAAGTGGGATTTTCTCCCACGAAAGCTCATGCGATTAATAAATCTGTTAGTCTTTAAAAGTGCCGCAAGACTCTGTTGTCCAAATACATGAAAGTAAACTTATAGTCTTATAAGAAAATTCAGAAACAAAGTTAGATTGATTGTGAGTAAATTACTTGCTCCAAATTATTTGCTTCGCTCTAATTGTTGCACACGCTCAAGCAGGACTGGCATTCCATCCAGCAGAGAGTAGCTAATACACATACACATTAGCCTCTACATTACAAAGCCAACATCTGCCAGAGCTCCTAGTCTGCCCATGCTATTCTGAGTTTGATTTCCCTCTTCTATTATGCAGTGCTGATTGTCTAATATATCTCACACTCTGTAGAGTACAGTATGTCTTTTGGTAGGATCTACAGCTTTTGTCCCTTTTTGCATGTAGTAATGATTATTGTCACATTCTTCTTATCTTTTTTCATGCAGACATGTTTCCCCTAATGCTATTCAGTTCAATACGCCAGGAAACTTAGTTGGTCACCAAATCCCTATTTCATGCTGCTGACCTTTTGCATTTTATTGTTTTTGAGTGATAATCTGTTGAGGTCTTTCCTAACATACAGGTAAATTATGTCATTATTTGTTTATATTATGGTAGTGTCTAGCATTCTATCCCAAGGGGGTCACATCTAAATAGACAAAACAAGCCAAAGGAAGTGGTCTTAGGAAGGTGAAGTGATTTCCCTAAAGTCATGTAGTAGGTCAGTAGCCAAACTGGGAAGAGAACCTAGGTCTCCTGGTTCTTGGACCAGTATTAAGCCACACATTGCCAATTCTCTTGGTTACCTCTCTGCATTGTTGCTTCAGAAATTCCCTTAGCTTTGTTGCGGCATTATTTTGGTAAATTCATGCAGAATATCTTTACTCAAACTCAGGTGTTCCAGTCAGGGATATCTAGTCTCTCTAATCAATATTTTCCCCACAGATGGAGTCAGCTTTCAGAACTGTATTTCCTTAATGGTCCCTAAATCCTTCTGTCTGTTTTGTATAACTTTATTATATATATATTTTTGAGTTCTCAGGTTGTTCCCCAGATATAAATATCTCCACCCAAGCTTCTAAGAATTTATGCTGAAGTTTGAATAGCCCTGATGTCTTCAGTAATTCTGACTTTCTTGTTCTGGTTTATCCTGTTCCCTTTCAGTCTTTCCTAAAAGATATCCTCTTGTTTGATGGCACCAATCCCCCCTCCTCCCATGTGATCACTGAAGCAAGAAATTAATTTACATTTTCTGTTATCTCTGCCTCTGCTGTCATTGAATTGCCTTTATTGCTGAGCCCTTAGTGACTCTTTCAGATGACCTCTTTCATCTTATATACTTGAAATAACATCTTATTATCCCGCTTTGTGTGCAGTTCAGTCTGCGTTTTGTTCTTTGCATTACCTCTATCTGTATTGCATTCATCTTTACTTCTCTGTGAATGTTCCTATCTACCTGCTACAAGGTACCTGACGTTTTATTCCTCTCTGAGGGCTGTTTTTTCCTTAACATTGATTAAGTTTTGCATTTCTTTGTTCCTTCCAATTGGCAGTTTTTTACTTCTGACTGTATTCATCACACAGTTAGCAGTAGAAAAGCAGGTGGCAGACACAATGCCATGAAATATCTGTTTGAACACTTTGCATTTTCTTGTTTCTTCTATCAGATCCTTTCCAGAGGTCCTGTCATTCTTTTAAAATGTTCTCTATTAAAAATTCAAAGTCTCTCCTGAATAAAGGCCTCTTTTGGTATACAGCAGCTACTCATTACAAATCTGCTTAGGCCAGACTCTCTATTTGTCATATGCTGTCTTCGCTTTCACATCTACTCACGTCAGTTGTACTGCAGAGAAGAACCAAGCTGAATTTATTGCTGTTTCTGTGGAGTGTAAGGAAGCAACCCCCAACTAGATCTATAGAACCATTGCTCCACATTTATAACAAAAAATTCTTTCTCATTCAATTTTAGGTATCATCTGCAAATGTGGCTGTATCCATTCATAGCTACCTTTCCTCTATGAAATAGTTCTATCTAAATAGAGGTTAACTTGAAGCATAGTGGGAAAATTTAAAATCATCGGGAACTAAATCTACAGATCACAGACAGTTTAAAAAAATACATCAAAGCTGAAAAGCAGGTGGACAATCTTTTACAGTATCACAAAGGATATAGAAATAGAGATGAGGATCTACCTCCACATTTGCAGATGGTTCTAAAAATGGGGGGAAATGAAGTATTAAATATTACTGTCAGGAAAACAAATTCTGACAGTTTGATTTTTTTTTTTTTTTTTTTTAGGTGTGGAATAGACTGCCAGTGGAAGTGGTGGAAACACCATCGCTTGTAAAATTAGTCTGGACAGAAAACAAGTAAATACACAATAGAGGAGAGTCTTATACTGCCATGAAGATGCACTGGTGGTCTAAAAGGGCCCCTTGTTATGTTCATAATCTTCACTTCTTGCATCCATTTCTATGGAAATAATGCTCCTTGATTTTATTTATGCCCTTTATTTCCATCTCTATATCCACTTGCCCTTCATTCTATAAAATCATAGACCTCCAAATTTATCCTTGGTGGAGTGGTATTATTTCAGCCAATGAAACTTGGAGATCTTTTGTGAAGAACTGGGGATTCTGCTTAAGTGCCCTACTTTTGTACTAATGGCTAGTAATAACTCTTAGAAGCCTGCTTCTCAAAGCAATATATCTGGAAATTATTTCAAAGTGTTAGCTAATCAGAGCCTGTGATGTCAAAATGGACTGTTCTTCTTTATTCTTGGTTTCCAGCTGGTAAGCTGGAAATTTGGGGGGTATTTGAGAATTTACTGATGTTTTGGACTGCTCTCAACAGCAGTCGTAAACAGCAGCATGTGTATACATGTGAGAGTTTCTCTTGTGTCATCTACCAAGCCTTTCAGATGCAAATAGGGAGAGACTATACCTTATTGTTTTTGATTCTAAAATGGTAAGCCTTTCATCTGAAAATCCCACTGTCCTCAGCTGCTTGTTATAATAAGAACACACATTATTGGTTTTTCAATTCTGTTGAAACATAAAAGAAGTTAGTTTGTGGGTTTTGGTTTTTGTTTTGTTATCATGGCTGGGATTTTTGCTGCTTTAAACTACGTGGTGGACTCTAACCTCATCAGAAAATCAGATAGTGTCAGATTGTGGATATTGGCTTTCTATTTTACTTTTTTAAAAAAGAGAGGGTTTTTTTTTGTTTCTTTGTTTTGTTTTTTGTTTGGCAAACCATCTCTTTTGTTTTGTGATGATTGCACAATGCTTCTGTAGTCTAGCTACATCAGATGGAAGCTTTTGTGTTTTGTTGTGGAAAGTGAAACTAAACCTTTCCCTAAAACAAACAAGGAGTCCTGTGGCACTTTCAAACACTATCAAATTTATTTATCTCTTTCAAAGCTCCTGCAATAAAAAAAAAAATTGTTAGTCTTTAAAGGTGCCACAGGATTCCTTGTTTGTTTTGCTGAACTAGACTAACAAGCCTACCCTCTATGGAACTTGTAAACCTTTCCCTCTTTCCCAGATCCAGGTCTCCACTGCCAACTTTGGGATATTACCATTCCTACTGAGTAAAGTTGATCTTTTTGAGAGAGATTCATAAGCTGGAAAGAAAACACTTCCCTTCAAGTTCTATTGAAGGATCAAGATTGATATTTCGTTCCACTGTCTGTCCGGATTCTGATTGTACCCAACCTCCTTCATCAGCTTGGTCACAATGGAGTGTGTGGGGTCCCCCCTCCCGACTATCAGCAACTGAGCAGTTGCTGTTCTTTCATATTTGTTTATTGGGGTGAATTTATTGCTGGTGAAAGTTGCCAGACTGCAAGAATAGATAGCCTTACTATTAAGGCCTTCAGTAGATCTGGGTGCAATTCCCAGCCGTGCCACAGATAGGGGAATTACTCCAAATTCTCCCAGGCTATCTTTTTGTGCCTCACTCTCCCATCTGTAAAATTATTACTTCCACTATTTTTACTTTTCTGGCTATTCTGTCAGCTGAAATCTTGCAAAACAGCAAGGTTAGCAGGGCAGTGGCAATCTAAACTTTCACACAATGCTCCAGTCATTTTTTTTTTTTTTTTTGGAGGGGTCAGGCTCTGATTCAGTTTTCCTATCTATTCATTCTTTGGCTTTCTCACAGGGTGAGGACTGGCAATTTAAAGGGTGACAGATCCAACCTCAGCTGTGTCTCGCTTAGCTCCACTCACCAGGTGAAGATAATGGAAAATCTCACACAGCAGGCAGGTCAAGTGGCTAAAATTAGTTCTTCTGGGTAAGAACTCAAAGAGAAGCCTGTGGAAAGTCAAAGAAGAGAGGACAAATTTTAGGTAAGAAGCTTTGGGAGTTGCTGCCTGACAGAGAGAGAAGCTACTCAAAGGAACAGGAAAGCTGAATGAGCTGCTCTACCCAGGGGAACTCTCTGTCTCCCCCAGGCAGAGGGCTTGGGGCCTGCAAGGAGCAGGAGCTGGCTAGGAAGGTTGGGTGGGTGGGAGTCTGATATTTCCTTTGGAACATTGTTAATAAATCCAGACCCCATGGAGGAGAGTTTCTGGTCCCCTGAAAGCCTACATTGAAGCTACTGGGGAGCTCAAGAGGAGGACAGCGAGGCAATAATTAGCTGGAGCCAGACTGGGTATTGTGGTGTGACAGGCGTCAAAACTGAGGGTACTAACAAAGAAGGTGGTTGTAGTGACTTTTATGATGTAAAAAGTCTATCTTCTTTGATGTTCTTCTGTGACACAGTATCTGAGCACCTCATAATCTTTACTGTCTTTGTCCTCCCAACATAGGTGTGAGGTAGGGCAGTGGTTTTCCCGTTTTACAGATGGGGAACTGAGGCACAGACCGAAGTGGGGTAGCCAAACTTACTTAACCCCAGAGATGCATACAGCAAACTTCAGACGTTCAAGAGCAGAGGTATGCCTGCCTGGCCTCTGGGCTTCAGCCCTGTGGGGGGGGGGGGGTGAAGTTCAGGGCATGGCAGGAGTGCTCCATGGGGCAGAAGCCCCATCATCATCCTGCCACAGAGCAGAAGCTCAGAGGTGCTGCAGGTGCCTCTCAGGGGGCAGATACCTCTAGCTCCACCACCCCACTGTGGGGCTGAAGCCCTAGTCCCTGGCAGTTGTGTCCCAGGGGGGCAGAAGCCCTCTAATGCTCCTGCCTGCTGCACAGAAACCTCTATTCCCACTAGCCCATGCATGGTAGAAGCCCTGATCTTCCCATCCCAATCTTAGGTGGAGGAGGGGGCCCATTGGGGCCTTTGCAAGCCACAGTTTCTCTGTGAAAGAGCCACACCCAGCTCCTGAGCCACAGTTTGGCTGTCCCTGGACTAAAGCCTTGTCTCTGTGACCAATTAGTTCATGTCAAGCTGGGCGTTGACTCTACCCCATACTAGCCTGCCAAGGACAAAGTGTCCGCATGGACCCTTCTGAGGAGCATTAGCAGTTTGTCTAATCACTTTGATCTAGTCCTTTCTGGAATGGGACTAGGTCAAAGTGCATTAACAGACTGTCAGTGTGTCTGAGCAGAGTCCACCCAGACAGCTGGTTTGCAGCAGGTCAGCGTGGAGTAGATTCATACCCTGTCTTGCCATAAACGCGTTGTTCATGTACACAAGGGCTTTGTGACTGGCTCGTTGTAATACATGAAGTCTGCATCACAGCAGAAAATTGAATCTGGGTCTCCTAAGTGCCCTAACTACTGGCATTGTCTTCACTCTCTTCCACTAGGAGCTGAATGGGGACCGACTAACTGCTTTGCTTTGGAAAGAAAACTAAGAAGCTCCATTTCATGAATTAAGTGGTGAGAGACCTATCCCAAATGTCTCTAATCTTAATCCAACATTGTCTAGAATGCGGTTTGATGGATTGCAAGCAGAATGTAATCTTTAATGAGTTTCTTCTCTGTGTTCATAGAGCACAATGCAATTTAATTCTTTTTTATTATCATCGGTTAAGAGACAGAATCCCTTTGGATGAAATAAAGGTTCAGAAACTAGGGAAATCATTTGTGGACAGGCAATTGAAAAGGACAAGTGAGGAATGATAGTCTTAGCACATTGTTTTCCCTCTAAAAGAATTTAATCAATCAAACAAATCCACCACAAAGGCGAGGTGGGGGGGAAGAGAAGTTAGTGAAGAACACTGTACTCCTCTCCTCCATTTTCTTTCCAGTCATCGATCTGACTCTTAAAACTATTAAGCCTATTTATAATTATGGCTTAACAGTTTATTGTTATTCCAATAAGCATAAAGGTGTAGTGAGCTATTAAATTTGACCACGTGTTTGCTTTGACTAAATTTTTCCTCTGTTTTCCCCTAATGACACAGGCAGAGTAATCCATCCTTCTAGATGGGGGTGTTGAAGCCTTCTATGCATCACCTAAACACAGATTTGCTAGAGGAATTTCCAGTCCCCGCTTCTGGGACTGACATCGCTACCTGTGTACAACTCCAGTTCTATGCCATTCAGATGATGGGTCATGGAGCTTTCCTCTAGAACTGGGCAAATATTACTAAAAGGTATTAAATCCTATTTGTTTGCAACTCCCCATAATTTTGCCTCAGAACTTGTACTTACTTTGAATGAACTTTTGTCAGCAGAAATTTTGTTTGTAAGAAGGTTTTTAGAAAAAGTCTGACTCACACTTGTGCAAAAATATATTCACAGGCAGATATTTCTGCAACTAATTTTATTTTGAAGAGTCTTCACACCAGCGGTGCTCACTAAGCGGTTTTGAAAGCTCTGTGCAGGTTTGGTAGCAGAAATAATATCCAGTGACTTAAAGTGAGCAGCCATACAGCATGAATTGTGAATGATGCATTCCGTATACGCAACAGGATGAATAATTAATGAATTAATCCATAGGCTGAAATGTTTGCCATTTTCAAAAGCTTTTAAATAGCAAACGTATTTGTAAAAACCTACGGCTGTTTTAGAATAACAAACAGGAAAGGAGGCCCAATGTGTTGAATAACTATTTCAGTGCAATTTTCAGCTCCACTGAGCACCCAAATTCTGCGGTTTCCCATAATAGCACATTACTGTCCCATTAAAAACAAAGTGACGTTAAGGTACTTAAGCATGTCTAACTTTAAGCATATAAGTGACCCCATTGAAGCTACTTAATAGCTTGCTGAAGTGTAGGGACTATGAGGCAGGATGAACACGTGCCCTTCCATTTTAAAAGTTCCAGTGAAATTTGGGACTGGCTTTAAATGCATTTTTAAGATGCTGATAGGTGCTTCTGAAAATTCTGTGGGGTGTATAGGTGCAACATGGTTTCAATGTGAGTTAGGCACCAAAGTGAGAAACTGGGTTACACTATTTCCTTTTGGTTTCTAAGGACAAAAACCCAAATTCAGAGCTGGTGTAAGCAAGGACAGCTCACTTGAAATCAGCCATGGAGTAGCCTCTTACTTACACCAGGTCCAGATGGAGTCCATGATGACCTAGGCTGTATACTGTGCTTGCTTGACTGACTAATATGTAGCTTACTAGTGCAGTTGTATGTGGAAAGAGAAGAAGGTACAGAAAAAATTGTTTGTGACATGTCCCATGATTTATACTGTGTATCCAGCTGAAGAAAAAAATTCAGATACTGTCTGGTTCTGTCCATAAGAATACCAGCTATAAGTTTGTTCTGCTACTCATATCCTCAATGGATCAAAACTGGGGGGTGAGTGGGAAGAGTAACACACTTTCACTAATAAGTTTAACAATTACATTTCCCCTTTTCCCTGGCTCTGAAATTCAAGGATTTTGCTGAAATGTTTCTTCATGCATTAAACATTACTAGAAGCACTGAATATCCTTTAGAATTTTCTCTCCTTCTATACTTTGTCCCACCCCAGCTTAAAGTATTGCTAAAAGATGCAGTAAAACTCAGATGTCTGTTTCTTTGCCTTTTTGCATCTATTGGATGTAGTAGAATCCTTTCTTTTCTTTAACAGTGAATATTAATTTGGCTTTCATTGCTGACATGACAAGCAATGTGCCAGAGATTTGGTTGTCAGGTTAAGATGATTTTACCTTCCACACTTGATTGACTTCAGTCCAGAAGTCCTATGCAATCTATCAGTCTGATGCTAATGAAGAGGGTTTGTGTGAGTCCGAACTTTTCAGTCAGTTTCACCACATTCTAATCTGATGTTTTATAGCTATAACTGTTGAAGAAAAAAATAAAATAAAAAGAGGAGCTAAAAGAATGTTGTGAAAATGAAAGGAATACTTCAGAAAGCGAGAGAGTGTATTGTTTAAAATAAAAGTGGATCTTGTAGCTAAAGGATTCTCCAATTCCAGTTCCCACCCCCTCTTTAGAAAAGCAGCTGGTATGTCACAGGTTGTGCAGATGGATCAGCAATGACTGTGTATATTTGACATGTGATTGTTTGGGTGTCAGTTTATCAGATTAATTTTCTTTGGTTTGGTAAGGTAATCAGAATGTGACCTGTCCATGTTTAGGGTTGCCCACATGAAAATGCCAAGGTCGACCAGGCTGCAAAAGGAAAGCAGATTCTCCCAGAACTGGTGGTTACAAAGGAAGTTACATTCTCCTACCAGCAACAGATGCTACTCCTCATTTCCCACACTGGTTTTCAAGAAGCTACACCAAGAAATACACAGTCCCCTTTATTGCATTTCAGTCCCTGGCTCCCAGTCAGCAACTGGGTCCGGTAAACATAAGTTATTTAAAACTCTATTCCCTTTACAAAAATGTTCCCATGGTCCCCAAAGGGTCAACCACACTGCCAGATCAATATAAGGTTGGATCTAATCCAACCTACCACACTGCCAGTCTGTCCTTCAATAACTAAAACTGAAGACTTTATTATAAAAGAAAAGAAACAAGAAGAGAAATGTTAAATGGTCAAAGCAATTGGATAAATACAAATGACTTTAAAATCCATATATATATCAGGTTCTCAGCAGAATTGTGAAGTTTGCGGGCTTGTATAGTTCCTCTGGAGTACATCCATTAGCTGGATGGGGTTCAATCCTTTTTCATAGCTTCAGTTGTTGTAGATGAGTTGATCCAGAGGTAGGAAGCAGGAATGAAGATGAGGTGGCAATGGTGCCACTGTCTTTTATGTCCCTTTGCTATTTGGCTTGGCCCAGACATAGCCACGCAGCACAGGGTATGGAAAAGCCTGAGTCTCCTGTCCATAGGCATGTTCTTACATGTCCTGGGGACTCAAGATGTAGCCCCTGGGTTTTCTTATTGGATTCATTGAACATTTAAATTCTCTTGATGGGCCACCAAGCTGACTTGGTGCTGCTGCCCTCCTGTTTGAGGGTGTCACCCAGAAACATTGCACAAGTTTGAAATACAAATATGCCCTATGTATTTAGAACTCATAATACAAGACTGATGCATACATATAAACAATCCCAACACCTATTTTGATTTGCTGTTACAGCCTGACCTGATCCCGTGTCATACATTTCCCTGCATTTAATTTCCTCCCATTCTGTAAGTTCTTCAGACACTTTGAAGATGGGGAAGTGGGATTTTCTCCCACAAAAGCTTAAGTGATTAATAGATTTGTTAGACTTTTAAAGTGCCACAGGATTTCTTGTTTGTTTTGCTGACCTAGACTAACACAGCTACCCCTTTGGAACTTGTCAACATACAAACAATATTATACTTAGCAAATCTTTCCAATAGTACCTGACATGGCACATTTTGGAAGATTCATTGAAATTGATATTAATATTGCAAAATGATAATTTATATTCCAGACAGTGTCTCACAGAAGCCCAGTCTTTCATTAGTAATTGTTCTGTTTTGCTCCCAGTTACCAAGTGACGGTGATCTGAGTACTCGAGGCACCACCGTCTACCCTCACGACCGCACAGATGAGTTGAAATGAAGCCTCCAGAGCAGAGATCCCAGAACTGTCAAGTTAGGTAGGTTACATATTAAAAACAACTTGGTGTACACAGGTTACTTTCCATCCAAGAACCTCAAAGTGCTTCACAAAGGAGGGCGGGTATCTTCATCTCCATTTGAGATGTGGAGAAAAGCAAAGCACAAAATAGTGACTTGCCCAAGGATGTACAGTGAGTCAGTGATGGAGCTGGGAAGAGAGCCGAGTTTGCCTCGCATGGCATTTATATTTCTAAAAGTGTATTTCTAGCTGACAGGCTGGGTGGTGTTAATGTGGGTGCTGAGAGGCCTCGGTACTCTCAAAAATGGCTGATGCAGAGATATCTTTTAAAAAGTCTCTGTGTGGGCAATTTGAGAGGTGTGAAACCTATGATTAAAAACTGAATGTTTCTGAACTTTGCATGAAATATGACAGGAATACTTCTTGTCACTCATATTAGTTATTAGATGATCTCTAATGACTTGGAGCTGAAGAAAGAGCCCTTATAAATTTCAGCATTCATGTTGTGTACATTTATATGTAAAATGTTCTCCTACAATATTCATATTGTTTTCTGTCTAAGATTGGAATGTCAGCATTCATGGAGCCATATGCTACCCTTAATGGCAAAAACACATTGTGTGAAACCTGTTAAACAGTACGCTCTCTCTGTCTGTATGCATATGCCTATCATGACCGGGACCTGAGGATCCTGCTCGCTAGGTTACTGATACAGGGGGCCCCGCAAGCCTCATTCAAAAATCTGGCGCACAGTTAATATAATGTTTATAATAATAATCATTTTAAATTCATTTAAATATATAGCATCCATGGAGCCTATGATATCTGAGAGGTACTCTCCTCCACATCTTGCCTGTGCCACATTAAATTCGGCCTGCAGTGGTAAGAGCCATGAATATTAATTTTCCTTCCCTTATTGGGTCCATCCATTGTAACCACTGTACTGCAAGGCTTTTAATGATATTTAATAATATTTCAGTATTAGCAACCTAAGCCAGCGAATGGGTCTCCGCTATATATTCATAGACTCTAATAAATGGTTTGTACAAACTGACCTATAAAAGCTAATAGCTTTTAGATACA
Organism: Pelusios castaneus; assembly: GCA_007922175.1. Taxonomy (NCBI): domain Eukaryota; kingdom Metazoa; phylum Chordata; order Testudines; family Pelomedusidae; genus Pelusios; species Pelusios castaneus. Next base: position 10,094,023 of record ML685821.1, read on the forward strand.
CTTACCACTAGTGATAATTACCATGTAAGTGTTTTTAAAAAAAATCAAGTAACAGTTCTGCTGTTAATAAAGTGATAGCATATACTTAAAAATGCTCAGCATTGTATTACAAAGCAACCCAGTTCCTATCAATTGGGTATCGAGAGAATAATGCTATTTAGTGTCTGCAGAGCACATGATGAAGATGGATAGGACAGCATCATAGAAAAGATGCTGCTTTTAAGAGCCATCTGTGTTTTTATTGATTAGAATGAACTTCAAGTAATGAAAATGTTGCTGATAAATGTCGTGCACACTTGGAAAATTGCATAAAATAATTAGGTTTTTTTTTGTATAGTAAGTCATGTGGAGATTGAAAATCCTACAGTAAGCATCTGCCTTATTTTGATTACACTTTTTTTTCAGTTTAAAATCAATATTTCTTGGTGAAGAGCTGCTGAAATGATCTAGCTTTTGACTTGTGCCACTCAGCCCAGAACAGCTACTGACTTTAGCCAGTAGGCCACTCTGCATTGAGGCTGAGGGCAGCTAGGCAGACATAAATACATGGCCAAGGGCCCCTTACCTTGCTCCCTACTGGAGACAGGGTACATGAGCTCTGTGACACCCTAAGCATATTGGGTGTGTGTGTAACCTTCGGGTGGGCTAAATTCATTTAGGTGCCCTTCTCCAGTGCCCCACAGAAATCAATCCCAACCCCTATGGGGAAAGCAGCTGGAGACCCAGGATCCAGTCTGTACAGGACTCACGGTGAAGCTTGCTCAGAGCTACACTCACACATTAAAATACTACTAAAAACAAACATAACAATGAACTTTATTAACTACTAACTAAATGAACCTTATCCTAAGAAAATAAACTACAATTAACCAAGAACAATCCCTTGCATGAAAGATACCCAAGAGTCCCAAAGTCTGTGTGGAGTTCACCCAACTCTCAACTACAGTCTCTGTTCCAGTGTGGAAGCCTGAGTGGCAAGAAATAGCTGTCCTCTTCTTTCTTTGCTGGGATCCTCTGTAGCATTCCATGCAGGCTTTCTCTTCTCCTCTGCAACCAGCCCTCAGTCCCATATGCATGTCTGCAAGGTCTGTTGCAAATGACTCTTTTACATGGAGAAAACATCTTGTTCACTCCTGGCTCAGCTCCTCTCCAGAACACTGAGCACATGGTCTCCCCTCAAGGCAGCTCCTGCCTGCTGTCTGCTCAGGCTGCTGCTCTCCAGTCATCTGACTGATCACACCAGCAGGGTACACTGTGGAGCATGCTCAAATTGCTACCACTCCCTGCTTCTGGAAGTTTCCAGCTGTGGGTCGCTAATCTGCCCAACAACACTAACCCACCCTCAGCAGGTCTCCCAGAGATAGCCTTTTCAGGCATATGGGTTACATGTGGATAGGAGGAACAGAACACATCCTAACCTAACGTCAATGGAACTAAGCCTGTTTAAACCAGTTTAGATCTTTCCCCAAAAATACAGTGATGTGAACCTCTTACATTGCTGCTTAATAGAGCTGGTCAGAAATTTTTGCAACAGAGCAATTTTCTGTGGCAAAATGCTGATAACAACAAAATTAAAATGCATATCATATCAATTTTTGTCAGTTATCAGCAGGAAATTTATTGAAACATTCTGTTTCAATAAGATTGAAATGCTTCGTTTTGACCTTTATAAAATGTTTTCTTTCCATGCTATAATTTCAGCTATTATGTTACCATGCTATAGTCAAATAGTCTAAAAATGTTTTGACCTTTATGGAAATGAGTTTTGTTTCACAAAAACTCTGTTCTGACTTTTCATTCCAATTTGGACCAGAATCAGATTTCCAAATGTTGGAATTTCCCATGGGATAGAGATGTCATTTTTTTGACTAGTTCTGCTACTTAATATGTTTGTAATGCTCTGGACAGCAACTGTATGCCACTCCTTGGTTTTCCATTTGTGAGTATCTCAGGATTTTTGGGTGGCTGGTACAAATCAGAAATTGCTTTAGAAACTACCATAAATCCCAGGAAAGTGCTATTTTTACTGACATAATACCAAAACGTTTTAAAAGTAACCTGCAATTTTCCTCTGCTAAGATTATCAATAAATAATACTTTGTACTTTTCTAGTACTTCTCACTCCGGGAGCTCAAAGCAATTTGTATAGTTAATTAAACTTAATAGCAATCCTCTGAGGTTTAGCTGTGCCCGGTTCAGTGGCTACATTTTTATTTTTCATGATTAGATAAAACTTATCTAGGTGATAGTGCAGGAGACCTTTTTGAAATCTTTTTATGAAAGATCAGTCATCTCCTGACTCTGCTGCTCAGTGATCCAATTCCAGTTATTGGACCAAATTGTCTATTGGTATAAATTGGCAAAATTTCACAGCAGCCCATGGAGGCATTCTACTTTACACTAGCTAAGGATCTGCTCCATTAGAGGAGGACACTGAAGGTACATCTATATAGTGAGCAGCAGTTTGCAGCAACAACTCTCTTTGCCTAGGTCAAAGACTTGCGCTTCTATGAAAAATAGTTGAGAAGATGTGGGTTTGGGCTCACAAATCTACAACGGGGGGATGGGCTTCAGAGCCCAAGCACCAGCCCAATCCTTAGCATCTCCACAGCTGTGTTTAGTATCGTAGCATAAACCCCACTCTGGCAACCTGGGCTTGGAGACTCGCTCCACACAGAATGTGGTGATGTGCCCTCAGAGTCTAACTCACTACACAGTGTCACGCAGTGATAAGTGACAGAGCCAGGGGAACTCAGGAGCCCTCTCTCACAGTGCTTTCCTGCCTAACTCCTAGTTAGCATTTCTTCCCTTGAGAGTGAAATTCACCCCCTCTACAGAGTGGCGGTGTGAGTCCCATACACTCTAAATCCTATTGTGGTGGGATGTACCTGCCCCACACCAGAGATAAAGTGAAGGCAATATTCCTGGCAGCAGAAGCCGTGTCCCCTTGTCCCTGCTGGGCATGCTCCAACTGCTGCTTCACTATAAAGGGGAGCAGCCCAGCTCACTCTGGGTGGAATGCTAAGTAGGAAGGATATGTGGTGGATGCCCTAGGTGGGGAGGCAGAGGATCCCACAGATGCAGGCTATGTCATGTCCACTGAAGGAGCTAGAGACCCTGAAGATGCCTGGGCTGAGGCTTCAGGAATGGCCTAGGAAGTGGCCCAGGGGGAGGGATACTTATTGGCTCATGAAGAAGGAGCATGTTTTGGCTGGAGCCCTGCTGACACGATGGCACTTGTGTCACTAATAGGACTCTGGTCTGATAGCCAGTATAGTAGGGAGGGACTAGGTCCCCCTATCCCAGCCAACACCCATCCTCAAGTGGTACCCCATTCTACTCTGGTTGCAAGGTCACCCTGCCCCAAAGACGAGGGTTGCTCTGGTAACTCTGGCCATTAGATTATGCTGTCCCAAAGGCAGGGGTGCCTCCACTGATTTTGCAAGGAAACTGCTGAGTTCTGAACCAAAGGGTTACTATTGACTTTGACCCATAGGCCCTGCAGCCAGGGAAAGCTCCACTGACTCAGGGCACGAGGGTATTCAGCACAGCTATTGACCCTGACCCTTGAACCATGCTTCCCCAAAGGCAAGGGTGGCCCCACTAGCTCTGGCCCTCTAGCCATTAACTCTGGCTGTTAGGCTGCACTGCCCTGAAGGCGGTGGCTGCTCTAGTGGACTCTAGCCATCAGTCCATGCTGCCTCAAAGTCAGGGGAGACCCCACTGACTTGTGCCCCTGTGCCACCCAGCCTAGAACAGCTATTCACTTTAGTCAGTAGACCACTCTACGCTGAGGCTGAGGGCAGTTAGGCAGATGTCAATGCCTGGCCAAGAGGCCCTTACTCTGCTCCCTATGGGAGACAGGGTGTACGAGCTCTGTGACACCCATCCTGGATTTTGGTAATGCATAGATCTAGAGTTGGTCCCTTTGTTACACAAAGCTGAAAAGTCTAATGTACAACGCATTCATCTTCTTTTACTGAAAAAAGAATACTTCATAAACCTTCTGCACATTTTCTTATACTTGTGATACAGTCCTACACTGAAAAAAGATTCATGGTGCTGCACTGTAATTTCTTATTTAGCTTTCTTCCAAAGAGAAATCAGCAAAACAGCTGGCTATTTGCAAATTGATTGCATGTTTCAGAAATATACATGATATTTCCTTGAAGCACAGGGCAATGGTTAATTTTAAATGGATAATATGAAGAGATCCACCAGTAATGTACATACAGAATTATCCTATATAAGAAAATATTACTCTCACAATAGATGCTAATTCAACAGAGAAAAATTACATGCAGGTGAAACTTACCATTGCATAGTGATAGCTGTGTCTATGAAAAAGCTCAAAGTGCCTCCTGAGAAACTTAGAAAATAATTTTTTATGCAAACATTTCTATTTACATATCATGCATTTTCTATGTGGGGGTGTCTAGGGATGCACATCTGTGCACCCCCTAGGGTATGATCTGTGGAACTTTTCTGTTCACTTTTGGAATGTAATTTGTGTGATTTGATGACAAATGCACCCTGCAAGGTTCCCTTGTGAAAGCCCTTAACATTCTCCATAATTACCTTGATGCCATGTTTCCTACATCAACATGTGTGTACAGATGTGAAACATGTTACATAGCACAGACTCTCAGGACTATCTCTAGCACAGGGGCTGGAGAATTACATGACAAAGGGAATGCAAATGCCCTGCCGGGCTCACGTAGAAGTAAAGAGAACCACACAGCAGCACAGTGGGGGAGGGACTGTGAGGAGTTTAAAAAACAAAGACACAGATGTTTTGGAGGAGAAGCTGCAGGCTTTAGCCTGGGAGACTCCATCTTGCAGCTTTCTCCAACTTCAAGCAAGATGTGGGCCCCACCTTGTAATAGGCAGAGAATGGCTGTAAAACAGCGAACAGCTGAACACCTTGCGCATCATCTTGGACTATGAGGTCAGTTTAGGTAGAGATATTAGGTTAGTATGCATTTTTATCCCCTTTATTTCTCTGTGGTCACTCCTGACTCATTTATTTTATGACTTTGTCTTGATTGGCCGTTTTCTCACGTGAAATCGTACTCTGATCAATAAACTAGTCTTTGTTTTATCTAAAGCTGTGTTGTCTTTAGAGGGTGTGAATGCATAAAGCTGGGCATGATCCACTTCTTTAAGTGGAGGGAGTTGAGACCAGGGTGATTGGGAGTGGGTCCCAATCTCTGTAAGGCAGTGGCACCCAGTATGGTGTCTGGGGCTGTGAGTGCTCACTTAGGGACTGCCCCATAGGTATTTAGTGGGTGCACCCACACTGCTTGGGTCTCATCACACGCAAAAGCCGGACGTGAACTGATTCAGGAGTGAGTGGTCATCCAGCTAAGCGGGGTGGATCGGAGTTCAGGAGTGGAGTTTGTGGGGAGGGTTACAGCGGCATACCAGGTCACACCTGGGGAGCAGCCCATCACAGGGGGATTATGCTTTTGATGGAGTCCCCCCTAGGATGGGGGATCCAGTTCCAGCTCCTGCATTTTGTACTCAGGTTCCTTACATTGGTATGCAGACCAACCAGATCTCATTCTTTAAGAAGAAAAATGATTTTCTTGAGGAGAGAAAAATACAGAAGATCAGTGGCTCCCAACCTTTTTGGCTTTAGGATTACAGCTATCATTGTTACAACCTGGAATTGCCACCAGTCTCCACCAGCAGGCCCCTCTCCCCCACTGCAGTCAGATGGAAGGAGTTTATCAAGGAGGCTGCTTCCCTTATCACTGATCTCCCATCCCACTGGTTGCATCAGGGAAACCTCATGCATCCTGTAGCTTGTTCAGTTCCACCTGGGTCCCAAGAAAGTGGTGCCTGCCTGCAGCCAGGGGGATGGGAGATCAGTGCTCCCTCTGGCTCCAGCAGGGATCCTAGCACCTAGGGACCCAAGCAGAGTGCTTTGCTTTCTGCTGGAGCTGGGAGAGGGGAGTGTTGATTTCCCTTCCTTCAGACTCCACCAGGGATCCCAACACCTATGGACCTAGCTGGAGTTCTTTGCCTTGCTCCCTGCTACAGCCAGAGGGAGGGGAGAACTAATCTCCCATCCCCTTGGCTGCAGTAAGGAGTCTGCACTGGTCTTTTAGCCCCATGGAAATACACTCCACCTGGGTCCTTAGGCAGTGGCTCCCTTCTGCATCCAGCAGGAGGGGAGCTGTGGGCCACTTTGAAAGACCCTGAGGGCCACTTTTGGCACTCAGGGCACAGGTTGGGAATCACTGCAGTAGATCAAATCTATCTGGATTTCAGTAAAGCGTTTAATACAGTGCCACATGATAAATCATTCATTAAACTGGAGAAGATGGGGATTAATACAAGAATCAAAATGTGGGTAAGGAGCTGGTTAAAGAGGAGACTATAGTGGCTCATTTTTACTGTTGGGCTGGAGGGAGGTTTCTAGCGGATTTTTCTCAAGGATCAGTATTGGGACCAGTCTTATTTAACATTTTCATTAATGATCTTGGCACAGAATGTCAGTGTGTGTTAATAAGATTTGCAAGTGACAGGAAGCTGGGAGATTTGCCCGTATGGAGATGAACTAGAATATCTTGCAGGAAGATTTGGGCAACCTTGAAAACTGGAGAAATAGAAATGGGATGAAATTTAATTGTGCAGAGTGTAAGATTCACATATGTAGGGACTAACTATAAGAGGTTTTGCTATAAAGTGGGGGACGAATCAGTAGGAAGAGAAAGACCTGGGTGTATTTGGTCCATCACCGAATGATTATGTGATGTGACCTTGAAAAGTGCTAATAGAATACTAGGATGCACCTGGTGAGTTATTTTCAGTAGGCAGGAAAGTACTATTACCTTTATATGAGGCACTGATAAGACCTCATCTGGAAGACTGTGTAATTCTCATCTCCACCGTTAGGAAAGATGAATCCAAACTGGAACAGGTTCAGTGAAGGGCTACAAAAATTATTAGAGGAATGGAAAACTTGCCTCACAGTTAGAGGAGGTCTAAGAGCTTGGCTTGTTCAGCCTAAGGAAGCAAATACTGAGAGGCAGTATGATTGTTCTCTATAAAAATACATCAGAGGAACAAACATCACAGAGGGAGGAAGGACAAATGGATGCAAATGGGCCATCAACAAGTTTAGGCTGGAAATTAAAGGTTTCTAGTCATCAGAGGAGTGAAGTTCTGGAACACCCTTTCCAAGGGAAGTAGTTGAGGCAAAAAAATCTGATTTGTTCTGATGCACAGGGCTTGTCTACACTACAAAATTAGGTTGACTTAAATCAACTCACAGCCAACACGGTAACTAAATCAGCTGTTGGTGTCCACACTGCCCTCCTGCCAGTAATGCACGTCCTCACCAGGACCACTCATGCCGACTGAAATGGGACATTGTGGGGCATTAACAATCCATGCTGTGATAGGATGCAGGGCTCCGTTTCTCAGCAGGAAGCTTACCTTCAGTGAAGCTGACATCCTTGTTGGTTTCACAGCTGCTGCTGTTTCATATTTTGGCTTTGGCTCTGGCTGTCTGCCCTATGTGGAGCTCACAACTGGAGAACTTTATGCTTCCCTCCTCATCCCCCTCACACCTCCCACCAACCTGGAGCTGACAGACAATAACACAGTGTCTCCATGGAATCTGCGTTGCACTAACTACATCCACCTAAGTGCTATGCCTTCAGTAGAGATGGAGTTAAGATGATGTAGTGGACAGCTTAAAATGATGCTCCACTGATGTAATATAGACACTGACAGAGTTAGGTTGCCATATGCTTTGTTGACCTAACTCTGTAGTGTAGACCAGGTCTGAGCTTGATAAGTTTGTGAGAGGATGATATGATGAGGTTGCCTATAGTGGCATGTGGCCCTTCCATGTCTATCTGTCTTCAACAGCTGGAGATGGGGAATGCTCTGAGAATTCTTTCCTAGGTGACTGGCTGGTGGTCTCACCCACGTGCTCAGAGTCTAACTTATCATTGTATTTGAGGTGAAAGAAGAATTTTTCACCTAAGTCAGATGGCACAGACTCTGTGGTTGGTTGTGTGTGTGTGATCTTCTCCCTTCTTCTGCAGCATGGAGCACGGGTCACTTGCTGGTCTGAACTGGAGTAACTTATGGTGGATTCTCTGTAACTTGAAATCTTTGGGTCATGATTTGAGGACTTCAGTAACTCAGCCAGAAGTTATGGGCCTGGTGCAGGAGTGGGAGAGTGTAGTTCTTTGGCCTGCAATGTAGAGGAGGACAGATTATGTGATCCCTGGCCGTGAAATCTGAGTCACTGAATAGATCCACCCCATCTTGTCACACTTTTCTAAGACCACACTGAGCTTAAGTCAGTGTCCTTACTTCTCTCCTTTTGATAGTGGATTTGTGTGTGTGAGTGAGTGTAGACTTGTAGCTCATAGCTGACCTGTCTGTAGCAACTTCTCTTGTATATACTGTCAAATTGCAATTCTTCAGTATTCTCATATATCTTAATGAGAGATCTAAGCAACCTGAATGTTGTAGTCTTTGGTAGGTGAGGACGCATCTGAAGAGTGCAGAAGAATCCTGAGTATAGTTAGGGGCCATTTGAGTGTCATGCTCTGACAGTCTCTCTTACTATTAAAATTCACTTGTGGTCACTGTTACTAGTCTCTGCCATGTTGTGCTGACATACTCCTTCACAGGAGACCTTTTTCAGAAGAAGAAACCAGAGGGAGAAGCATAATGGGGGTGGGGATGTAAGTTTTATTGTCTCCATCCTTTATTCTCATAGTAGGGGAATTGATGTGAAAAAATTAATATTAAATACATTCTTGAAAGTCACTATACTGTAATAGCGATTTTACAACACAATCTCTAAAATCACACTGTTTAGGGCAATACTTTACATAAAGTGTATAGATGTATGTAAGCACAGTTACCTCAAAGGATTGGTAACACTACAAAATGATTCGTAATTTACATCTGCAGCAAGATTAAAATGTGTTGTTAAAGATGTAAGGTCATTCTTGCTTTACACTCTGTTTCAAAAATTTTAAATGGCTGCTTTGCAGAATCCCTGTGTTCCTTTTCTTCTGAGTTATAGGCCAGACTATTTTCTGGGAGCTGGATGTGGATGGAAACCTCTCTGTAGGGCTTTCCCACTGAGAAGGGGAAGCCAGTCAGTTTGGGTTTTATTTTCTTCAATTTTATAATCTTTTCAGGATACTACTTAGCTCAATTATTCAGCAAGAAAAATTAGACTTCTGTTGCCTCTGGTATGAAATGCTATTTACAAATTGGATTTATGCACTTAGTCAATTCAGTTTGTGTCAATTCAGCTAGTTTGTCGTATACAGCTGTCAAACTAATTTTTTTTACACAGAACTCTCTCAGAACTTGAGTTTAATTAAAATAGCAAACACACTTCTAGCATCAATTTTATTACTCTTCTCCCTACAAAGCGTTCAGAATCGAGGCTGCCCTCCTCCTGTCCTCCCCCATGCCGGCTTGCCAGTACTGTCAACATTTTCAACAATCGTGGGGTTAGGACTGCTCCACAACCCAGGTTGAAAGAGCAGCCTGCTTTCCAGTGTGTTAAAATTCGTACAGCTGACTAGCAGGGAGAGTGTACCTACTGATGAAGAATCAAGAATTTAGGGCTGAATCCTGTGAAACGCTGTCCTGTGGGGAGGTGATATAGAGAAATTTTGAGAATTTTGATTCCCATTTACTCAAATGGGAACTGATAGCAGGTCTTCACTGATGGCATCAAATTTGCCACTGTCCATTTGAACTTCCTGATCGATCATTTGGGTCTATGAAGACCCATTCAGCCGATCAGGAAGTTGATCCCTGAACACCACCCTGGCAACTGGAGTAGCTCAGAGTGGAATGGAAGTTCCCTCCCTTTGACTCAGTGCAGTGGACATGCCAGGAGTATGGAAGTCGAACGCAGATATGCCAGTTATTTTAAGTAACTTCCATATCTCCCTTCAACTGCCACTGAAAAAGGTAGGCAGTGTAGACCTGTCTTAAGTGTTTAACAACTCAGAGGAAATTAAGGCAGTTGACCAAATTTGATTACCATCATTCTAGGTGACCACTGATAATTCACCACATCCCTGTCCAGTTCATCAGGGTAATGATATTATTTTTTAATGGGTCTTGTCTTTGCTCACATAAATAATTACATCAGTGGAGGTGAAAGCCTGATGTTCTTGGTAATTAATTAGAGCTGGTTTCCCACTGTAGTAACACTGTTGTAGAATTGTTTTATAGGATGACATGGAAGTTTATAAAACAGCAAGGAAAGAGCAAATTACCTTTACCGCATTTTGTCATGCAAATATGATTCATTAGGATTTAGACTTAATTAGTAAACCATCATCCATAACTCTTTCACATCTCGACGAAGGGTCCAATTTTCTGCTGGTATTACATAGCAAAACTCCACTAAAGTCAATGGAGCATTGACACATTGCCAGTAGAAACCAGCCTTAAGACTCTAGATTTAAATGAAGAATAAGGGAGGAGGAAATTTAGAACTGTTAATAGAGTTTTTTGTAAGTTTTTGCAATTTTAGAGGTGAATTTTCAAGCACAAACCAAATTATATTTGCTTGTTGTTGCTTCGTTATGATACATATAGAAAGCATTACTTTTTTAAAGTTTATTTTTGCACTAGATATAATGGGGACAAATCATCAGCTGGAATAAGCTGTTATAACAGCACTGAAGTCAGTGGTAATTGATATGTATCAGGAATATTGTAGGATTAATAGACATAACAGGCTTGGAAATTCCCTTACTTGGCTTTATTCAGCATGTCTGGAGAAAACTGCAAGACTAGACGAACAGGTTTTCCCAAGCATTTAGCAACCCTCCCATTTATCACTATGGCAATCCCAACGGCCCAAGTAACCTGAGACACCTGGAGCTCTGAGAATCTACACCAGCTAATGATCTGCTTCCAAGGCTTTAGGACAAACCCTTGACATGAAGAGCCAAACTTTCAAAGGGCCTCAGCACAATCTCTAAAATTGCGCCTGTAAGCATTGCATGTTTTAGTTGTTGTAGGTGCAAATTCTGTAAATAGTTATTAAACTACATCATGTGTAACAAAGAGCTATTGTGGCAGTCACAAATTTAGATATCCTGTGAAAAATTCCTTTAATGTGAGAAGAACAGCGCAAATTGGACTGTTTTCTTAGCAGACTGAGACCTGGAGTTTAGGGATACCATACGTCCCGATTTTCCTGGACATGTCCTCCTCTTCAGACATTAAATCTCTGTCTGGCGGGTTTTTTAAGTAGCAAAAAATGTCCGTGATTTCAGCCAATCCCAGCTCAGCCAATCAAAGTCTGTCACTCACAGCAGGCTGGGCTCCTGGACACTGCCCCCCACCATTCACTGTCAGTCAGTCAGCATGCTGGCCTTTGATTGGCTCATTCCCCACACGGGCCTCTCCCACTTTTCCTTTTTTTGTTTGTGGTTTGCATGCTGTGCTGTCAATCAGATTTCACTGGCGGCCAATGAAATTTCTGACTCAATCAGCCTGCTGTGAGTGACCAAGACTCTGATTGGCTGGTAGACTGTAAGCAGAGCTGAGCTGGGATTGGCTGGAGTGAGTCTTTTAAATGTTTTGGGCTTCTTTTGCAGAATGTGAGACTGGGATCGGGCTGGGGGGCGCAGGATGGGAGGGACAGCGTATAAGATCAGGAGTCGGAGGGGGTGCAGGGAGGAGGAGCAGCATGTGATGCCGGGATTGGGATTGGGGCTGGCGGGATGTAGGGTGGGGGGGCAACACCTCCCTTTCTATAGTATTCTCTTTTTGGAAGGTTGAAATATGGTAACCCTACTGGAGTTTAACTTGCTATGATAATCATATAAGATTTGGGGGTTTTTTTAGTATTATTCTTCCCAAAGGATCTTAACAGTTGCCTAGAACATGTCCACTAGGATCAGACATGCTATGTGGCAACTCTCAAGAAGCGCAGACAGATACATAACATAAAATTTGGGACAGGAAGTGAAGGGCAGGGGGGTTGGGTGGCCAGAAGAGTTGGGAACTGTTCAAATGAGTATTTAGCCAGAATGTTGGACACATTTCTGTTAGGAAAACAAACAAGGAACCCTGTGGCACTTTTAAAGACTAACACATTTATTTATCGAATGAGCTTTCATGGAAAAAATCCCACTTTGTCAGAAGATTGAAGATTGTCATGGGAACTTTAATGAACACAAGCGGTTAGGTTCTTGGTTTTCTGCTTTCTGAAAACAACCCTGCTAGCACCAATGCCCTTGAGTACCACAGAGTTGTTATTTTTCTTTATGATCATTGATCCAAGACCAGTTCTTAGAAATGTTGACTGTTTCTGAAAGCATGTGTACTGGTCTGTTAACTATAAGCAGCTTTGCTTCACTCATACATGTACCCACCTGGTTTTTAGCATTCAATACCTTATTGACTGCTGGAACTGGAGATTAATCCTGGACACAGCTTGAAAGCTAGCATTCCATGTGTTTTCATATGATATAAAGGCATTAATTTTCTAGGTGTAGGAATTCTCAAAGAAGTGGCTGCTACAATCACGCCAGATTTGACAAGCAATGGAGGAAAATCATGATGGTGATCTGAATGACACTGTTAAAGTCTAATACGTCTCTACTTGACAATAATAATTCTTTATACCATTGAGGAAAGTTGGTGGTTCAGTGTTGCAGAAAGTCTCTCCCCCCCACCCCTGTGCTGGAGTTTCATTAAATATCACACCTTAAAACTGTTTCTCAGTCTAATAGTGTCATTTTGGATGGTGATTTAGGACTGAATAGACAATATGCCAGAATTTGGAGAAGTCCAAATTTCAGTTCCTTTACCATGAGAGACGGTTTCACTGTAGATTCAGAGGAAAGAACATCACACATTCATTAATAATTATATTGGGCAAAAATTCGGTGGTGCATCATTTTTGTCCAAAAAATATGCAATTTGATTAACTCATCTCAAAACTATTTGCATATTTGTGTTGTGACTGACAATGAATAGTCCCTGGGCTAGAGAAAGAATAAGAATGAGTGCACTTGGTAGTTTGGGCAGTCATCTGGCATATGGGGGACCCAAGTTCAAGTCCCTGTTCTAGTCATTATTTAATTATTTTTATGCAAACTTGAACAGCTTTAACAGGAGAGATTGAGAGTGATTCATGCAAGAATATTCCCTAGTATATGAGTAGGCCATTGTCCTGCCATGTGCAAGATGCTGATTCAAATTCCTTTTCTGCATCAGACAAAGGGGGTGAGGGTGGGGGGGAACTGAATCTGCTTCTCCCACACGCAAGGTGAATACCCTAACCAGAGGCTAAAAATTATGAGGGAGCTCCCGCCCTTCCTCTCACCTTGATTCTATGAATCTAGTTCTCCTTTGCTTCTGTTAAAATGACTGAAGTCAAAACAAAAAATCAAATCTGGGTGAACACAGTGATTCATCTGAATCAACTAAAAATGTTTTCCAGCTTTTTGATTTGCGGGCCCCCCCCACAAAAAAAAAACAAAAAACAAAAACAAAAACAAAATAAATCATTTTAGGTTCAATCTATTATTTTTTTTATTTGCCAGTGAATTGGAAAGTCCAATACTTGTCCAGATCTAAATAACTCCCCTACTTTTTGTAAAGTCTGGGCTTTCTTTGAAAATCTCCCATCCAAGGGCCAACCCTGTTTAGCTTGTGAAATTTAACAAGATAGCAAAAGGCTATTGCCTAATTTCTGGTTGTTTAGTAATTTGTATGGGGTTATAGGCTTGCCAATGGATTTGATCAGAAGTCAATGAGGTTCAAGTCCCTGAATCAGGCTACAGAGGTTTTCACAAGGATCCCTGGAGTTCATGACAGGAATAGTCACATCAATGACCAAATATTTATATTTTTACACATTTTATTAAGATAACATAAAATGATAGACAGGTAAGTAATAAAAGACATGGCTAAATTAAATTAAATGGATAACACAATGGATAATGATTTGAATTAATCTTATTTTAAGATACATATGCTATATTTTTGGATTAATATACTCACCCCCTTTCCTGCTGACCCGATCAAGAGAGAGATGTCTGATCCCGCAACTCTGGCATAGATGGGTGGAGGCAGTGTTAGAGCTAAGAGCTATAAAACTGAGTAAGGTCTTGTATACACTACAAAGTTATCGCGCGGTAAGGCTCCTTACCGTGTGATAACAGTGAGAGCGTACACACAGGCATGCTTCTTGTTGCGCGGCAACAGCCCTCTTGCCGCACAACAGGTAAACCACCCAAACGAGGGTGGTAAGGCTTACCACGGAACAGTTGTTCCGTGATACAGCTTGTGTGTATGCTTCTTGCGCTATTGACAGCCTCCGGAAATGTCCCAGAGTGCCAATCGAGGGCACTCTGGAGCCCCGGAGCTGTCAAATATGTCAATTTCACTGCTCTAGCTATCAGAGCAGTGAAACTGACTTTTTTGGAGCTGCCCTGGTGGTTTGGGCCAGCCCCCTAGCTCAGCCCCGGAGCTGAGCTAGGGGGCTGGCTGGAACCAGTGAGAGCAGCTGGTTCAGGCCAGCCCCCTAGTCCAGCTACGGGGCTTCGGATGGCAGCGGGGGGCTGCGGTGCTTAAGCGCGCAGCCCCCGCTGCCCCCCAAAGCCCTGCAGCTGGAGCCCAGTGGGTGGCGGGGCTCCAAGCCCCCCACCCACTGGGCTCCCGGGACCTCAGGCGGCCAGCGGCTGGAGCCCCGCTGCAGTCACGGCGGAGCTCATAAGCCCCCCACTGGGCCCGGCTGTGGGGCTTGGCTGCTGCGGGGGTCTCAAGCCCCCCAGCGGGGCTCAGCTGCCTGGTGGCTGGAACCCCACCAGGGGAGCTGGAGCCTCTGCAGCCCGGCTCAGCTGCTGCTCAGCTGGCCGGCAGCAGGTGAGCCCCAGTCCAACGGAGCCCCAGCCGCAGGACTGGGGCTCAAGCCAGCACCACTGCCAGCCTTTCGGTTGGCAGGGCAGTGCATGGTGGGATAGGTATCCACTATGCACTGCTCCTTCTAGCAAAAATCCTTTTGCTAGAAGGAGTGCTGTGTGGATGCAGTAAAGCGTTATAATTATAACGCTTGCTTGTCCCTCAATAACTTTTATAGTGGGACAAGTCTGTAGTGTGTACATGGCCTAAGTCTACTGATAATATATAGGTATCTTAAAACAAAAGATCCTAACAAGCAAAAGAAGAAGCTTAAAGAAAGAGTAGTTGGTGAACACACCATGGTAACACGGTTTGTTTGCCCTTTTTATATCCTTCACCCACAAATTCTCAGGAATGCTTCTCCTATAGCTTGGCAGGATCATGCAAATCAATGACATATTATTGATGTATCCATTTCCTTTCCAGATGGTTCCAAAGAGTATGTTCTTCACATCTATTTTTATTTCTGGCCCTTTTGGTGGGTTCTGTGGTGTACTTGTAAACTTTGTCTGGGCATGAACTGTAAAGTCCCCGTATTTTGATACTTCCTTGCTATTTGAGATGCTAAAGTCATGACATCTGTAAGCTGCTCATTCTTTGGGCCAAGGGGTCCTAAACATGGGTATGCCTAGCTTTCATGCAAGATGTAGCTTGCAGGCTCTTGCATTATCACAAAACAAATATTTAAACCTATAAGGAAACTTAAATCTTTATTTAAACTATATGAGGAAAAATATATGTGCAAGCAAGCAGGCTAGATCTATAGGCTACAAGGCAATTTCTATTTACTGGTAAAAATATTGTGTGAAGTAAGTTAGGAATCCAGTGAAATGATTTGTTGAAGTATAGGTGTGAGAAAATATATTGCTTTTCTGAGTAAAATCATTACCTTTTAAAGTCAATTACAACTAATGCATACAGGAATATATTGAAGAGGAAACTGTTCATTGCTGAATGTTATGGGCCAGATGCTCAGCTGGTGTAGACTGGGCAGCTTCACCTAAATTACCAGCTGAGGGTATGGCCCGTAATATATTTCCAAAATAGACATTCGTACTGCTGCTTAAACTATCTAGCCTCTATTCTTAGTATATGTCTTTTAGATTCCAAGGCTTGCTCATGAAAATGGTAATTTAAAAAAACAAAAAAAAAGTAGCGACTTTTTTCTGTCAAGACTCCTGTCCTTGGCTAGTTAACTGCACCATTTGTCTTCCCAATCATAGCTAGCACTTCTTCACAACTGACAATTGCTGCTGTTCTGTGGAGTTGCATCCCTGGGCTTGACAGCATCGATAGCAACACTTCTTTTCTGCATTCTATTTTTGGTCTCAGGATACAAAGTCATTTCACCAGAGTGATCTTCTGTCATGACTAGTTCACTAGAAATTCATGCTCATGAATGTATTTTGCCACTCCAGAACGACTCTGTCTTTAAGACTTTTGTTCCAAGTCAACCCAATGGTCTTGCCTATTACTGATGTTGTTTCTCAGTGTTCCCTGAACAATTTTACACTAACCAGCAGCTTAGTCACAGCCACACTGAGCTGAACTACCACATGAATGACGATATGTTCATGCATTCTCATGGTGAACCACTTGCTGATATTTTCCCAAATGAACAATAGCAGGATCACATTGCTTTTCCCTCTCCAAAAATAAACTAAGTGATCTGGTGAGTTCTAAATCACTGAAGTATAAGGACCAAGAGTCCACCTCTGACACCTAGCCCTGTCTTGTTTCCTTTCCACCAAGTCATTGAACTGATCTGTGCCTCAGTTTCTCCATCTGCAATACGGAGAAAGTCATTCTTACCTCCCTCATAACGGAGTTGTGAAACTTAATTAACATTTGTAAAGTGGCTGGAGACTCTTGGGTGGGGGTGATGGCTGTGTTGTTATCTATTCTTGCTGCCTTTTGACCTAGACGCTCCACTCAGGATCCCTTTGTACTGTGCACTTACAAACATAAGAAGTTCCCTGTCTCAGAGTTTACAATCTGAGTATGAGAGATTCTCTAAAACTAAATGATGCTGTGTTTTGTATCTTTGTATCATCCGTTTCTGCCTCTATAAATGTATATTCATTATCATGAAATAAGCAAAGAACATACTTATGAAAAATGACAATGTTGCATACACCTGCTTTGACAATGCCAGTAGTGAAAACACAATGTGTTCACAAAATCATGAATCCGATTGCCAAAAATCTAGAAATTTAATAAATAAATAAATACATGTGAGGTTCTCAATTTTTTTAAACCTTTAGGGTGCAGCTGAGTCATGGTCTCAAGCTTTTCTCTGCAACCATGAGGGCTGGAAACAATTTTTAAAAGTTGCGATTCTCACATGACTCCTGGAGCTGGAGCTTTAAGAAAAGCACTAAATGTCATAAAATTTTTAGTTAAAATCATCAGGGTAGGCAGCAGACATTAGAAATGCCGACAGACTGATCAATAGTATGGTCAAAGATAACCTCTTGTGCTTTCCTAATCCCTTCCTTCTCTTTGACTTTTCTGGGGAAATTGATCTTTACTGACTTATTATATTTAGTCATCTTGTTTTTTCACCTTCTTTACAGACTATCCCCAACCCCATTTCTATTTAGTGTTAGGGTGGTGGTGGTTTTTTAAGTATACAATATACTTCCACAACTTCATCATGAGATGGGGGGGCCACAGTACCCAGGACATGCCTGACCATGGTTTGCCTGTCTCACAGATGGTTAGGAGGCCACTGGGTCCCTGAATGGGATGGTAGAGGTTCTTGTTGATTGTTTTAAATTGTATTACATGAGTGCCTCTGGGCTATAAGGAAAATTGGGGGAGAGGGGAGTGCGCTATATAGGCCTGTAGGGTCAGATTTTCAAAACTGTCCAGTAGCTGCTTTTGTTTTCAGTGGGAGCTGGTAGGAGACAATCTGACTACTTCACTTAGGCCCTGGATGGGTTTTAGGAACACCATATGGCTGGAGAGAAAGGAAAGGGCTCAATTCAGGTTAAAAGGCGCTCGGATATGGATCGGCTGCAACTAATTATGATTCCTTAAAAAGAGGCAGCAAGCAACCCCTTGAAAGAGGGGAAAGAAAGGAATTCCTCATGGGGACCTCAATGAAAGGGTGAAGGCTACCAAGCACAGAGACTAGAAAGAGGAAACGCTTGAATCTGTGGGTGCTAAATTAGCCTAGTTCAGGCAATTTGTTTGATTTCTCCAGAGGGAGACTGGCTGCCTGGAGGTAGCTGCCATCTTCCATTTTTTAATTTGTTGCTTTGGACTAGGTGGCAGGATGCCATAATGGAATTTATTTCACAGAATTCTTGTGTACCTGGAGAGGGGAGACATTTTTTTCCGGTTTGACCAGAAGGTCAAGTTACTGTATTTGCTTGGCTAGAGGAACACTGAGGCTGCAACTGCTATAAAGAGGTAAAGCATTTACCCAGGTATTTACGTGTGAGCTAAGGGATATTAGTTAGATTTTCAAAAACAGTGCTGGGCCTCAATGAGACCTGTTAGGTGTTGAACTCTTCGAAAATCGAGCCCACAGTAAAAGCCAGACCCTGACCTGGATTGTCTACAGTCATCAAAGCTAGACACACAGGACCATCTCTAAGGAGGGGTGCCCCCACCCCTGTGCGCTGGGGTGGGCTGGGGCTGGGTGGTGCGAAGCCCCGCGCACCCACCCCTCCCTGGAATGGCTCCTCCACCTCTGGGGGTGGGGCAGGCTGGCCCAGAGGCCAGGCTCTGTTTCCCTGCTCTGCCCCTTGGCTAGCTGCTCTGCCGTGGGGGCAGAGAGGGCTGGCCCAGAGGCCAGGCTTTGTGCTCCTGCCCCATCCCACCCCACTGCCTCTAGCTTGCCACTGAATACAGCGGGAAGCAGAGTGAAGTGCGGCAGTGTGCGGGGAGGGGGGCAGGGACAGGGGCATGGGGCTCAGGGCGACGGCCCTGTTCACCCCTCTCAAGGACGGCCCTGTAGACACAACAGGGGTTTCCAACTCTTTTGACAGAGCACATGAATCCATGCAGATGCAAGAAGCAAGAGAATTTATTGATCCTTTTTTTTAAAGTATAAACTCATTCACCCTTGTGGTCCAGGGATGTAGAAGTGCAGGGAGGATTTGCTTGCTACCTAAAATAAGTTATTCCCCTTTCCTCATTCAATATTTCTTCTCTCCACTCAACAAAACAGCACACAGTTTGGAACTGCTGACCTCATCCTGAAGCTGCAAAAGACCACCCAAGTTAACAAAAAATCCATATTGCTTTAGTTTAATTCAACCTGAATTAAGGCCGCTTTAATTCTGTATAGCAAAAACAATGATGCATCTGATGAAGTGGGTTGCAGCCCATGAAAGCTTATGCCCAAAGAAATTTGTTGGTCTTCAGGTGCCACAGGACTCTTGTTGTTTTTGCTATATTCACACTAACACGGCTACCTCTCTGGAACTTAATTCTGTATGGCTATGTCTACACTTGTGAATTTAAGTTGACTTTAGCTAAGTCAACTTAACAAAGTTGACTTAGCATGTCCACAGTTAAATTTTAAGTCGACTTAGGGGGGACCCTACAAAGTCGACCTAGAGTGTCCACACTGGATGCCTAGGTCAACTTGTAGGGGAAAGGGGGACCTTGGACAGGTCCACGGTGGCAGGGGGCACCCCTTGCCAAGTGCCAGGGGGCTCAGCCTTTGCCCCATTGTACCTCGGTTAATTTACAAGTGTAAATTATGAGAGTATCCACACGGGTTTAATGCAGTTTAACTAATTCACTTTGTTTACACATTTAGCTAATTTAGATTAATTTTCCTGAGTGTCCAAATGTAGACAAAGCCATAGTTTTGGCATGTGGCAGTGTTACATTCTGTAATGTGCCCGTGTGGATTGTCTTGCTCTTGCTCAGCCTATCGTCATTTCTCTCCCAAGGGAAACTCATCCCCACCCAGCAAGATGTTGGTAAGAAATTTAGATAGTAGTCCCGAGTGCAACGTAACCAAGGGTCTGCACCCCCTTTTTCTTTCCCACTCTGTCCTGTTCAGTTCTGGTCTTTCCTACTCTCCTACACACCATTGCCACTCAGAGCTTTTCTCGGCTGGGAAGTGTCCCTTCTTCAAAGGCCAGTCACGGGCGACAGCCCTTCTCAGACCACCGGGGTGAGCAATGCCCTTCCTTCAGAGACTACTAGAAGAGCCAACTGCCTTTCTGCAGGTCCCCTCCTGTAACTGCACTCTGAGTCCTTTACAGACATTTCCTTTCTTCTTCTAAGCTGGGCCTAATAATTAGCAGGGTCATCTGCTCCGCCGGAGGCCAGGATCAGCTGGGGAGGAGGATGTAGCTGATCTGTCATGGGAGAGGCTCAGCCTGACTCCCTTCGAGCCTATGACATGGCACTTCCTAACTTTTTAGTGCTTGACTTTCCAACCTTAATGTTCTTTTAACATCATGTTTGAATGTAATTATGCATGTAGAGATTCTCCTGCTCTAAAACTGGCTCTTGCTTTTGAATTCACTCACTGTTGTAGCCACTCTAACCAGTGCTGTGCTTTGAAATGGCACTCTGGTGACCTCTCCTCAAAGGGGATTGAACATAATTATGAGTAGAGGCTAGGTCACATGATATAAGGGTTTAAGACTAGAAATGAAAGCCTGTAATTAAGCAGCAATTTCATTGACTTTAATGTCCCAAGCTTTTTTCTTTTGATGGTGAGATTTTTTTTTTCCATTTCATTAATACTGTACTATGGAAGACAAGGAGATGAAAAAGATCTTGTCAAGTCATCCAGTCCATCTCCATGCCAATGCTTGACTCTGTTCCCTGTGGCACATTTTCTTAGTCCTGTGATCTCTGCATGTCTACCTGGTACTTGAATATCTGAAGTTATTTTACTAAAACTACTATATTTCGTGTTGCATACAGGTGAGCGATTTTGTACATGGCTATTATGTTAGTGTTTAGTTCTGTTTCAGTAGCTATGTTACTTTTTTCAAGTGTCTGGGTCTCGTGGTTAGATCATTAAAATGCAGGAGTCCTCACTCACAGCCTATTCTGGTGCCACTGCTTTCCTGCTGTGAGAATGTAGGCCTGATACTTACAGAGCCTGTGATAAAATGACTGTTACCACAGGACTAAGAGTTCCTTATATCTTCTGAGACACTGAACTCCTTAGGAAAGACCATGTCTTCCTCTAGATAGTGCATGGTGTGGAGGATGCAGGCAGTGACCAGCAGCAGCCAGAAAATAACGTGCTCAAGTAAATGGATGTTATTTCTAATTGTAAGTGTAGCAAACTCACCCTGACAACTAAGCTGTTGATGCTCTGATTCCTAGCATCATCAGACTGTAACACAAATTCAGTCCCAGGGTTGTCTACACTCAACACACTTTTCAGCGGTAATCAGTATAGACATCCCCTCACTTACATCTTGGCATATATGTTGTCTACAACTTTTGTTCTTTTGTAGCACCTCTGCAGTCCTGTTCCGAACTGTCGAGGGATGGACAGCCTCTGAGCATGCCTATTAGATCAGGCCCTTCTTTCAAATTAGGCAGTTGAACGTCTATCATCCAGGGTATGTGACTTACAGTGCATATTAGGCTGTCCAGACACCTAAAGGAAGACAGCGTTGCATTTGCTCAGAGACAGAAATGTGGGCATTAAGGGTATATCTACACTGCAATTAGAAACCAGTGGCTGGCTCATGCCACTTGTCTCTGGTTTGTGAGACTCTACCTAAGAGACTGTTTAAGTGCAGTACAGATGATCTAGGCTATAGGACCCTATGAGGTGGGGGAACCCCAGAGATCAGGCTGCCAGAATGTCTACACTGAAATTAAACTGCCCCTTAAACCAAGTCAGCTGGCATTGGCAAGCCATGGGTGTCTAATTGTGTCTAGAGATGAGAAACTTTTATAATGAAAATTTAAGCCTTGAGTGAGTTTAGGCACGTAAAGGGTTCAATGGGAGTTTTGTGGAAGAAAGTGGAGTATAAAACTGGGATTTAGGTACCTAAGTCAGTGGTGTAGGTGCTGAAGCCTTTGTGGACCTGGCTCTT
Source organism: Pelusios castaneus (assembly GCA_007922175.1). NCBI lineage: Eukaryota > Metazoa > Chordata > Testudines > Pelomedusidae > Pelusios > Pelusios castaneus. Next base: position 10,115,994 of record ML685821.1, read on the forward strand.
TGCCTCTTTTTTCAGTTCCACATCTGTAAAATGGGGGTAGTAGTACTTTCCTACCGCACAGGAGTGTTGTGAGAATAAGCGCTAAGGAATGTAAGGTGCTTAGATACTAATGGGGGTGGGGGGTGAAGGGCATGTAAGTACCATAGATAGAATAGCAATCTTATCTTATAGTGTTTTACAAATTTCACATTACTTGTGAGGTATTTTACAGATGGCTAAATAGAGGCACAGAGACCTTAACTGACTTAAACAAGGTCAAACAGAGAGTCACTTGCAAAACTCTGACTAGGAGTTTTGGATCCCAGGCCTGTGGCTGAACCACTAGACATGCACCAAGAAGGCTGGGACAATTAATAAATACCCAGTTAAACAGCAGTGGTTTATCAACACTCACCTGATGAAACTATCTGGATGCTCACAGAATCGGTAAAGTTGAAAATTACTCTTCAAAGCCTTATGGCTTCTTCAAAACTTCCATACGCTAAATACATAGCAGGCAAATGCTAGGAGTGACTCAGATCTCTGGTTAGTTAATATTAATTATATATTTCTTTTCTGGGAGCACTGATATAATAGTGGTTAAAGTGCAATTTAAGTTGTTTGCTTTATGGGAAACGTCATTATTATGATTTTAAGCCTACTTTTAGACTGTCTACATGCTTAATTATGGATTATAACCAAACCTTTTGCTTTTCTGCCACAGTAGTATAATTTTCCCATGTAATCTATACCTTTTTTTTTTTCCAATGAGGGAATTTGCACACATGCATGCTTTCTCTCTTTCGAAGCAGAAATAATTGCTTTCATTGCAAGGGTAACAGCTTCAGCTAGAATCTTTTCCATATTTAAACAAAAAGGTATTGTCACTTGAAGATCTATTCTCATTACTGTGATTTCACCTATTTTTGGACATCTTAATATTTAAGAAAATATTCTATTAATCTCAGTTGCAAATGTTTTTCATGAGATTCTCAGAATTCTTCTTCCCATCATCTGGGGGCTCTGCATCCTGTGGCATGGTCATTTTAAATTGCTGTAGGAGAAAATGAGACCATAAACTAAACAGAAATACAAATGTATAGACAATGATATGTGATTCTATTGTCATTAACTCAGTAGTAAAGAGTTATCTTGTATTTTTCAGCCCATAGAATTGATGCTTCTGTCTTGGAAGTCACTATGGCTGAGTACATAAGTTTGGGTTCTCCATATTAAAGGTCTGGTTCTATTCAACTTGTAAAATACAAGACTTATATTTGTGTGCCTTCTAGGGAGGTACAAATCCTTGCTCAATAGTAGGGGCTCTAAAAGGTACAAGTGAAACTAGAACTTCTGATCTCCTGGTTCTGTACTCAGTGCTCTTTCCCTAGGTTTTTAGGGTTTTTCTTTCCCCTTCTATCTTCCTCTGAAGAACACTGCCCTGACTTGACACTGTAGCAGAACAGGCAAGCGAGTATCTGGGAAAACTGAGATCCTTGAAATCTTTGCTGTTGCTGTGTGATGCTCTTCAGTGAGTGGCATTTCCTTTCTAGTATTAGATGTCATGAAGAATCTACATGTGATCTAGTGTTCTCTTTAAAGATATTAGGTGCAGAAACAAATGCTAACTGCATTTGTTAAGTAAAAGGTCAGAGATTGATGCTAAGAAACATTCAGGTTGGATTCTCTCTCATACAGTAAAAACATTTTTTGTTTGCAGACCAGATAATCTGGATCAGGGTAAAGAACCAATCTGATATCAGATGCTCTGCCCATGCTGCTGCTAAAACAAATCTTTTCTTCTTTTGGAAGAATTACTAATGCTAATGCAGCTTTGTCTAGTTTTAAAGTAAATTATATTTTATAATTAATGTGCCTTTTACTAATGCTCCTTCCCTCTTCAGTTGAGATGTTATGTTCTTCCCCACCCCCCAACATTCTGGACTGGTGTGAAGCTGTGTCACCCAATTCCTTACTCCTGCATCTTGACTTACGCTGCTTTGCTGTGTGAACCACCCCCTCCTGGGTTGGCCCATGCCCAGACCTCTGCGATTAATTGGTCCCTGACATGGTGAAGGAGTGCTTCTGGCCAGCTGGATTGACCTCCAGTCCCAGATGTGACCTGGGAACTGCCATCTTACAGAGTTCAATGCTGTACGCTGCACCCTGCAAGCTCATTACATTAGTCTGTCAATTTATCAAAGAAATTGGTATGCACCAGCTCTGTCACTCTAAGTAAAGTCTCTACACACACTCAACCCACGCACATAGCTTTAGGTAAAACAAACCAGTTAATTGACTACAGCAAGATTTTAAGTGATTATATGTCAGAAAATTATGAATCAAGATTTGATCACAAATAATTAAAAGACAAATCATACTCTAAACTAAATAATTCAGTGGTCTTGTAGTCACAGATAATGCTCACCACAGGCTGATTGACTTATTTTCAGCCAGCCCTCCTCCCTGGGGTTCAGTGTCCTTGATGTTGCTTCATAGATCGATTCCAAGGGAATGTTCCAGAGGCAAAAATGTCTCTGCCTTTAATTTATTTCCTCATCCCCTGCAGGTCAGGTAATTGGCCATGTCCGGCAATGGGCATGGTTTCCTCTACTTGAGCCAAATGAGTGTTACCTTCTCAGGTGCTCAGGCCAGCCCATTGTTCCTGCATGCATGCCTCTTCAAAGCATGTACCTGAGCTTTGTGTTTGTCTGGATCTATTCAAACAATGTGAGACATACATTTGGGCATATTACATAGCAGAGTTTCATATCTATGACATTGCAGGAAACATACTACCATAATAATAATGTTCAGCATGTAATGAATGTTCCTGAAACACCGTACATGACATACTTCACATTAAACAATAAACAGTTGCACTATTAGGGTGAACATGAATGATATATTGATCACACAATAAGGGTGTATATGGGGTGCATGATGTCAAAGATGCTAAGATTAAGTATCATACATTTTTAAAAACTGATCTTTACCTGTGTTGCTAATAACAATTTAGATTATAATTGTGACAGATTGGGGTTATGTCTGTGCCAAATTGTGAAACTATTTTGTTTGGTGACCCCTGTTTTGTTTCAGGAACTTTACTCTGTGTCATAACCTTCATTTTTGAGTTTCACCTTGCTACGTTGTGGCAACTTTCTTTGTGGATTAGAGCAGCAGTTCTCAACCACTGTGTTGCGGCATGAAAGTGTGTTGCGGCACAGTGGTGAGTGTGTTGCAAGCTGTCTGCCCCGCCCCTACTGAGCTGACGCAGTGACACCTGGGCTGTGGCACATTCAGCCGACTAGTGTTAACTTGTGGTCGGGCTGGGGAGAAGGGGAGAGATGCGGGGGTCGGGCGGGGGAGAAGGGGAGAGATGCAGGGGGTCAGGCTGGGGAGAAGAGATGAGGGGTCGGGCAGGAGAAGAAGAGAGACACGGGGTCGGGCTAGGGAGAAGGGGAGAGATGCGGGATCAGGCTGCAAAGAAGGGGAAAGACGTGGGCTTGGGCAGGGGAGAAGGGGAGAGATGCGGGGTTGGGCTGAGGAGAAGCGGAGAGGCACGTGGCTTGGGCTGGGGAAAGGAGACGTGGGCTGCAGGGCTAGGATGCAGCTGCTCGAGGGTGGGGGGCAGATGAAGGGCTGGGGGGTGAGGTGCGGCTAAGACATGGAGGGGCTGGGGTGTCACACACAGCTAGCAAGGCTCCCAGCTGTGTCGTGACCCTTAAAAGGTTAAGAACCCCTGGATTAGAGAATCCATGTTGGAGCTGAGACTTAACTTCTTGGCATAGTCTCTCCAGTAGTTGTCAAGTCAGAGCCATCAATGGTGAATGACCCTCTGTGATTGTAACATGGGCTTTTCTAAAAGTAGGCCATTGACCTTGAATGTCTGTCTCTCCAGAAGCCAAAAGGGGGTGAGGTGTGTGTCAGGCTGCAGGAAAATGGACAGAAAGGTGACAAAGGGTTTTGTTTTGTTTTGTTTTTTTTTAAATGTGGCGTGCTTTCCTGAGTAAAAGGGCCAGTCCGCTGCCATGTGCCAGATCAGGTTAGGAAGAATGAATGTGAGAAGTGCTGACTAGCCAAAGGATGGTGTCCAAACTGGGTATTCGGTTGAAAAATGAGAGTTCGGACTGAGAGGGTTGTTCAGATGTTTGAAAAACAACAAAATCCTATAACTTGCTAGTGCTAGTGGGTGTGGTTGAGAAATTCTTAAGCTATACCTGTACTCCTTGCTTGTCTGCCATGTTGTTCCTGAAGGGGTTAATCAAGAAACTAGAATTACCTTAGTGAGGTGAACTCTGTCTCTAAGCAATGGGGGAAGAGGGAGGCTAGGGAAGGCTGAGGCATCTCTTCTGAGACATAAGTGCATGGACTGCAAGGTCCCACCGACCAAGAAGGGCATCAGATATAGAGTCTGCACCTGGCAGTGTGCCTGAGAGACCCAGAACTCTAGGAACAGTTACCAGTCATTACCTGCACCCTGGAGGTTTACAAGCACAAGGGACCTAGCATTGGACCCATTTACTGGAGACGTCTATCCATCCCGAGAGGGCAGCCGTGGCTGCCTTCTTGTTGGGAACCGGAGGCACGGCTCCCTTCTGTCAGGGAGCGGGGGGTCTCAGGGAGAAGGGAGCCATGGCTCCCCTGTCCCCAGCCCTAGGTCAACTTAGAGAACTAAGTCGACCTAGGGTGTCCACACTGGGTTTAGGTCGACTTAACAAATTGACTTAGCTGGTAAGTCGACCTAAACAGTGGGATTTACTAAGTCGACTTAAGGAAGCCTCTTAAGTTGACATAATGAAAGCCTAGTGTGGACAGGGACTAAGTTAGGTTGACTTAAGCATCCTTAAGTCAACGTAACTTTCAAATGTAGACATATCCAAGCAGCCCCGTGACGTAGGTATTTTATACCCTGTTTACAATCCGGTAGGGTCCCTATTACATGTGATATTTTACAAATGGTCTCTGATTGGACAAAGCTGTCTCTGATTGGATCCTTAGCTGGTGTAAATCAGTGTGGCTCCATTGGTTTCAATGAATCTATGTACCAATTCACACTAGCTGGGGGCCTGGCCCAGTATTGTGTTCAGCCATCTATTAGAATGTAAAAATATTCAACATTGCACAAAAACATCCTTTCCAAGCTGTCAGTGGAGCTGTGCTCAGGGTACCCAGGTTGCAGAGCTTTGTGGTTTGCTGCTCCTATTCAGTTTGTCCCCGTAGGCACTCTTTGCATATGGACATAGTGGAGAAGATGCTGGTGAGAAGAGATTTGATCAGACCGTACTGACAAGGGAATTATTGGAGTTAATGACAGCACAAGCCGCATGAATTTTCCTTGTCCACAACTGATGGATAATTAGCAAATCCTCCGACTGGTCCATCTGTTGACTGTGTAACAAGAAACAATCTCGATGGCTCTTTATAATTTACTTCTAAATCACACCACAGGTAGCATTTTGCACCTCCAACCCTAAAATCTGAGGGAGTGGCAGAGAATATCTCCTCCACTTCCTTTATAAATTCTCTCTTCTGAGAGATGTGAATTCTCTCTGCCTTTCCATGCCCAGGAACAGGCACTGTTTGTTACAAACTGACAAGATGCCTTTCTGGTCTCTAGCTGACACAGTTGCCACAGGCATTTGGGCTTCTCCAGTCTGGAGAATCTGTTCCAGGAAGCCACAGGGAACAAAGTTTTAAAATATGTTGATGGTTCTTTTACCTCCCTAAAGTGGAAACTGGGGTGGGGGGAGCTGGGGCAGGGTTGGGTCCCTGCTCTCTTTCTAATCATTTGCTTTCTTTATTTTTAACTTATTTCCTTCCTTTTTCTAGTTGCCTAAAGTGTGCTTACAGCATGCTCCTTAAAGCTGCTTTTAATATTCCTTACTATACTTGGGTGGATGCTGAGAGTCATCACCGTACTTCTCTCCCAAGACCTTTTATTTAGGGTACCACTCTTTTCTTATGTGGTGGAAGGCACACTTTCTACACATGAGATTCTGTGTGTGTGGAATAGACTGTTGAGGTACAATGACTAGTTAGCTTAATACAATGGAGAAGTTTCCTCACTATAGCTAAGATTGTGTTCTCTTTGGCACTTAAACCAGCACAAACATGCTATATCTGTCCCAGATTTTCAGCACATAATCTCTGAATAAGGCTTGAATTATCTGGGGATCTTGAAAAAAAATTGGTTTAACAGCTTCAGGGTTCCAATCAATTAAAGACTGGCCAGAAAAAGTTTACTCTCATCTGGATAAATAAGTGCGACTGTCAAGAACTGTGTAGAATGTATTGTAGGGGGAATGTTTTGTCAGCTTATGGATGTGGGGCTTTAGGAAAGAGGGTGCTGGCATCTTTATGGGGCAGAGTTAAGACAAGGATGCATTGTATAGTTATTTTTATTATATGGCTATTATCATAAGATGGGTGGGTGTTCATGTCTGTCTTTCTCACTGGGTGTACCATTATATGCCTTAACTTTCTTGGTTTTGTGTTCGCTATGCTGTCTATTCAGCTTTAACTTTGCCACAATATAGTTTGTATATTAATAAAGTTGTCCATTTCTGTAGAGTACAGATAACTTCTTCCTTAAACCAAGAACAGTATCCTTGTGTTGCAATGTGTCACATTTATTGCAGTATGTCAGGTGTCTCTTTATTGCTCCTTATATGGATAAAGGCTCCCAAGTTTAGCATCACAATATTGAGAATTTGTACTGGAGAAAGGCCAAAACCCTGGCTGCAAATGCTCCCGAAGTAGGGGAGCTGAGATCTGTTATGAATGAGGCAGATGGCTCTTCTCTGTAACAGCCAAACCAAATCCCTGGGAATGAACATGCCCAGACCTTGTGAAAATTCAGATATGGATCTGGAGTTTTGGCTCTACATTCATTTCTAACTTTATAGATAGATAGATAGATATTTGTCTTGCTGATTTAAAAGAACTTGAATTCAAGGTACCTGCATATATTTGAAGGTGACTATGTTTTGCACTTCCAGTAGAATGGATTTATTCATAAATGGATTTCTTTGTCATTCTAAAATGGACGTAAAAGGGCCCCTCTAAAACACGGTGGCGTGCCCAACTGTGCGTGACACAAAATATCCTCCCTGCCACCACCAAAGAAAATGTTGTTGCTGCAACTCCCAGAGGCAGAACAAACTCCCGATGAAGCCACTGCAGGAAGCGCTCCCCCTCCCCTGTAACTACTGCAACTTCCAGCAGTGGCACAAGGATCTCCTCGCTGCTGCAACTCCTGGTGGTGATGCGAAACCCTGCCACTGGAAGAAAATCCTAAGAGGGGGGCTGGGTTCAAGCAGTTTTATTTCATAGGCGGGGGCGGGGGGTGTTTCGGCAGCAGGACGGCTCCTGGTGACACGCTCAGCTGCGTGTCATGACACACTGATGTGCGGTTGAGAACTGCTGGTCTAAAATGATATCTTCCAGATGTGGGTGACATTCCTTGCTTTAGGATAGTCAGCAATCTGCATTAATGCAGGCCAGTATTTAGGCTGATGCTGTGAGGTGAGGAGCAACCGGGCAGGGTGTTTGTATGTGTGAGTGTCATCCTGAACAAAGAATTCCAGCTGATGCTTACTACACCTGAGATCAGTCAATTCTTGATGGTGAGGGACAGCTTATTTCCAGAAGGAGAGATGTATGGATGTTGTCTTAGATAGGTTGAGCAATGGACTCCAATGCAGCGAGAGATTGAGAAGAGGACAAAGCCCAGCCTCTGCTGGAGGCAAGCGCATCAAGAGTATAGCCTGGACGGTGACAGGATTTTCAAGCTGTTGCCAATATCCAGAACATCAGTAATTAACTATTCATGACTTCTGTATCTAGGGGGTAAAGAGGTGACTGTATTCTACACTCAGAAGAAGAAATTAGCTATGCATCCCGTGGGCATCACCATAAAATTAGCTGTATTTGGAGCACTAATCCTGTAGTTCTAGTTAAGCTGTGCAAATGCTTTGGAAGTGTTTTAAGAAATATAAATTAAATTAATGTTAAATCACCATTGCATCTCTGTTGCTCTGAAAAATATAAATGTGCAGTAAATATAAAGAAACAGGGTAACAAAGTGATACTAGAACAATTTAGCTATTGGCTTATGTATATGAATTTGCACCCCCCCCCCAATTCCTCTTGAAATGAGGCCATTATGACAACTCAGTTGTAGTTTAAGAAAAATGAGATAAAAATGCAAGCGTTTAATGAATGTGAAATAGCAGCAACATTATCAGACTTCTTTCTTTGCTTCGTCTCACAACATTCAGGCTCTTTTAACATTTCCACAGCTTTACCATAAGAAACTTCAAAATTTAGTTTTCTAAAAATAGCCACCAAACTGGACCATGCATTTTCATTCTACTCTGGACATATGGGGCCATGCAAGTCTGCCTCCAGACTACAAGTGCTGTTAAAAGCAAATATAGTTCCTTTCTGTAGTGTATGCATTATTAATAGGGGTTCGAGTTTTTTTTAGTGCAGGAAGTTAGATGGATTGTTTTACAACAAGAGTTTTAATCTCAGATCTCAAGCCCTTAGTGTATGCAAGTAGACCTAAAACTGATGAAATATGAATTGACTGTACTATTGCCTCCAGAGCCTGAGAAGACAGAAATGGGGATAGTATTTAACAATAGTTACCTTTATTCCCTAAAGCCTGGTGTCTGGGTAGAGGGTGCCTTCTAGACAGCACTGATGATCTATGCTACATCAAAGGCAGAATGCTGTTAGCTTTTTTTTGTCAGAGCTGGTCCCTGCTTTCAGGTCTATTTTACAAAGGTGACACTGTTATTTCACACTGACATTTTCACAAACTTTTAATGGAGAGGGGAAAATGACTTTTTTTCTCTTTCGTGAAATGGCATCCATGCCTAATAGGAATAACACTCATGTGCTCTGTTGAATGAGGTGCAAAATTTAAGACCAAAGTCACTAGGGGGAATTTTTCAAAGACAGCATCGTATTCCTATCTTAGGTTTTTATTAGAGGAGGAAATTACTGGGGTGTGTAAATGCTATTGAAGCTCAAGGGCAGCAGTAATTGAGGCAATGGCACCGTAAAACCTTGGCTTTCAAAAGATTTATTGTTGGTAGATCTTTCTCTGAGTTTTAAAGAAAAAGAATCTGGAAGGAGAAAAGCTAGGTATGGAAATTGCTTGAGGATCTACTTAGGATTTTTCCTTAAAAATGCAATGTTAATTATCTATCCAAATTCCTCAAGGAGAAGGAATACTGTCTAACAGTTGGATCACAGGACTAGAAGCTGGTAGTCTTGGTTTGTATTCCTAGCTACGCTAATGACTTGCCGAGTAACCTTAAACCATGTTGTTAGGATCTGGTCTTACAATCAATAGGAAGGGGATTGGACTCTTCACCTGTTTCTATGTCTGTTTCACTATCTGAAAATTGGGGGTGATTATCCTTTTCATTAGGGGGTGTTGTTGAGACCTAATTGCATAGTGGTTTGTCAACAGTCATAGACACAGAGACTTTAAGATCAGAAGCGACTAATGTGATCATCTAGTCTGGCCGTCTGCACAATGTAGGCCACAGAGCCTCAACCACCCACAGCTGTAATAGACCATTAACCTATGAGTGAGTTATTGAAGTTCTCAAATCATGGTTTAAAGACTTCAAATACAGAGAATCCACCAGCATGTTACACATGCCCCATGCTGCAGCAGAAGGTGAAGCGCTGCCCCCCTTTACCCTCCCACCCCCCGCCCAGGCCTCTGCCAGTCTTCCCTGGAACAGAATTTCTTCCTGACCCCAGATACAGTGATCAGATAACCCCTGAGCATGTGGGAAAGTCAGCAGCCAGACACCTGGAAAGAATTCACTGCAGTAACTTAGGACCCCCATCCCATCTAACATCCCATCACAGGCTATTGGGCATATTTGCTGCTAGCAGTCAAAGATCCAATAATTGCCAAATTAGGCTGTCCCATCACACCATCCCCTCTATAAACTTATCAAGCTCAGTCTTGAAGCCAGCTAGGTTTTCTACCCCCACTGCTCCCCTTGGAAGGCTGTTCCAGAATTTCATTCCTCTGTTGGTTAGAAACCTGCATCTAATTTCAAGTCTACACTTCCTGATGCCCAGTTTATAGCCATTAGTGTTTTTTGTTTTGTTTTTTTGGTCCACAATGCTGCTAAATGTAAATAATTCTTCTTCTATTTATCCCACTGGGGTATTTATATAGAGAGCAATCATATCTCCCCTCAGACTTCTTTTAGTTAATATTCACATGGAAGGAGGTAGAGTGGAGAATTAGACTTTCCTATAGAGCTTTATGAAAACTTCTCAGGAGGTCCCAGGACGTGGCTGTTTCACCACACCCCTGTTTACACTGGAAGATAAACCGTAGATCTCATTGGACCATAGATCTCTGCCCTAAGCTAGAAAGAAGTTCTGCGCCAACAGAGGCACTGGAGAAGCATGTGGTCAGGAGGATAAGCTTTTTAAAAAAATTTTGCTTGTTACCATATTGTACATTATGAAGCGAAATTTCAGCTGGCGTACACTGGTGTAACCCAATTGTGCCTGTGATTTTTAAACAGGAGAAGGGAGTCGATGTTCTACTCCCTCTCCTCCCTTTTAAACTGGAGTTTAGGAAAGTTTATATCATTTCTTCAAAATACTTCACTCAGCATTCTATGGGGGTTTCCCAGCTTGTGCCGAGGCTGCCAGTGGAATGTCTAACTTCATGCTCCTTTTGAAATATTCCTTTGGGATTATGTGGGTACCTATGAAAGTTGTAATCTTTTAGGCTGATGATAGAACCTTTTCACATCACTTCAGTTGATGAGAGACAAAATGCAATTCTGACCTATATTGGCTCTTTAAATCTAGCCTCTGAGGCAGCCTAGGGGCAGATATACACTTGCCTGTCTCCCCCCCCCCCCTTTGCTCTTGGTGGGAGAAATAATCTGCCACAGGCCTTGACTAGGATTGCTGTTCGGTGCCCCGGGGGCAGAGTCAAATTTCTACCTCTTCTCTCTGGAGGAGAAATATTAGCCATACTGCCCCAGTTTTCCTCCCCATGCCTGCTGTGGAGATCAAGGGAATTTTGGGTAGAGTGCCTGTAAAGTAATTAACTTATTATTGGTGCCATGTACAAATATTAATGAACAGACCACAAAAGAAGCAAGAAAAATAGAAAAATGCACTTTTCATTAATTTGGCAAGTATAATGAAATATTGAAGGGCCCAGTTCAGCCATTCAGTCATGCTGAGTAAGGTAATACTGAGTGTAAGTAAGGATTCTAAAATCCACTTAGTGTTTTGTACCATATTAGTATATGTACTGTGGTAAAAGTAATGGATCTGTGGAGTATCTTCTATTACACTGCTTAATGTTGTGGGAACCACTACCCACTATTATACTGCTGTTAAATTGTTACTGGAAAGAGTGAGCGGCAGCCATGGGAATTAGCATGGGGTGTACTGTGTAAATATTTAGTAACTGTAACTCTGGGTATCCAAAATGTGGTTGAGTGAGTAGAGCACTGGAGTGGGCCTTTTAGCAGCTCTAGGAAAAGAACCCAAGTCATCTTCTAGCCTGCTGGGTGACTTGGGATGTCATTGCGCCTCTGTGCCTCAGTTTCCCCATCTGATGTTGGGGACTAATAATACTGACCTTCCTTGTAAATCACTGAGATTGACTGTGTCAGAGCTAGGTTGTGTTAGAGCAATGATCCCAGATTTAGACCTTTGGGCCACTGTTGCAATGGAAACAATTAAAAGTCTTCCATTTCCATCAGGCAGTGAGAGGGGAGAGAACAATAGGGATTCCCGCTCAGAAACATTGGCTAGATAGACTTTGCCAGATTTTAGCAATTCTCGCTGGATCTGCCATTGATTTCAGTGGGACTAATAGACACAACGCTTTTGGTATGCCGTGCCAATTTACACAGAACACTGGCTATAAAGGCAAATGAATGAAATCATCACCTCATCTGACAATTCTGACCGCTCATCTCTTAGCCACACAGCCAGAGAGACGTTGGGATGGACAAACCCACATTCACAGACAGCTGCTTTTGTCACAGATTCTTAAAATGTCTCACAACTAACGCACTCAGCACACCTCCTGTCAACCACCTGTCAACTCCAAAAAAAGACGCTGTTCAAAGCTAAAGCCAAACACCTCCCCTTCTTTTTCCCAGCTGCTGTCCTGAATGATGTCTGGATTATGCAAATTCTTCTGTCCTCACTTCCTGTACTCTTTGTGGCTACAAAGATACATAATTATTCTCACGTGGAGCAGCATGTGTATGTGTGGACAGTTTTCCCCCTGTATAGTCGCAGAAAGATGCCCACTTTTCAGGCCAGGCAGCCATTTATTGTTTTGTGTATCTGCTGAACAATGTCCGATTGAAAAGTTTCTTGGATCAATGAAAAATATTTTAAAATTAATATTTGTATTCCTGTAGCCCCTAGAATCCACAGCTGAGATCAGGATCCTGTTGTACTAGGCACTATACAAACACACACAGTAAGTCCTTGCCCCAAAGTGCTTGCAGCATAGTGAAGGGATGACAGACACAGACTTGTCATGCCATGGAGGAGCAAAAGCTGCCTCTACGAGATCCGCTACTCCTTTTATTGTAATGAACAAACAAGTTACATAAGATCAAGATACGCACGGCAAGCATTCCTGTGCGAGAACATAACAGGGTACTAAGACATAACAAGATGAATATGCTCAGTGTCTCTCACGCTCCCCCCCTTCGCCTGCCCAGCACATCTGCAGGTGGATGGTCTGTGATCATGCATCAAGGTCATCTGGGTTTGCCCAAACGTGTCGTCTCCGGGTGTGCCCAGGCGTACCGTCTCTCTGCACAAGCACAGGCCATGAATCCCTACATCTCCCCCTTTCTTGTTAAATAAGCAGGCTCCAAGGAACCCTGGAGCCGTTTGTGGAGGAGGGCCAGGTCGGAGCGGGAGAGCTGATAAACAGGGGGGTGGGGGGGGGAAACGGTAAAGGGAAAAAAGGGAAGGAATACACTGAATAAAACAGCACAGAGCAATTAAAGCAGCAAGGGCAAAAACACCATAGCCAAACAAAGCTTGGAGGGGGGCAAGATCCGGGAGCCACCCCGTGAGCCAGTCCCAAAAACCACTGAAGCCGACATCTTGGGAGATGCGCGCTGTGAGGTTCTTGAGCGCCGTGAGGCGGTCCTCAATGGAGTGGCTGTTATCAGTAAAATTAAAACAACACATATTGCAAAGAGCAGAACAACCATAACGATGCTTAAGCAAAAGAAAGTCAATGGCAGCACGGTTATCAAGGATCGCATCTCAAAGTTCATGTTATTCCGCCTTAAGAAGCGCAATGGCTGAGGAGGTCGCGTTGATAGCTTTGGCAGCATAACAGGCCAAACAAGTAAGCTGGATATGTGAATCCACCGCCAAGGCAGGAACACCCACGAGTGAAAGCGCCAGAGAAACGTATTCTGCTTGACTAAGCAGCTTGACGGTGGGATTGCAGGAGGCATCCAGCGGGACAGCGCGGCGGCTGCGCTTCTCCAAGAAAGGGGTTGAGGGCAGGACAATAGTCAATCTACTAAGACAACAAAAACACCTTCAGAAAGGTTAGCAGGGACATAACTGAAAGTACAAGAACCACAAGTAAAAACCAACCCTTAGGGAGGACAATATGGGCATAATTAAAAAAAATTCATAGCAAAAAAACAATTAAGCGCAGGACCCGGAGGGAAAAAACATCTCCGGGGAACCTTAGCATGGGTGCAATTAACAAAATTAGCACACGTGATGTTTCCGCCACTGGCAACATAGGGGGTATGGAAAAAGCATCGGGGGGCTTGCGCATGGTAATCGAGCCCCAAAAGGAAAGGGTTAAATAATTGACCAAGAAATTAAAAAAAATAAAAAATTTCCAAGGACGGTATCATTCTGAACATCAAAGGATTATTTACAGACAAAAATAAAACACGAGCCAAGAAGTTGGCCAGCCGCCACCTCATTAAAGAGGCAAAAGTAAAAGATATTAACAGTAGCAGCAAGGCGGCTCCAGATGTTGTAACCCATTTGGTCCCGAAGGGAGGGTGAGCCCAGGCAAGCTAAAATCAAAAAAATTAATAAGGAATTGGGTTTCTCCTCGGTGTCCGGATTCAGAGTCAACTGGAAATTGGGGATCGGATTGTGCAGTCCCTGGTGCCATGCCATCTGGGGCTGGTCGAACACACCAAGCTGGGACCCACAGCGGACCTGTTGGAAAAAGCACAGCGGCATAGCCTCACCCCCAAGTAATCAAAGGGATGGGCCCCTGCCATGCAGGATCAGGCAAGTGGCGGTAGTACACATTGGGGTGTGGCAGGGACCCCTGACTTCGATAGTGACGGTCCTCGGGGGTGTGCTTGTCAGCATTCAGTGTTAAGTAATTCAATGTAAATAAGGCAATGTCTATGGTCTATTGGATCTCTGCCAACCCGGTGGGCCGGGAGGGCGCTGTTTTCAATTGTTTTTCCAGAATAATTTTAAGGGAGCGATAAGCACGCTCCACAATGGCTTGGCCAGTAGAATTGTAGGGTATGCCATATTTTAAAATAATATCCCAAGAGGCACAAATAAAAAACAAGGGTGAGGGTGGGGTAAATAATCAGTGGCAAAGGAAGAGGGAAAAGTACAGCTGCAAGTGATGCAGCAAGAGGCAGTCTGTAAGAATGTACTGAAGGCTGAGTTAAGGAACAAGGAAGGGGTGGGGTAAGTAATCAGTGGCAGAGGGGAAAAAAGGTACAGTGGCAGGCAATCTATAAGGGATTCAGCAAAAGGCACTGAAGGCCTGCAGGGCAAGGCTCAGAGCCATCTTCAGAAGCCTGCAGACTAAACACAAAGGAATCAAAAAAAAGGCAGCAAGGGGCTTTAGAAATTCGGGAAAAGAGGGAAACAGCAGCGGAGGACTTAGGGTGTTCGGGGAAAAATAAAAACACAAAGGCACTTATTTAACAACTTAACAACAACTATACAACTTACGCTAATAATAAACAACAACAACAAAAAACAAACAAAAAAAACAATACAGCAAAACAATTATTTTTAATCTAACTTAACTATAACCACACAATATAACAAATAATGACAAACAATTATCCCACTGAACTACCACTAAACACAAACACAAAATTCAATTCTAATAAAACTACAACTTATTCAAACTAATAAAATACAACTTCACAAGACTGAACCTAAACCAACTAATAAAACTAAACCTAATAACACACCTTATACTATACTGGTCCTATTAATCAGGGGGAGCAGTCCCAGAGGCAGAATAGTATGAGCCCAGGATACAGCTCCTGAGGGAATTAGGGGATGGTGGCTGCAGCAGTGGAAACAGCTGAAACAGGGAGGCCCAGGACAAAGCACACAAAGGCAAAACTTAGCAGTGGCACAGGCTTTTCTTTAAGCAGCAAGGGAACTGCGGAGTTAAAAATAATTTCAGACACAGACCAAGGAATTAACTTAAGTCTGTCTGCTGGGGAAGCAAGCCCAGCAGCTAAAACAGGAAAAATTTGCAAAAGGAGGGCCGTACCAATTTCCAGGACAGCAGCAGGAATAAAGGCAGGAACAGCAGCAGCATCAGAGGATGCAGAGAAGGCTCAGTTCGTTTTCAATCGTCAGGAGATCTCACAGGAAAATTCGGTGTTCTTGGGAGGGGAATTTAAAAATGGGGGTGCGCTCAAAAAGTAAACGAAAGCGGAGAAAGGGCTCCCAAAGACCCTTAGTAGGCAAAATAAGGGACAAATCCGGGCAGGGTCTTGGGCTGCAGGTATGTGACTCATAGTCACAGGTGTTGGTATTTGACTCATGCTCTTTGTAAAAAGAAGCCACTCTGGTCTTGCACTCCTGGGCATTGTCCACCCTACGCCGAGCTAGGGCTGGAACAATAGTTAAGGGGCCTCCTCCCTAGACAGGGCCATGGCACCAAAAAAGCTGTAAAAAGGCCATTCCCATGAGCAGCCTGGGAGGGGTGGCCACACAAACAAAGGAGACAAAAACTGGCACAGGGGAACATCTGTCAGGGACAGTAGGTAAGCACTCCTCGGGTAGGAGAGCCATCAGTAAAAAGAGTGATAGCTCCAGGGATGGGCTACACCGCCCTAACAGGGCGAACTCTGAAAGGGGCATTGAGAACAATAATTAATTGGGGATCTATAGGGGGATTAAATTGTATTGTGCCTACAAAGTCGGCTAAGGCAATTTGATAGGACAAAGAGGTTTGCAGGAGGTGTTAATGTTCCTCCTTTGTGAAGGGGACGGCAATAACCATAAGGTCATAGCCTGTCATTAGGGTGGCACAGGTCCACCCGCGCCGAATGGGGGCAAGAATGGCATCACAATAGGGGTAAACATTGCGAGCCAGGATCAAGGGAGATATAACCATTCCAAAATATAAACGGAGGTCACATCGCGTGACATATAAAGCATGCCAGTGGGAGTGTGTGGAGTGGACAGCAAAGTGAGTTGTAAGGGACCCGAATGAGGGGGCCGATCCACAAAATGTTGGGCCAACAAATCATTGACATGTCTAAAAATCCATTGATGAATTGGGCTAGTCAGGTGGCCATTCGGCAGCGCGTATCACTGTGACATCAGTGCCGGTATCTAGAAGGCCAGTAAAAAAACGGCCCTGCAATGTAAGAGTTAACATCGGCCGAGGCCCGTGAATGTGGGTGGTAAGGGCAAGCACTGAAGAGTCGGAAGGGAGGGTGGAGCCAAAACATCCATCGCCCTGCTCTTTGTGCTCTGCCCCGGGGACCAGGGAGGGGAGTAAAATTAGCTGGGCTATTGAGGATCCTTTCGGCAATTGTTGAGGGAGGTTGGTCCATACTTGGACCTTGAGGACCCCAGTGTAGTCGGCGTCAACCACGCCGGGGATGACAAAAAACCCTTTGCTACCGGCATGGGAACGTGGCAAAATAAGACCGACTACATGTGGGGGGAGGGGCCCCGTTACCTGTGTGGGGATGACATGCACCTCACCAGGAAGCTGAAAGTCGGTAGCAGTCTGTAAAATTAAGTCTAGGCCAGCACTGCTGCAAGTGGCAGCGCGGAGGCGCTGGATGGGGACGGTAGCGGCAGCAGGGGTGGTGAGGGTGAGGTCGAGGGTGGGGGGGGCTGATGTGTCATCGTGACGGTGTTGTCTATGTTAGGTGTACGGGTGACTGGGCAGACCGCCATAAGTTCGGCCGGTTCCTCCACGGAAAGGTCTGCGGTACGGCGGGCAGTCTCAGCCATTTGCTGCACTGTGGACAGTTGAACTGAAAAATCAGAATCAGGGGGTTTTGAAGGGCTCGGGGGACAGGGAGGGGGCTGGACAAGGGGGGCAGAGGGGATAATCTGGGGGATGAACTGCGGTGGAGGGACAATAGAAAGAGGAGTATGAGTGGGAGGTGTCGGTGGCGCAACGCGCTCAACGGCATCTCGACAAAGGTGCCAAGATTGGAGCACCTTGATACCTGCGCAAGGCTCCGCGTGCAGGGTGTGGCCGATGCGGTCCCAATCCTCCAAGCGGAGGGTTCCAGCATCCGGATACCAGGGTCATTGGCTGTGAACCTCATAAATCAGCGCTTTAAGATCATTAAATGTAAAGGAATGTTGAGCCTTGCGCAGTAAGTAAGCCAACTCATTACAGTGGCTGATCTGTGCATTAGACAGGGAGGCCCCCATACTCACCGGGATCCGAAGATGTACGACGCGTCTGTAACCCTTGCCGGGCGAGGTGAGTGGGAGCGGCAGACAGATAGTGAAAAGAAGAACAGGACTTGCTTTCCCTTGTGTGAAACAGCGAATGCACCACACAGCTTTACTGAGGCAAAAGCCTCAGACGGACAAGTCGCTAAACTTGCCTGTGTGCCCAGGGTGGGAAAGCAGGAGAAATCTAAAAAGTAGACAGGAGACAAGTAAACAGGGACCTGTGCCCCACGGATGGGCGCCAGATGAAGGGATGACAGACAGAGACTTGTCATGCCATGGAGGAGCGAAAGCTGCTTCTACAAGATTCGCTACTCCTTTTATTGTAATGAACAAACAAATTACATAAGATCAAGATAAGTACGGCAAGCATTCCTGTGCGAGAACATAACAGGGTACTAAGACATAACAAGATGAATATGCTCAGTGTCTCTCACGCTCCCCCCCTTCGCCTGCCCAGCACATCTGCAGGTGGATGGTCTGTGATCATGCATCAAGGTCATCCGGGTGTGCCCAGATGTGTCGTCTCCGGGTGTGCCCAGGAGTACCGTCTCTTTGCACAAGCACAGGCCATGAATCCCTACACATAGAGATTAGGAGAGGGGCGAGAGAGGTGAAGGTTACGCCTACTCTGCTAACAAAACCCCATGGCACCAAGTCTCAGGGTATCACAGTCTACACAGGGATTAAGAAACCCATGTCTGACCCAGATCAGATGGCTTGGGGTCTAGGACTAAAAAATCACTGTAGTGACATTGGGTCTGGGCTGGAGCGTCTGAGGCAGCCTAGGGGCAGATTTACACTTCCCTGTCCCCCACTTTGCTCCTGGTGGGAGAAATAATCTGCCATAGGCCTTGACCAGAATTGCTGGTCAGTGCCCTGGGGCCAGAGTCAAATTTCTACCTCTGGGATGCTGCAACAGTGTAGGTCAGCCAAAGCCTGACTGTCTGACAGTACTTTTTAGTTTTCGTTGAGCCAAATGACATTGGCCAGCCACAGCCATGCTGCGGGTCTTGTATCCCTGTGTAGATGTATCCTCAGAGCCTGGGTCAATTGAGCCCATTTGGTTCAGACTGTGGGGCTAAAAATATAAGTGCAGACATTTGGTTTGGGATGGAGCCTGAGCTCTGAAACCTGGCAACAGGGAGCCCATGCTTCAGCCCAAGCCTGAATATCCACAGTGCTATTTTCAGTCCTGCAGTCCCATTGGCTCAAGCTCTGCGACTTGGTTCTGTAGGTTTCCCTTTCCAGCGTAGACATCCCCAAAGCGACTTGCTGAAGATCATGCGCCCGTAGAGCGGATAGAAAAATTTGTAACTGAACAGTTTGCCATGAAGAAAAAAATGTAGTTGTTTAGACTAAACGACAATGTTTCACAGGAATGCATTGATTTTGACACATCTCTCAAAGGAAATGTATCGAAATGCATTGTTTTGACTATCTTCTCTGTTTTGGCTTTGCTTTGACTTATTATATTCTTATAATGTTTTGACATTATCGAAATGAAACGTTTTGATGTTTCCAAACGAGAATGTGTTGGAGTTTCTGTTCTGTGAGAAATTTTTTTGACTTTTTGTTCCTAAATGGAACACAGACAACTTTTGAAATGTCGGGATTTCCTGTTGGCTGGAAATCCTGTGTTCTGACCAGCTGTATACACCAGATCACTGGTAGACCCAGGACTAAGAATCCATTTCTCACGTACCCAGCCTACTGCCCTGTCTACTGGATCATGCTCCTTTTAAGATTAGATTTAAAACCACTGGTTTCTTAGTGCCTCTGACTTGATGCTGTATAAATTGCTGTATTTTGGGGCCAGACAATGCTCAGAGGTGTACAAAAGAGGGCCAGTGGTTCAAGAACCCATTGCCTTTCTGTCCTCTGTGCAGTGGATCAGCACAATGGAAATCCTTATGCTTAGAGAATGCAAAGAATCTCTACGGCTAGTGCTCTGAGAGTACCTTCTTCTAATGTGAGAGGGGAGTTTGGGCTGGGTGGTTAATGTGGAGGAGAGAGGAGCACTTCATCCATCTCTGGGGTGGTGCAGCAACCTTGCTCCACTGCCATTCTGTAGCACTCCATATGGCATGGCACCTGGAGCACCTACTGTGGCAGTACATCACCACACCTCTTCAGATGCCAACCTGTGCTTTGAGAACAGGCAAGCCCGTAGGATCAGACTTGTATAGCGCTGTGATACACACTAACGACATGGGATGGCTTTTACAAAGGGCAAAATAAGGCATTGCAGTTGAGGGGTTTTTTAACGCTAACTAGAAGACTTAGACCCATGATTCCCATTGAAATTAATTAGTTGTGTGGTTAAACGCTAGAGCCAGCTTTGAAAATCTCAGCCTGTGCCGTTGCACTAGATTTACGCTGGCAGGCAGACAGTGTGTGGAGATCTTCCGGATTCCAAAGACCATGGTCATCCACATTATAGAATCAATGCCACATGATTGGCAAGGTAGGTTTGTTCCCCACAGAGTCACCATTGCTATGGCAGAGTGAGCTGGTTTTCACATTGCGTTGTGCATCAGCAACAGAATTAGCAGCTATGTTCTGACTGCAGATTCACTATTATTGTTGGGGGGTGTGGGGTGGGAAGAGATGCAAGCTTGATTTTTTCAGATCCCAGGTTGAATTTTATTTTTATTTATTTATTTTTTTATACTGCTGATAACCAGAGAATCACACCGTAAGCTAAAAACTGCTGTGGAAGTCAATGAGGCAGTATTGGTGCCACATATTCAGTGATCAACACTGGCCACCTTTTGGTCCTAGGACCATCCCACCTTCCTGCTGCTGTTGCGTTCATTGGCGGCACTCACATTTTCTCTGTTTATACAAGTGGAAGCCTCTGAGGAGGGTTTTTCTCATGGAGGGCCTCAGGATTTTGGAGATCACTTTCCATGCCAGTCTGAAATATCCTGACAGCCACCACATTCAGAATGTGCTGCAAAGCACATAGTCTTGAACAGGAGCATGGGAAGGGCTGAAGCAGCTGGGGCAGGGCTGGGTTTGTTTTGGGGATCTGAAGTTTTGAAGGTTTCATTTTGTAATTCTTTTCCTGCTGATCAAGTGGGGTGGGAGCTGCTGCTGGGTTGGTTTATTATGAAGTGCATATTGGGTAGATGGCAAGGTGCCTAAAGTCTGGAATAGGCCCCTTCTATGAAATTTTAAATTGAGTAAAATAAATATTGAGCCCACACTTGGACATTTTTTTTTCACTCATTTTCTCTTGCCTAAGAATAACCACACTTTAGAGGATTATGTCCGATGAGAGTAAATAGAAAATTTCCCCTTTCAGAAAACTTTTGCTTTTTGCCCGTTCATATATTTTTGTACAAGTTGGGGCCAGATAAACACATATCTTTGACCATGAATTATAACTTGTTGGTTACCAGCACTATTTTATATTTCATCTTCTAGTTTCTTTTCCTTTTGATCTTTCTCTTACAATTTATGCTATATGAGGGGAATAAGCAAATCTGAGACCTGCATTGGCACTAGAAAGGTAGTTTGTAAATTACTTTAGTTGAATGTCTTGGAAGCTTATCTTGGACCCAAAGTTTAGTGGTTCTGCTGGATAATAAAACTAAAATGTTTGTCTGGCATGAATCTGACCCATCTGCATAGAATTTCTGTTGCACTTGGCTTGTCATGATTTGGTGCGCTATAGTGCGAGTCATTCTCACTAACAGTCACATTTTAGGCCTCCAAGGGTAAACCTTATAGGAGACTGGCACATGCAATGATTTCTCATTCTGATCGCCAGGATTCTAATATTACAGTTCATGGCTTCTTCTATTCCAAATCTCTGCACATAAGGGTTAAATGTTCCCCTTCAATGGAAAAGCCCACAGCAGAACAAAACATACGAAAACTCAATATATTACCTGAGCAGAGAAGCCAACTAAATTTTCTTCTGAAAGCAGAAGAGCTTGCAGCTGCAGGGAGGAGGAAGGAGTTGTACCCTGGTCCTAGAAATCCCACACAGATTGTTTATCCATGGGGAAATTGAGACCCAATATCCTGGAATGCAAGATACCAATACAGTGTGCCTGCCACACTGATATTTTTTTTTCTAGGCGCCCCCTCCTACTGTCAGCATGGTTTACTCAAGAATAGAGCCATTCAGCAATTCTCTGTCAAAACCCTGTTTTATTGGAAAAAGCAGATTTGTCAAACCTGAAATGTTCTGTGGAAATATATCTGGTTTGAGGAGCTGCAGGCCAGATTCCAACGGAAACCTGCCTGGTTTTCTGCTAGCTCTGCTGATGGAATGCTGGGGACCTCTGGGAGCCCCAGCTCTGACCGGGACTCTGCTCTCTGCTCTGCAGCTGGGAGCCTGGAAACCTGGATCTTTCATTTGAGCTGGGGCTCATTCACAGGGTTCCTGTGCCAGCCACCCTGGCAGAGAGGGCAGTAGGGGAACCCTGAAGCCCTTTAAGTCGACTTAAAGTCGATTTAGGGCTAATCTGCACCTACACTGGCTTAAATCGACTTAAGCGCTAGTTCGAATTAAAACGAGGTGTTATTAATTCGAACTAACTTTTCCTTAATTCAACTTAAGGAGCAGCTTCAGTCAAATTAAGGAAAATATAGTGTAGACGCAGATTAAATTAATTCGATTTAAGCAAGCTTAAATCGACTTAATTTGTAAGTATAGATGCACCCTATAGGTCTATTTAGCTAAATCTGGAGACCTTGCCAAAATGTTGTTTGTGAAATAACTCAGCAAGCTAACATATCTATTTTTAAGTCTAAGACCCTCACATATATAGATTAGTGTTGACAACTCTTTCAATTTTTTTTATAAGTTTTGCAATATTTGGAAGTTTGACTGAAGCTTCAACTTCTGAAATCATGTGATGTGAGACTCCCAGCTTCTATTTTTATTTTAAAAAGGAAACTTTCTAGCCTTCATGGTTACAGAGAAGAACTTGAAAATGTGACCCAAGTTCACCTTAAAGGCTAATTTAGAAGATAAAGACCCCAACATACATACACATTTAAACCTCAAGTTTTTTTTTCAGAGCGTGGGGGCATATAGTTGCACTTATAAGACAAAGCCATAAAAGCAGGATAGTCTTGATGATATTGGCCCCTTAACCTAGATGGAGGGGATTTCTTTTTTGTTAGCATACACCATCTTCATTTGTCTGAAGAGGGGCTAATGCTTACCCACTATCATCTCTGATGCAATCCATCCATCAATTGTTTCCTTGGCTTTCCTCTTACCACCCTCTCCTGCCATGCAGTCTTCACCAAGTCCCCTTCATTCATCTTCTGCGTGTACCCAAAGCAGCAAAGTTGTACTTCCTGGATTTTGTCAGCCACTTCACAGACTTTGACCTCCACTCCAATACTTTCATTCTGAAATCTCTCTCTTCATATAACTCCTCTTACTGCATGGAGACCTCTCATTCTAAATACCTGGAGGTGTTGAACCTGCTATCTCTACTTTTCAACCATGCTTCTGCACTATATATCATTGTGGGATGCACAATTGTTCTATACAGCTGGGCTTTCATTCTCAGTGGCATATGCTTCTCGCACTCAACCCTCAAGATACTGTTCCACACTCTTCAATGCACTCCATAATCTGAATAGTATTCTATGTTCAAGTTTGCCATCTTTTGTGACCCAACTGCCAAAGTACTTGGATTGGTCAGTCTGGTTTAGTTTCACTCCATTAATTGGTCCAATTTCTCTGTGGCATATGGATTAACCCAAGTGATGTCAGTTTTAGTCATGCTCATTTTCATCCCATGCATGCTACTGGTTTACAATTTCTCTAGAGATCTTCTTTTGAGGATGCCTTTCATGGGAGGTGGGAATAAGAGGCCTGGGGTGTCTAAGTTTCCCCAAACAGCTTCCATTGGAAGTTCCCTCTTGGCCTCTGACTCTCTATCCCTGAGGCTCTACCTGTGCTGCTCACACCTCTTGACCCCCTTCCCTGTGACATGCTGCTACTGCTGGAGCAACTCAGCTAGGGCCAGCGATGAAGGGGGTAAGGGCTGGGCCTGCGTGGGGAGGGGCATTGGGAGAGGGCGGACCAGTATGAATGGCATGGGGTCTTGGGGGCAGGGGGCTGAATGGGAGTGGGGCCTCAGTGGGTGGAGCCAATCAAATGCAAGAGGCATGCATTGCCTATGGTATCCTTATTATTGTGTCATCTGCGTGTAGCTGCTTCTCGCCTTTTCCCATTAAGATCTTCCCACTGACATGGTATATCAATATAATACAGAGCAGTGGATTAAGGGCTGACTCCTGGTGTATACCAGCTTTCATTTCTAAAGGACTTGCCATTCCAAAACATGTTTGGATCATTGTTTTTAGGTGATCTGTATAGAGCGTTCACCAGGTTATTAAATCTTCAGACATACCATATTTCCTCAGCACTGATGTGAACATTTTGTGTGTGTGTGCCTTTTCTAGGTCTGTAAATGCCCAGAAGCTATCCTGCTAATACTCTTAGATTGCTGTCAGACTCTATTTCACCACTGATAGGCTCACTCTTGCACAGAATACTTGTCAAGCTATTTGTTTAATGTGTTTGTTAAGAGGAAGTATTGCTCCTCAGGTGTACCCAGGGTTGTGTGGCACATCACCATCATCTGCTCTTGGCAAGAAGCAATCTCAGCTGTGCCTGCTGTGGATCAGTTCCCTGACAACACCAGCCTCTGGCAATACAAGCTCTGCCTTCCAGGTCTCACTCTCACTGTACAGGTAGTAATAGGCACACACCAATCCCCCAAATATTTGGCACATTCCCTGCAATGCCCAGCCTCTTATCAGCTGAACAGTCACAGAATGACCAGGCCTGCTGTTCCTAAGGCACGTAGATACATTTATGGGGAAACAAGAAAAAGTTAATGATCAAAGATATTCAAGTGATAGTGAGTATGAATATTGAAAACAAATGGCTACGTACAAATCAAAATCTTAGGCCTGGTCTACACTTGCCACTATTTTGCGGGGCAGACGAAGGGAGATACGCAAGCTATGTAAAATATCTTGGGTATCTCCCTTCAACTTTCTAACGCCCACTTACCTCTGTGTCTCCACTGCATTGAGTCAAAGGAAAATGCTGTCCCTTCAACTCAGGGCTACTCTTCTTCAGGAGGTGGACTTCCGGAGTTGAATTCTAGATCAATGGAGTGAGTCTTCACAGATCACTCAATCAATCCAGAAAGATTGAACTGACAGTGGCAAATTTGCCACCGTCATGTAGACTTGGCCTTAAAAGGTGATGTGTACTGGGATCAGCAGGCCTGATAATTTCCTGAGAGTCCAGTGGATAAGGGACTGGACATTGCAGGGAACGCTTTGAATTTTCAGGGGGTTGGTATGTACCTATTGCTATTGTACAGAGAAAGCAGATTGCTCCATGACAGGCTTGGTTGAAAACAAGGGAGAGAGCTTTGGCTGAGTTAAAAATTCTTCTGACAGGAGGTTAACTTGTTCGTCAAGTTTAGAGAGTGTTGTTAGCTTTGCTTAATGCTAAAGCACTTAAGCAATGTTTATGATGATAGGAAAAATTAATTATCAAAGAACAAAGTTTCAAGTGCTAGTAAGAATATTAAAAAATAAATGGTTACTTTTACAATATTTGTACAAACATCACATGACTATTGATGGCCAGTGTAAAACTGGCTTTTATTTGAAACCTCCTATGATATTCTTTGAACTAAAATGTATATATCAGACTCCAGAGATGCCTGTAACCCTTATACATGGGGAGCAAAGCTAGAATAATTAGTTCAGGGATGGATGGGGTGAGGTGGGGCAGGGTGAAGATAATTATTAGGATTTTGCTAGGCCTATGTTATAGAATGGGGATTTTGCTAGGCCTATGTTATAGAATGGGGATAAATAATACTAGTAACAATTTATCTTATTGATTCTGGCCACACTTGCTCTTGTGAGTGGCAGCAAATCTTTTGACAACTCTCTTCAGATCAAGAGACTTTGATGGCTTTTTTCCAATAACCATGAGAGCCAAGTCTCTTAGCTGGCCACTTGTCATACAGTTCATTAGATGATCTTTTACCCATCAAAAGCACGAGAAAGTTCTTTCACAGTGACAGTGCTTCATGGAGGAATATACATGTCAGTCACACATAACTTATGCAGTTTGTGGAAGGCAAGCTTGCATTTATCCAAAAATATTAGCAGCTTCAGCAAACTATCAATCTTGGACTTTTATTTCTCCTCATACCATTCAATTACTTTTGGCAAGAGTTTTACCTCAGTCTCCACACTGTCTATATTGGATCCATAGTGTTCTGCAAGTGGTTTTTATTTTAGAAAGTCAAAGTTCTCATACTTTTGGGCTAAGGCAATTGACACCAACAAGTACAGATTTATTTTTAAAAAAAATATTTTTTCTGAAGTTCTCCAGTCATTTGATCAAGCAAGGGCAAAAACGCACATTTCCTGAAGCCTCCTTTCTCTCAAAGGGGTTGTTCTTCACTTGACACTTATTCAGTTAAAATGTATTCTTGAAGTTTTTTAGGCAACTTTCATACACAACTGTGTGTTCAACAGACTTCAGTTAATTTCAGAAGTGATTTGAAGCCATGACAATGGCTTTCCACTTTATTTTATTAAGCGCCTCTTCCGAGTCGCTCATGGTCAGAAATTCACTGAGTAGGGCACCATTGGATAAGCATGTCTGAGACAAGTCACAAACTGCTTGTGAGTAGTCAGATACAACTTTAAGCAGTTGGAGAATTTTTGTGAACATGCAAACAAGGACAAAAGTCAGTCTAATACTCAGCTCGGACCTCATGCACTACTGCCCTGTCATCTCCTAACATATCTCAAGATAATACTGCAAGTGCTACAAGAATAGATGAAATTGTCTTCTTCACAGCATTACAAGTGGAAACTTGGCATGGCCATTGAATATCACAGAGCTTTTTCAATTTCACAATATTATTTTTGGGTTGTCCTTCCTTTTGAATGAATATCAATTTAGTGTGTATAGCTGATCCAGAGAGAAAAGTGTATAGTTCCTGCAGGACAGTGAAAAAAATTCAGTGCATGCTTCTTTCCTTTGCATATATCATCAGTAACTAAATTTGAACCTCTGCTTGAAATAACAAATGTACCATGCTTGAGGTATTTCTTCCCATAAAAGAGCTCATGTAATGCTGGCAGACCCTGATTGTCAAAAGGCAGGATCAAACTTGGGCACCTCTGAGGTTTAGAAAATGAGCCTTTACTGCATGAGATAAAAGCCACATATCTTTTAGCCAACACTGTAGCAGATTCATCAGTCTCTGACTGGGCTTGCTGCCACTTGAGGAGGACAGAGCTCCACACCAAATAGTCCTGGGTTATATATGGTAGCAGAGGGCATGCACAGGTCACACTTGCCCACCATTAAGCTTTCCACTCATAGGTCCGGGCAGTACAGTTCTGTATGTCACTGTACCACGCAGTAACAATATGTCCTTCACATGCTGAATGCGAGACTTTGCATCGAGTGATTCGGCAATATGGAAATCAAGAAATTTTTCACATATAGGGCTGGGCAAATAATATCTCAACACAACTGACACTTGTTCTACTCTGTAAATGTCTTTAGTCTTGTCAGCCATTACAGAAAAAAATTAGCTTCTTGCAATTCTTGACCTAAGCTTCCCAGTACTATTTCCAACTTAATGGGACTGATTTTGTATTGCCAAATGGGTATATCTTGCACGGTGTGGTCCACATTCAGTTTTGTTTTACTACATTGTGTTGGCAATTAGAGCCATGAGCTCCAGGAAGTTGCCCTTGTTGTTGCTGTTTCCATTCTCATCTTTTTCTCTTTAAGCAATTCCCAGGACTGCAGCAAGTCATAGGACATCTGTCACAACTTCGAGATATATAATACAGTTCTCTTGCACTAAAGCATAATATGCATCAGTAATTTGCAACTGAACTGAAAGATTGCCACCTTTTGACTGAATATCCTTAAATGAAGCCTGTTGGCAATTGTGTGATTCTTACTATTTTTGTGATGTTAGAATTGTGCACTGTTCACCATAGCTTTTTTCCCCAGTGTGTTGAAGCCATTACCAATAATTACAGATTTTTTTACAGCAATAGATGTTGAAAAAAAATCTGTATGGGAAGTAGTAAGTTGTATTCATTATTTCTCTATATTTGACCCATGAATATGAACTAAACCACTCTCTTTTCTAATATCACCACTTCTTGT
The DNA here is from genome assembly GCA_007922175.1 of Pelusios castaneus. NCBI lineage: Eukaryota > Metazoa > Chordata > Testudines > Pelomedusidae > Pelusios > Pelusios castaneus. Next base: position 10,143,925 of record ML685821.1, read on the forward strand.
ATTTCATTTGAGGACAAGTCCTTAGCTGTGGTTGTTCTGGACCATCAGATACAATTTTGCACAGTATCCATTGGTCCTGGTAGAATCTTACTCTGTCTGGGTTTATTTTATTACTGGATGGGTTCTCTTCAAATTTCTGTTCATGGTGATATATTGCCCAGTCATTTCCTTTCACCTCTTCTTCATCTGATGCTAGACATTCCATTTCTGATTCTTCTTCAATTCAGTCTTTTTTGTTACTATCTAAGGTACAAAGTTGAAAGTAATACTGGTAGAACACTCTCCTACTGACTTTTTTGTTGTTGTTCTTCAAAATTTGGCCTATTTCTGAAGTTGAGGAGAAGACTGTCAAATTTTGAAGTACTTTCTTTTCTTTGATGCATTTTTATTTGGCTGGAAAGTTCTAAAATTGTCAACAATCCTTTTGATTGACTTAAAAAAAAAAAGGTATTTGTATTCAGAAACAGGGACAGGCCCACTGCTGAGGACCCCGGGTGAGGTCTTTCTTGCAAGCCACTGTTTTGGAGTAGTCTAGGGCAGACCTCTCTCTTCCTGGCCAAGTCCATGCAAAAGTAAAGAGTGGGAGTATTTTGGGGGTGGAGGGAAGGCAGGGAGTGCTAGCGTGTAGCCCAAGCCTGCAGGGGACATCATCTAGAAAAGGATACCTGCACTGCATCCCTGTGCATATGGACTTCTCCATCCCTGTCCCTGGTGAGGCAATTAGCAAGTCTGGCCTGGCTGAGAGCAGCCTCCTTCCCAGCCACCTTGGATGTAGTGGGAAGAAATTGCAGAAATTCAATCCGCTCACGTGATGGAAGGATGTGTGTCTGCCTATTGTTTAGTGTTCACAGAGTGGGGGTCTTATTAGATTCTGCTTTTATCGACTGTCACCAAAACCTCTTTTCCTAACTGCACTTAGACAGAGGACCGAGATCCTTTCCTTTTGATTCTATCCATCAGAGTGCAGTGATAAACATACAAGCTAACCCTGGGATTCTCAAGCTTTGTGATTGTGGTGCAGCAGCACCAATCGTCTACCTAAGAAAGTAACATTAGGAAAGTACTTTATGTAGTTGCAGTTGAAATTTAAACATTGTAAATAAGACAGAGAAACTAGCACCATGTGACCAGTCAACTCTGGACTGCCAGCAAGTGCACAGCAGACCACCTCCAGTCCTGAAACCAGGGTCTGAGACCTTCTGTGCTATCCAGTTCATTATAATACTTAGCACTTAGTCTATTTTCATCTTCAAAATGTTATGCATGCATTAAATTGCATCTTCCAGATTACTTACTCCACATTTGGTTTCTGTGCCTTTAAGGAAGATGAGTCATAATTTGCCCTTTCTTCTATATCTTTCCATTTCACAGCTGTCTTATTTTGCTGTAATAGCAATTTGCAAAAAGCATTTCTTGCCCTTTAATGATTATTGATACGTAGAATGCCAGGTCTCCACAGTGTAATAAGGACATGACTAACAGATAGCTCATCAAAAAAAAAAAAAAAAAAAAGTAGCTCAGGCCTAGCAAGACAGCAAGGAGAACACCTGCTATCTGTGAAGATAAATTAGGTTTCTGAAAATAGTACAGCAGTTGAATTGAGAGCCTGGTCTAATGTGAATTTATATTCCTGGAAAAACCAACCCAATATTACATTTGCCGGCCGTTCAATTGACTTAGCTGAACTTCTGCAAGTGTTATCAGTCTGGGTCTCTTACAAGCAATCTTTTGCCTAGACACAACTTTTTATTTATGTTTAGAGACAGGCTGATAAGCCAGCATCACCAGGCAGTTTTGTTCTGTTTGTGCAACCAGTGGGATTGAAGCAAATAAGTGGTTAAGGAAGTGGCTTAGCAAAACTTTATTTCTAGGGAGCAGACTTTTAGCTGTCAAATTCCAAAGGGGTAGCCGTGTTAGTCCATTGCAGAGAAACTAACAGAGTCCTGTAGCATTTAGCTGGTGGATCTCAGGTATAATTAAATTGAATCTAATAAAAACATTAAAAAAAAAAAACAAATCAAATGTATGAAGGTGGGTTCCAAGCTCTTCAGTTCCTAGTTAAGCTACTGTACTGTGAACTTGGGTAGAAGAGCCACAGCATGTGATGTAAAGAGAGGCAGAAAGACAATGGGGTTGCACAGCTGTAAGTGGTGGAAGAATATGAAGAGAGTAGATATACAGGTATCATTCAGGGCTCAATTTTCTTGGTATGGGTCATTATGACTGTTGATGAAGCAGAAAGAATCCAGCTTTGCTTTGAGATTGCAGCCTGACATGTCTTGGGCTGCTGGTGTATAAACCCAGAACAAAACACATTTTTCTTGTGAACCTGAACTCTGAAAATAACTGAAACCATAAACAGTAAACCTTTCAATGCCCTTTTTTCAATCCATTTTCAGAGTTGAACCACACTTCTAGGTCTAACAATAAACCAAGACAAATAATAAAAATTTCTGAAAGATATTGCAGTCTCAGAAAGCAGGTCCCTAAGTAATACTTGCAAAGTTTAATCAAATTAAGACCAACTGCTCTTAGATTTATACCTTTACCTATTTGCTGTGGTGGACATTTTGTCTCTTCACCTGTACCAACTATAATATAAGCATCCCAATGCAATCACCTTCTACATATTTTCAGGGCTTTTTTTTTTGTTTCATTCCAGGAGATCAGTTGATTTTATTTGCCTCCTGTTTGCTTTAGATCAGTGGTTTTGAAACCACAGTTCGGGGACCCAGTACTGGGTCACAGATGCTCAGGTACTAGGTCATGGCGCCCCATGCTGCCTCCGCATGGGATGCATTGCTCAAAGATATAATTGTTGGGTCATGGGCATAAATTATTGTCTTCATCTGGGTCCCAAGAAAAAAAGTTTAAAAACCACTGCTTTAGATTGTATGTTGGGATTTAATAGCAGATATCAAAAAGCAATGATCTAAGATGGAGGCTATCAGAGGAATAAGTGAAGAGCTAGTTGAGAGGAGTGCTGTTTTCAGAATATACCCTATATTCATACTATGTACATAAAAAATCCTGAAAATACGTGTATTCTTCACATTATAATGGCTCAGAGCTATCACTGAGGTTTACCATTAGAGAGGTTCATGATGTTATGGTGGTATTCATGTTATGATAATCTAGACATGTGCAATAGATGAAGCAGAGACCCCAAATAAGGATCCTATGTTTTCTGATTTCTTTGGCAGCGAAGCTGTTAAGCGTTTATAATTATGATACAGTGAAAACTGAGTAGAGGAAATAAGCCACAACAAGGTGTATGTAATTAGTCTCTAATGCTAATGGAGAGCAAAAGCATTCTTCTTGGTGAGCTTTTAGAAGTGGGTGCTTGTATCTGTCTTGTGCGCACTCATTGCCCTTCTGCAGTGATACTTAAGCAATGTATAATTAGCCTAATGCTTTGATTCATCTTTAAAATTTCCTCTGAATTTTTTAGAAGTTTTGAAATATTGATGGAGTTATAACCTTGTAAGTGAGACAGTTGGAAAATACTTCCTTGTGTTGGCCTTTTCCTCATACTTCAGGCTCAATTTTATTTTCATGAATGTTTGAAATCCCATTTTAAAATTCATAAACGTTTCCTGTTTAAAGGCCAGGTCTGAAACTATTGTATAGTCTGAAACATGACATGTTTGCAATTTGTCTGAAGATTTTTGGGGTTATGACTGGATTTTTTTTAAATTTTAGAAACTTTTATTTTCTAAAAGTGAGGTTATTTTTTCCTTCCTTTGGTGCTATTTTATTAGTGCTGTACTGTTGCAGCCTCAAGTATCCAGAGAGCTGCCTTTGATGACAATCAGGAGGGCCATCAACAAAGTAGGAAGAGAATATTTGGAGGCTGCCCTTCCTTTTAATCATTTTCTTTTCATGCACCCCACATGGAAGCAACAGGCAGGACTTAAAAGACTTGACTTGTAACGAGGCAGGGAAGGAAGGGAAGGGAGGCTAGCCATGGTGAGACCCATTCTGGATGAATGTTCAGAAGATGGATTGGTATTAGACATTTTAACCATTTGGGCTAAACTTGTCACTGCTTCCCTTAAATGACAGTTACTGGGAAACTGTGCAAAACTCTATCTGCGCAGACCTGGAGACATCAGCTTATTCTTTCCCTAAGGAAGGTGGGAGCACAGAGTGAACGGGGAAGATGAGGAAGCCACAGAAGTGGTGAGCAAAGAGCAAGATGGGGGCAAGACCATAGAATAAGTGGAGATAACAGTAAAGTAGCGGGAGAGTTCTGCAGTGCCTGGGGGAGAGAATGAGTGAATGGGAGAGGGCAGGTAAATGGGGAAGGAGGTACTGGAATAGAATGCTGTTGAATGAGTGGGACTGAAGGGGGTGGAGAAGAAGAGGAAGTGTCAGAGGAGGAAAAATTTAGGGATTAGAGCATAAACCAGAGGGATTAGGAGATTGAGAGGAGCGAAAGAGATCACGCAGAGGAAAGCAGTGAATGAACACAGGGGAAGAAACAGAAGTAAAGGGGAGAGAAGGAATGCTGGAAAGAAAATAGGGTAAAACAGATGGAAGAAATGAGAAACTGAAGGGAGGGAGAGTGAGAAAAGGATAAAGGGTCAAACTTTTAAAATCACCTAAATCCCTTTAGTGATTTAAGGGCCTAAACCCTATTGACTTTCAATAATACAGACTCTTATGTGCCTAAAATCCTTTTGAAAATGGGACTTGTTTTCCAAAGCCTTTAAAAGCTTGTCTATACTTATGGTACAGCTGCACTGCTGTAGTAGTTAGTGAAGGCACAGCCTATGCCAACAGCAGAGCTTGTCCTGTCGGTGTAGGTACTCCACCTCCCTGCGGGGCAGATCTGTCTCAATGGAAGAAGCCTCTGGTTGACGTAGCACTGTCTACCCCAGGAGTCAGATTTGGAGTGTAGAGCTTAGGAGCCTTTTAACTAAAGGGTCTTGAAGAGACAGAAGGAGTGATTCCCCCCCCCCTCATCCCCCAGGTTAAGGAATGGCCCTAAAAATGGTAAAGTGTTGGAGACAATGGTCTTGTTTTCACTTTGCCATAGTGCGGATTATGAGGGCGTGGCTTCTTGTGAATCAGCTGTCCTCATTGATGCTGCTGGTGCAAACTCAAAGGTACTTCGCTCATGCTAATGTAGTCCTGTTTGAAAGAGACCACTTCAGTGGGAACTAAGTCCCTTTGAGTTCCTGCTGGCTGTGTTCACATGGACAATTAGCAGGCAGCACTGAGGTGTTCCCTGCAGTTCACATCCTGGTAGTCTGCACTGTGGCACAGCGTAGACATAGCCGAAGACAACAGGTACATGAGAAGATGAAAGGTTAGAATATCCCAAGAGGCGGTGACAGCAAATTTTTAAAAAGGAAGATAAACACAGAGCAAATAAAGCAAGTCTTGGTTTTTTTAATCAATAGAGTCGAGATGAATGTGTTGGTCATATACAAACAGTGCCGCTATTAGTACGTGTGTGTGTGTGTATGTTTCTCTGCATATGTGAGTTTATGTATATATGATCACAGGACAGCATGTTAGTAACAGTATCCCCCCCCCCCCCATCCCCAGCCCTTCAAAACAACCCTTCTGCACCCTGTCCCTGGGCCTTTCCTTGAATCTGGTCATTCTACAAATAAACGGACACATATCAATTAATTGGGCTTTTCATACATTACTTGTGCCAGACTGAACATCTGAGCATACTCCCTGGGCTAACTGTTTCATCAACGTACACTAGTGGGAGGTTGTTTATTTTTCAGGATGACGGTAAAACCTGACAAAATCTGGATTTTGAACTCTGGTATCTTGGCTCCCATTTCCCCCTCTATAATACTGCTTTTCATGGATCATAGAATGTGGCAAAATGAAGCTGGTGAAATCCTGTACAAGGTATCTGGGAATAGTGGAATTGCTGGGGGAATGCTAAAAAGTGGACATTTTAGCATAGTCTCCGCCATCTTGGATTAAGAAATTTTTTAAGACATGAGACTGTTTAAAATATTTCATAGGGACAAAATCTGTTGTACTGTAAAGGAATTCTAAGAACGATGTTGGTGGTTTGTGAGGCTCTGGAGCAGTATTGTGAGGAAGGATGGAAGAGCTGAATCTTTAATGTGCCAAAGTGCTGGGACCGGGATGTATGAGGGCTATTCTGTGGAGATTACATTCTCCGTGTTGTATTCTCTTCCTCCTCCTCTAAAAATGTGCTTTGCTGGCCAAACGAACAATTTCCTCTGCTCCAGATGAGTATGGCAGAGACTTTTACTAAGCATAAAAAGCAGAAGGAATAACTGGAATCTGAGATTCATGTGTTCAGGGATGATCACTTGTTCTGACCTTTTTCTTTAATTGTTCACTGTAATCTCATGGTTTACCATTTCTAGTTATGTGTGTTCTAACTTAGGTTTATTGTGGTTAATAGTCTGTTTCCAAATGAAGTGTATAAATACACTGATGCACATGGGAAATGCATTTTCTTCCTTCTGCAGCTTTTTAAAATCATTCTCTCTGGGGATGTTGGCTTGGATGGTGTTAGAAGTGCACCCTGGCTTTACTGTGTCGTAAGACACAATCAAGTCACCAAGTCTATTTGTTTTTACAGGTCCTCTGATGTTTTAAAAAATAATTGTGTAAAGGGAATTAATTCCATTGTTCCTGTGACATTTGAATTTCCTATCCTGTCAGCACTTAAACCCTTTAAAATAGTTTTGGATCATCCTGAAGATCTTCCTCGGGGATTCTGACATTTAAAATAATAATCCCCCTTTATCTTCTATATAAATTAATACACAAAACCACAACATTATATGTATTAGTTAAGGCTGATCTATATACAAACCCACACAAGCATAAAATGAAATGAAAAGTTAAGGCATCTTAATGTGAGTGCTTCCATCTTGGCCAGCACACTGGAAATGGCACTGGAGACCTCCAGAACTACATGTATGAACTGCTATAGCTTGAGCAGAAGAGCTAAGACTCTAACTGGGTAGTAATAGATTGTCATCTTAGGGTGCGTCTACACTGGCACCTTAGGTCGACTTAAAGACGCTTAAGTTGACCTACAGAACTCTGCATCCACACTGAGTGCTTGTTAAGTCGACTTAAGTGCTTCCTTAAGTCGACTTAATAACACCACCTCTGAAGGTCGACTTAAGTCGACCTAAAGCCAGTGCAAATGGGTATGTCTACACTACAGACTGTTAAATTGGCTTGACAAGGTCAACTTTAAGTTGACTTAAAGTCAACCTTGGTAAGTCAACTTAACAGAGTCGACTTAACAAGTGTAGACATAGCCATAGAGTCCAAGGTCAGAAGGGACCAATCTGATCATCTAGTCTGATCTCCTGCACAATACAAACCACAGAACCTCACCCACCCACTCCTTCAATAAACCTCTAATCTATGACTGAGTTATTAAAATCCTCAATTCGTGGTTTAAAGACTTTAAGGTACAGAGAATCCACCAGTAAGTGAGCTGTGCCCCATGCAACAAAGGAAGATGAAAACCCCCACACTGAGCACAGAAGGAGACTGTACAGTGAGTTATGTTAACAGTATATACCCTGTACCCAGATATACATTGCACTACTAGAACAAATATTACACGGACAGCGCATCACAACCTCAACTGTGTTCTCGTTAACCTGCCAGCCTGCTGGTGCTCCCTTCCATCAAATCCCCATTAACTCCCTCACAACAGAAAAGATTGCCCCTTATTATCTCTTCTAGAATGTAGCCCTCACTCATGTTTGTATTCTCTCCCAAACTGATGGAAAAAGCTTCCATATACTAAAGCTTCCAGAGAAGAGAAGTGACACAAACCATGTACTCTGTTGGCGAGCCACAGTGCCCAACCAAGAGGTTATGATGAATCATGCCTTTCTATGGGGCTTCTTCTGTTAATCTACAAAATACACATGGAAGAGCCCCATCTCTCTCTCTGAACAAATACTTTTGTTTTTCCAAAAGAGAAGGGTGACATTTATGGTTACTTGTGTCTAAATTTAGAATCTTGAGGAGATGCATGTATCATTTGGTTTCATTTTCCTTTCATTTTGCTTAGTTTGATTAATACAAACCGTATTATCAAATGACAGTAGTTTCTTATCTATCTTTGCCTAAAAAGTGTCGGTTTTGTGCTGAACAAATCCAGATAGGGTGTATATAAACAGTGATTATAACTTTAATTTTGGGAAAATTATAATCTTTAGCAGAAATGATTAAAAAACAACTCCAAGGAAGTGTATGAAGAATTTATGAAACATATCAGAATATACTCTGTAGGGTCTTGTCAGGATTGTCCTCCGTTATTCTTTTCAGCAGTGATCGTGTTAATTATTTTTTTAAAAGACATGGAAAAACAGATTTGGATCACCTTGATTTTACCTGCCCAAAGTGAGTTGCTTCAACCCCACTCCTCTCTTTATATAGCTTTGTTTTATCTTTTATGAAGTCTTATTTTAGACTGAGTTTCACCCCGGGCAACCTGCACGAACTCCTCGACAGCCTTGCCGGACTTGGCTTCCCGAAATGTGGGGGCATTGTGGAAGCCACCCACATCCCCATCTGAGCCCTGGAACACCGCACCAGGGACTATGTCAACCGCAAGGGATACTACTCCATGGTGCTGTAGGCCCTCGTTCACTACTATGGAATCTTCCTGAATATCTATGTGGGCAGGCCGGGGAAGGACTATGATGCATGGATCCTGCACAACTCCACCCTGTACAGGCGCATGCAGGCAGGCATCTTCTTCCCTGATCACACCATCACAATTAGGGACGTGCAGGTGCCTGTCCTGATACTTGGGGATGCTGCCTACCCCTTGCTCCCCTGGCTGATGAAGCCATACACAGGCCACATGGATGACAGCAGGGACCTCTTCAATCGGAGGCTCAACCGGTGCCACAGCATCATCGAGCATGCCTTCAGATGCCTGAAGACTTGCTGGAGGGCCCTCCTGACCAGCCTGTGGCTCGGCGAGAGCAACCTCCTGGAGGTTGTCAGCACATGCTGTTGCCTGCACAACCTCTGTGAGCTGCAGGGGGAAAGGGTCCTCCGCGTCTGGGAGGCCGAGGCCAAGTGGCTCTCTGTGCAGTATGAGCAGCCTGACGACACCCTACCCCAGACTTGGCCGGTTCAGCGGCAAGCACAACTCATCTGGGGTGCGCTGAGGGCCCACTTAGACAGTGAGGAGCACTGAGGAGTGGGCCTGCTACTAGAACCCATCACCTCCACCACCCGCCCATGCCTGCCCCCCACCATGCACCCGTCTCCCCCGCTGTCCCCACACCAATAAAAAGCATGACACACTGTATAATGGTGTTCAGGGGTTTTATTCAGAGGGGAAAATGGGCGTTGGGAGCTGCAGGGGTTGGGAGGTTTGGGAGGAGTGAAGAGGGTCAGGGGGAGGGTCCAGTGCTAGTGGCCTCCAGAAGGCAGGTCCCAGGCTTGCAGATGTCCGGCCCGGATCCTGGCATGCTGGTGAGGAGGGCTGCCTCTGGGGTACAGGGCAGGGCCCCAAAGGCACATGCGCTCCTCCAGGGACTGGGTCTGCTGCTCCATGAGGTTGAGCACACACTCGAGCAGCCTCTGCTCGGCCCTCCGCTGTCCCTCCTCAACCCTCCGGTGGGCATCATCCTGCTCCTGCCGCACTGCCACGTGTGCCTCGGTCTGCCCTGCAACTGGGAAGTGACTGCCTCATCCCCCCAAATGGCCAGCAGGTCCAGGATTTCTTGGTGGCTCCAGGATGGGGCCCGCCTGCGGCGCTGGCTCTGCTTTGCCGTGCTCCCAAGCAGCAGGTCTGGCCAGCTCTGGGGAGCAGGGTGGTCGGGGTGTGTCCTGCCTTGTGGTTGGCCAGGGCAGGCTCTTCCTGTGCCAGGAACTCTGGGAGGGAGGTCAGGAGGCCATGGAGGTCGACTTAGGGCTACTCTGCATCTACACTGGCTTAAGTCAACTTAATAAGGTCGACTTAAGCATTAAGTCGACCTAAAAGGAGGTGTTATTAAGTCGACTTAACTTTCCTTAAGTCAACTTAAGGAACTCCTTAAGTCGACTTAAGGAAAGCCCAGTGTGGACACGGAGTAGTTTAAGTCGACTTAAGCCTCCTTAAGTCGACTTAATTCATAAGTATAGATGCATTCATAGACGCTAAGGTCAGAAGGGACCAGTGTGAGCCTCTAGTCTAGTCTGCCGTCCTGCACAATACAGGCCACACCCACACCTCACCCACTCACTCCTGTAATAAAGCTCTACACTATGACTGAATTATTAAGGTCCTTAAATCATGGTTTAAGGACTTTAAAGTACAGAGAGAATCCACCAGCACGTTGGCGGTGATGTAGTTCATGGCACGCTGGAATATAAATCTATAGTGTACTAGACTGCTGTGCATTAAATAGCCACATAAGTCTAGCTACCATTCACTGAAATTCCTCTAGTGTGTGGTAGCAGGTTTTTAGAGTGAGTTAATGCAAGGCAGGCTAGCGAGCCATAAATTTACACTGCAGGTTGCAGTACAATAAATTGATATATAGATGAACCCTATGTGTGGCCTTGAGCAGTCAATATTGCCACCTCCTTGACTCAGTTTCTTTCCCTGTTAAAGAGGGAGGGTAATGAAATCCTCATCCTATGAAAACTGAGGTCAGGTCTATACTGTAGACTTACATTGGTATAAATATGCTGGTCAGGGGTGTGAAAAATCCACACCCCTGAGCACTGCAATTATACCAATCTAACCTCTGATGTAGAGAGCACTATGTGAATGGGAGGGCTCTCCCACCAACATAGCTTCTGCCTCTTGCAGAGCTGGATTAACTATGCCAATGGGAGATGTGGTAACATCTTCATTATAGCACTACACTGTTTTAAGTGCAAACTTGTCCTCAGTGGTCTGCTTGTAAAACTCTTTGGAAAATCTTAAATGCTTTCTAACACTTGTACTGTATTCACTCCTACAGGCCACAGCCACACCGTGCTAGCGGTTGTACTAATAATTATTAAATGACAGTCCCTGCCTCAAAGAACTTACAGTATAAGTGTTAAGTATTATTTAGCTGTTTAAGTGCAAAATATTAGTAAACCCCTATTTTAATAAACCTAATTACAGCAATACATTTGAGGCAGGAAAGAAAAATGCCCAATGGAGTCTTTGCAAAGATGTAGAGGGAGAAGAGACTTATTCTGTGGAGAGTTAGTCTAAAAAAAGAGAATAATTTCTAGCTATCTTAATCTTTTCAGCAGGAGGAGGATTTAAAAATGGTGATAAGATGTTCTTTCCAAGTGTCCCACATTCATGATTAAACTCAGACTTGCAACGACAAATCTCCATATCCACAAGATGTCTGAATTGCTTGAATGAAGGATGAGCACGTTGTGCAATTTTCTTGGCAGCATGTCAGTATTAAAAGCACTCTGAAATGAAAAATGTCTTTTCAAATTTCAATAGCAATTCTTTCAACAAAAAGGTTAACATGGATTTTTTTTTTTGACTAGCCCTTTATGAGAAGGACAGTTAGTAGGGTGGCTGGAGAGAAATGGTTTTAGCATTTGGCCAAATGAATAGGATATGGAACAATTTAGCCCTGGAATATTAAGGGGGGAAGAGAAGAAGAAAGAAAATACATGTGTATAGAACTGAGTAATTAATAATTCAAAGCAAATAATTGACTGGGTGAGCTAAATCTCCCTCCCCTTCCCTCTCTCTCTCTCCATGAATTGTCTGTGGGATGCTTATGTTTTTCTTGACTTGATTCTGAAATTATTTGCCAGTTGTTCTTAGTTCGTAGATTATTTGTAAACTGAGCTGTGGTAGTTAGTTATAATTCGTGGGCACGTGGTATTATTTCTATTCTTGGCCTGGGTTCAGTGTCGCTCTTAGAATCAGACTGGAATGTTGAGTACTCGGCAGTACAAGATCAGAAACTGCCTTATGCAACTGTCTTCTGATGAGAAGCTTTCTGGGGCAGGGCTTGTCTTCCTGTTGTTTATGCATACAGTACTTGGTGCAATGAGGTCTTCATTTTTGATTGGGATCCTTGGGTGCTACCATATAGGAAATCAATTTAACCTAAAATTTGCCCTCCATGAAAATCCCTGCCATTAAACTTGTTCAGTAGACTCCTTATCATTGAAGTATTCATGTTCCTTGAATACTTATAGCCAGTGTTCCCTCTAAGCTGCGCGGGTGCGTGGCCACGCAGCGGCTGTCGCACCCCCCGCGCAGCAGTGATGGACCCCCGCGCAGCCTGGCAGCCCCCGCCGCTCCCTCCAGACCCCCGGGGCTGCGGCTTTGCCGCAGCAGACCCGGCCTGCGCCGGGCCTCTGGGTTGGCCCTCCCCGCCCCCATGGTGGGACAGGCAGGCTCAGGCTCGGCTCAGGTGCATGGGCCTGCCTGTCTGCCTGCCCCACGCGGCCGGGGCAGCGGGGTGGCTGTGGCCACTGTGGGCTCCCACCCGCCGACCGCCTCGACTTCCCTGCCCGGAGCTGGGGCCGGGATCATCCGACGGCCTCGGCCTCCCAGCATGGGGCCGGGATCAGCCTCCGGGACTGGGGTCTGCTCCGCCCCACCGGCGACTTCCCAGGGCCGTGGTAGGGTCCTCCCCTGCAAGCGGCCTTGGCTTCTCTCTTTCTTTCTCTTCCTTCTTTCTCTTCTTTGCCTGCCTTCTTTTTTCTTTCTTCCTCTCTTTCTCTTCCTTCTTTCTCTTTTTTCCTTATTTGTCTTCCTTTTTCTTTCCTTTTTTTCTCTCTTCTTTCCTTCCTCTTTCTTCTCTTCCTTCTTTTTTCTTTCTTTCTTTCCTCTTCCTTCCTTCCTCCTTCTTTCTCTTCCTGTTTCCTCTTCTTTCCTTCTTTCTCTCTCTCTTTCTTTGCTTCCTTCCTTTCTCTTCCTTCTCTTCTTTCCTTCCTCTTTCTTCTTTCTCTTCCTTCTTTTTTCTTTCTTTCTTTCTCTTCTTTTCTTCTTTTTCTTCCTTCTTTCTCTTCC
>ML685821.1:10156907-10349673 GCA_007922175.1 Pelusios castaneus
CTCTTCTTTCCTTCTCTTTCTTTTTCTCTTCATTCCTTTTCTCTCTCTTCCTTCCTTCTCTTTTTCCTTCCTTCCTTCCTTCCTTCCTTCCTTCCTTCCTTCCTTTTTAAAAAAAAAACTTAAAAAAAATTAATTTTAAATAAAAACCTTTCTAAAAATTAAATTTAAATTCATTCAAATTCAATTAAACACAATTAATTAATTCTATTTACAATTACTTTAACTTCTATTAATGCCTATAATTTCTGTTGTGTGAGTTTACACAAAAATTTTATTCAGAAAAAGTTTTGCACAAGGCTTGAAAATTTTGCACACAAGCCGCCAAACCTTAGAGGGAACATTGCTTATAGCCTTTCGATATTATTAGCCATAATAATTGTTTGTGTCTACGCAGGATTATTTTATGGGAGCCCAACGGATGCAATGATCTACAGGCAACTAGCAATGGGTGTGTTTACACTTAGAAATTAAGTCGACTTAATTTACTCCGCGTCTACACTGGGCTTTCCTTAATTCGACTTAAGCTGTTCCTTAAGTCAAATTAAAGAAAAGTTAGTTTGAATTAATAACATCTCATTTTAATTCGAACTAGCGCTTAAGTCGACTTTATTAAGTCGACTTAAGCCAGTGGAGACGCGGAGTAGTGCCTAGTTGGACCTTTTAAAATCGACTTAAAATGTTAAGTTGACTTAATAAGGCCAAAAAGGGGCCACGTCTACACTTGAAAAGTTATCAACTTTTGTTAAGTTGACTTAATAAGTTCCACTTTAAGTTGACTTTAAGTTGACCTTATTAAGTCGACTTCATAAAATCGACCTAACTTTTCAAGTGTAGACATAGCCAATATGAGGCTGATTTGGCACTTGGTGTGCTGGTCAAGGCACTGGCCTGGGACTCATGAGAACAGAGTCCTGGGACTGCCAGAGATATCCTGTGAGACTTTGGCCAAATCAGCCCATCTCTCTATACCTTGGATCTTCACCAGTAATACTTCCTTGGTCTGTTTTGTCTATTAGACTATAAACTCTTTGGTGGAGGGACTGCCTCTTATTATCTGTTTGTACAGCACCTTTTTATTTTGGAGTTTTATTTGGTGGCATTTAGGTGCTACTGTAATACAAATAATAAAAATCTATTGACCACATATGCCTCACCTTGTGTAACTCTAGCTTATCATTAGACTTTTGGTACTCAGTAACATCCTGGTGTGACAGTCTGATAGCCGTGACCTTTCCAAGGTACGCCCACTCTCTTTGTCTTTGATCTCTATCCTACCACATGTTTTTCTGCAAGTACTATAGGCTGTCATAAGCAGCTCTACTTTCATTTTGATTGTTTCCAGCTCCTGTTCTCATCTAGTGACTTTCATATTCTGGTTAATGTCCAAAGGAAATCATCCCAAAACTAGTTGTAACTTACAGCAATTCAATCTGTCTCGGGAGGGCAGTTTTCAAGTGTTTGCTGATGACATTGCACACTGTAACAGATAAAAAGCAAACCAATCATGTCAAATGTTGCTTTAATGATTCATTACCTGGACAGTATATTTTTGCAATGATTTTGATGAATGCAACACTTGAAATATGAATGCAGCAGTATGTCTGGAGGCAGCTCCAAAGTAGAAAGGAAGCTGGCACTTGTAAAAGGTATATCATTTACAGGGAGAATGTAATCATTCCTGTAGCTACTTTATGAAGTGCTGGGGGAAAATATGCAGTACTCTTAGCTTGTAAAAGAGGGCTGGCCAAAACATACTCAAGTAGATGCCTAAAAGGATGACTATTTGAGGAGGAAGTTGCTCTTTTCATATTGACTCCATCTGCTTCTATGGCCCCATCGTAGTATCTGAATGCTTCAAATGTTTGTGAATTTCCCCCAGAACACCCCATTGAGGTTGGGAAGTGCACTTGCCCTCCATTTTACAGACAGGGAGCTGAGGTACAGGGAACTAAGTGACTTACCGAAAATCACACAGGAAGCCTGACACAGCCAGAAATAGTATCCAGGTTGCTAGGATTTCAGGCAGTGCCTTAACTGCAAGACCAGCCTTCTTCGAGACTGTAGAGGAACTTTGGGTTAATGGCACAGAAGAGGTTTGCATGATTTTAAGATGAATGTGCTGTTATGACCTACTTTGCAGGAACACCTATTAACAATAAAATGCTACTGGACTGTATTTTTACTCTTGCCTTAGTAAACTGTAAAAACAGACACCAGGCAACAGTTCACTATTTCCCTTCTTTTTCTCTTTATTCTACAAAATAACTTATTGTGTTAAAGGTTTTGATGGAAAAGCAGTGCAACTTAATTTTAATTGAATCTATTGTATTATCCCTTATTTTGGACTTGCGAAATGCTGACAATTATTCCTTATCTTCTGGTTGAAGATGTATTTCTTCATCTCCGGGTACAATCTGTCAGGATTATTATTGGTGTTGGGGAGAAGAATGTTCCTTCATTTGACAGATGGCTTATGAGATTCTGGAAGGTTTTAACCATGGAAAAAATTATTAGTGGGAAGACAGGTTGGTGTGACAAAAATCTGAACCTTTCATCACCTATGATGAAGCCAGAAGCTGGATTTGAAAGCCAATACTCTTTAAGAACTTCTTATCTGAAGAACTCCCACTTGAATGGTGGAGCTGTACATCATTGCTATTGCAACAAAAGAGAACCTGTACTGTTGGGTAAAAGCTCCCTGACACTACGCCATGCTGCAGTGTCTCCCCTTGGCTTCTGTCAGAACTTTTTGATGTGGCCTCTTCACAGTATTTCCCAAGGCAAATTTCAATTCCCCAGTCCTGCTGCTGAGGCCAGACATTCTTTAGCTGCTCAATTTGAGCTGTGCTTTCTGAATTAGATACTGTAAATCAGTAAGCAAAAGGGGTGTAAACTTATTGGATTCTACAGCTAAAATGAGATGGGTACATGAAGTCTTGCCCACTGGTTATTTATCATAATAAGAAATGATTTGAGCTCCACAGAGATGCACTTTTAAATTTTTTTTTTAAAGACAAGCTTCTTTCTGTTATATCACAAGCTCATAATGAAATTTCAGCTTTAATTTCACAGTATCTCTTTATCTCTCAGTTATGCATTTCTGTTTGGGGGAAATCTTTCCAATAGCTTTTATTATTTCCTGAAGTTTAATAATGGGAAGAACATTCTTCATTAATCATCAGAAAGAAAAGCAAGTCTTCCTGTAAGCAAATAATTTTGTTGTTATTGCTTCTGATATAGCTCTTTATGCTTCTAAGCTTCTTTGGTGATTAAAACCACAAGAATAGCTATACTGGGTCAGATCAATGGTTCATGTGGATTACTATCATGTGGATTACATGTGGATTGCCTTCTGACAGCAGCCAGTACCAGGTGCTTCGGGAGGGAATGAATAGAACAGACAATCATAAAGTAATCTATCCCATGGCACATTCTTAGCTTCTGGCAAAATACCAGATATGGCTTTTTTTTATATCAGTAATTTTTGATTTTGCTTATTAAAACCAAAGCCCTCATAATTGAGCATTGCTTTGAGAATTAATTACTGTCCTCCCATTTATTGAGTTCTTCTGTTTGGTTATACAGGAGAATTTTCACAGTGGAAACTGAGAATACATTAATAGTAATAACAACGAGACTCCTGTGGCACCTTAAAGACTAACAAATTTCTTTGGGCATAAGCTTTTGTGGGCTCCACCCCACTTGCATCTGACGAAGTAGGTTGGAGCCCACGAAAGCTGATGCCTGAAGAGATTTGTTAGTCTTTAAGGTGCCACAGGACTCTTATTTTTTTTGTTGTATGCAGACTGACATGGAAACCCCTCTGGAACTTGTCACCATGCAAGGCATTAATAGTAATATCTCATTGAGAACTCTGCTGTGGGCCTTGACTCTGCCATTGTGAGTTGAAGTCAATGAGGAAATTCCTTGTAGAAAGACAGCAGAACTGAGATAGGAATATAACAGTTAGAACTGAGAGATCAGGACAAAGTTCCCCATTAGAAAATATACTGAATATTAATGTCATATACTTGATCTTAATCTTCTGCCATGTACTCTCACCTCCTTGTAATTCATATGTGGAGCAGAGTAGGCCAAGTATTTTTTTTTAAATCATCACACAAATTGCAACACCACATTTTGATGTATTAAATCTCATTTTCGCAAACTCTACTTTTTGCAAGTTTCAGCCATTTTCATTACATTTCTCTGCTAAATTTCACTTGGTTACCAGATCTGAAGGATTCTCCATTGAAATCTATAATGAGTTGTGCTTAAAAACCAGTGACTCATTGGAAACCAGAAATACATTTTGCTGGTGAAAAATCTGGGTATTTGCTGGAAATGGAAACTCCTAGAATTTTTCAGAAGAAAGTTTGCTTTTGTTTTATTTTAAAACAAACAAACAAACAAACAAACAAACAAAACCCCCAAGCCCTCTGCAACTCATCAATTTTTACTATATATTCATATGTATTCATTATATATTTATTTGATTTTCATAAATATCAGTTGCTAACCATTTCTAAGGTGCACGTTTCAACAGCAATTCTAAATATTTGCCATTTAACCTACATACATGTGGACAGAAAACCAGACCTGACACATGAAACTGAAGAAATGTAAATTGCTATATAGGCTACTGATCTTAGTTGAGGTATCTACGTGCAAGTGTAGTACGCACAAATAGTAGTAATAACAGCAGTAAAGGAGGGTTGGATTTCATGTAACTCCAAGTGTCTCTGGGTTTTCTCAGTATCCATGCAATTGGGCCCCATTTAAGAAAGGCGTTCCTAATTTTTCTTTGCTATTCTCTGTAGTTTAGTTGCAATAAGAACAGTCCCTGTGAATGCTCTTTTAAAAATTATCCATCATTTTCTGTAATAATAAACTCAAAGCTGACCCTCTTACACCAACTGAATGGCTCACAGACCAGTTGGAGAGCATGGTCTATTGTTTAGCTTTGAAATGGCGACCTGAAGTGGCTTAACTGATGTCACAGCTGACTGCAGGTTTGGTACTATCTAATTATTAATATATACCTTGTATTATTGTCTGCAGGCCTCAACCAGATCACATCATTATTGTGTTAGGTGTTGTATAGACACGAAGTCTACAGCTACGTTAAACCCAAATATTCAAAAAAACAGGTTCCAAAAGATCATGATGTCTCTAAAAATATATTTGGGTATTGCTTTTGTCTTCCGGCTTTTGATCCTTTAGCATTCACATTTTTATCTTTTCTCCAAAATAATGAGAGCTAAAGACTTATTTTCATGTAGTCTCACTGTTTCAGGAGCAAGGTCTTGAAGAAAAACACCAAATATTGGAACCCTTCTGATTAAATCCAAAACGTTGCAGCAGTAGGTCTATAATCTATACACCTGCCTACAGAATCTAACCCTAGGCCTGCTTCACAGTAGTCTCTGAGACTGTGTTATTATGGGAAACTTGCTATGTTTGGTTCATGAGGTTATTCTTATCTAATGGTGTGAGCCTGGTGCAGCTCATGCTTCAGTGTCCCCTCATTAAGGAGTTCATGATATCGGTCAGATTTGGGATCTTTGTTGCCAGTGGTTAGAAGTGCAACATGGGTTAGGAAGCTGTGCAGGAACCAGTTTATATTGATTAGAGAGGAGAGGTGAATAGTGAGGGGGCAAAATCATGATCTAGCCACATTGTTTCATGCAAATCCAGTTCGTGTTATTGGTTTTTGTTCTGTGAACATCCACGTGGCCAGTTTTGCTCACATGAACATTTGAAGTGGGAGTTTCTCAGCTTCCTGCATGAATGGGTAAATTCATGTGTGACTGAGTGGATTTGTGCTGGAAGCTTTCACCCACCTAGCCTAACTATTCTGGCTTTGTGTATTTTGAGCTGAGGGTGTTAGGAAGCAGGAGGAGAATGAGGAAGCCAGTGACTGGCAAAAAACCAAATACGTTCAACAGAAAGATCACTTGGCATGAACAGCAGTGGGGTGGGAGATGGGGGTGAGAGGCAAATGTTTGCTGTCCGGGAATATTTAGAACAAATTTCAGCTCCACAACATGGGACAGAAGTGTCTCCAATGGGACAGATATTGAGGCTCAGTGTTTGCCTAGACTGCCTTATGGAATAGCCATTGCACATTCCATGTGAACATACAGTTTTCTTACCATACAGGTGCCCACCAGAATGAACCTGAGGGCTGCAGAAGGGGAAAGAGGCCCCCAGCCTGAGGATAAGGGACAGCAAACAGAACTGTAATTCAGGAGGAAGAGGGCCTGTGGTGGTAGCAAGGTGACCATGGGCTAATTGTCGAGGCCATTTGTGTATTTGACCAGTAGATGATGCAAGGCAAGGATATGCTTGCCAGGAGCAGGCCTCAAACACAAGAGACCAGAAATGCACAGAGGATGAGGAACTCCTGCAGAACGGTGGGAAGGTGTTGACAGTGGGTTTTAGGCAGCATGTTACTAAAAACCAGCAACACGTGGAGGAGTATCCTATTGGATCAATGAGCAGTAGCTTAAACTCTACTCCAGAAACCTTAAACATCTGGAAAGCCTATTCTGATCTCCCTACCGAAGCTGCAGCTGATTATCGCCAATTGAAGGCAGAGCTCTTCGCTCTTTTTGGTGTAACAATGGCTGTATGGGCCCAGAGATACCATGAGCGGAGGTTCCAGGAGGGAAGGGCTCCGAGGTCCCAGTTGTTTGATCTCGCCCACCTTGCGCACAAATGGTTACAACACGAGGCCTGCCCTCCCAAGGAGATTTTAGAGACCTTCGTCATTGACCACACAACCTACACAAGGTGACTACCGCTGGATCTCCGTGTCTGGGTAAGCCAAAATGACCCCTCTTCTTATGACAAGCTGACTGCACTCGTGGAGAGGTGACTAATAGCCAGGGGCACATCCTGAATACCCCTGAGAGACTCACTCCAACCCAAATGACCCCCTCCGACCTTAGGGGATCAAAAGGTGGAGAACTTTGGGAGGATGGTATGGACAATAAGGCTTGGGCAGAGAGAACGTGGTCCGACCCACCAGCCCAAAGGATAGGGGGATATCAAGGACCCCCTACAGGTGTTATGCATGTGGGGAGTGGGGACATATAGCAGCCCAATGCACAAGAGCTCATGCAGTGTAACCTATGAGACTGGGAAAACCCCTGTGACCTACTCCAGCTGGTGAGAGTTGCAATAACCCCACACAAATACATATTCCCTGTGAAGCTGAACGGGCTTGAAACTGTGGCCCTGGTAGATTCAGGAAGTGCTATTATGCTCATTTCAGGGAGGTTAGTGAAGCGTAGCCTATTGTCCCAAGCCAAACGCACGGGGGTAACCTCTGTCTATGAGATGGTCAGCTATTACCCAACCATCTCAATCAATATTGAGACGCAGCATGGCATCACCACAGGGTACAGCAGGGGTGGTCCCTAAACTTCCATACCCTGTGCTCATAGGGAGAGACTTCCCAAGGTTTGAGACTCTACTCCCCCCAGAGGGAACAGAAGAAGAGGTGAACCTCAATCCTATGACCCAATCCTCATGGACAACCACCCTCCAGTATTCTCCAGGTTTGACCAAGAATTGTTCTATTCCCCTGGGAGAGGTAGAAAGACATAGGCAGAAAGAAGGGCAGCTAAGGCTTTGGGGACTAGGATCCTGACTCACAGCCAAAAGCCTGCCCTGGTGGGCAGGGAAGCCTGAAGAGCAGTTGATTAGTGCACCCCAACCACAGACGGGGCAGAGGCAGACCTTGATATGAATCCCACTGACCCAAGGGAAGGGGAAGAACTGGGCTGTCTTGGGCTTGGACAGCTGAGTCCAGTATGGAGAACCTGTGGTAGGGACCAGGTGGAGGACCTCAGATATGATAATGCCAGGAAGGAAGTAGCAGAGATAAATGGAGTACCTGCAGAGGGGAAAACCTGGGGACCGGGACCATATTTCTTAGTGAAGAGAGACCTACTATACCACATTGCAGAGATACAGGGAGAAGAGATACTGCAACTTCTAGTGCCAGAGAAACACCAAAGGGCTGTGCTGAGCCTCGCACATAGCCACCTCTTTGGAGGACATCCAGGGGTAGAAAAAACCCTAGCGAGAATCCTGAGGAGGTTCTTCTGGCCAGGAGTTCATGAAGATGTTCGGTGCTATTGTGCTAGCTGTTCCAAGTGCCAGTTGCATAGCCTCAGGCCACACTTGAGGACCCGACTAGTGCCCTTACCTATCATCAAAGTCCCCTTTGAATGGCTTACAATGGACTTAGTGGGACCCCTGGAAAAGACAACCCGGGGACACCAATATATCCTGGTCATTCTTGATTATGCCACTTGATACCATGTTTGCCATCCGGGAGGTTCCCCAGGCCTGCACGGGATTCTCCTCCTTTGAATTATTATATGGACAACACCCCAGAGGTATTTTAGATATAGCCAGAGAGATCTGGGAGGAAGAACCCACCCCAGGGAAGAACGTGGTTGAGCACATGCTACAAATGAGAGAGCGAATAGCCTGGGTCACCCTCATTGTGTGGGAGCACTTGGAGAAAGCTTAGGAGTCCCAACAAACCCACTATAACCACCAGGCAACTGTCCGATGATTCCAGCCAGGAGATCAAGTGATGATTCTAGTGCCCACCACTGAGAGTAAACTGTTGGCCCAGTGGCAGGGGCCCTATGAAGTGATGGAACCCATGAGGGGAGACCAACTATAAGATATGTCAGCCAGGGCGCCGTAAGCAGGAGCAAATACATCATGTGAACTTGCTGAAGCCCTGGAAGGATAGAGAGGCATGTGTGGCTCTCCCCCAGGAGGAGAAAAGCCCAGAGAGAGTGAGGATATCTCTTGACCTAACGCCAGAACAAAAGGCCAAAGCAGCGGCGATGATTGACCAGTACCAAGACGTATTCTCAACCAAACCAGGCTGTATAACTGAGGTATCCCATCCCATAATTAGAGCTAGGGTAACAATGCGACCCTATTGAATTCTGGAGGCCAAGAGGAAGGAAATCAAGGAAGAGGTGGAGAAGATGTTGGTGCTGGGAGTCATTGAGGAGTCCCATAGTCAGTGGTCTAGCCCAATTTTATTGGTACCAAATTGGTCGGATGGCATGACGAGGTTCTGCAATGACTTCCACCGTTTAAATGGGATTTCTCAATTTGATGCATACCTCATACCCCATATAGATGAACTTGTGGCCTGATTAGGCAAAGCCTGTTACCTAACCACCCTCGACTTGACTAAGGGTTACTGGAAAATCCCTCTAGCCCCAGAAGCAAAAGAGAAAATGTGTTTGCCACCCTGGAGGGGCTATTCCAGTACCCTGTTCTACCCTTCGGTCTACACAGGGCCCCGGCTATCTTTCAGTGTCTAATGGACAAGTTGCTGTGGCCCCGTGCTAGTTTTGCTGCTGCATACTTGGATGACGTGGTTATTCACGCCCCTGACTGGGTGTGTCACCTAGAGAAAGTGAGAGCAGTACTAAACAGCCTGAGGCAGTTTGGCCTCACCCTAAATCCAGCCAAATGTGCTGTGGATCTGGCCGAGGCTAGGTACCTTGGATATATCGTAGGGAAAGATGTTGCAAAACCCCACTTGAACAAACTGGAAGCTATCCAGAACTGGCCCTGACCTAACTGGAAAAAGCAGGTCAGGGCATTTTTAGGTGTAGTAGGATACTATAGATGCTTTATTCCCCATTTTGCCTCTAGAGCCAGTTCCCTGGCAGATCTGATAAAAGCCCGAGGTCCCGAGATGGTGCAGTGGTCCGATATGGCTAAAAAAGCCTTCGCAGTTCTATGAACGGCCCTTTGGCAAGATCCTGTACTCTTTTCCGCAGACTTCACAAAGGAATTCATACTCCAGACAGACACCTCTGAGGGGGGGCTGGGAGCAGTCCTCTCACAGATGGTGGGAGAGGAGGCACACCCAGTGATGTGCGTCAGCCGGAAGCTCCTCCCATGAGAACAAAGATATGTGGTGGTGGAGAGAGTATGCCTGGCCATCAAGTGGGCCATAGAAGCCCTCCGGTACTACCTGTGGGGATGGCACTTTACCCTGGTGACTGATCATGCCCCTCTGCAATGGATGCAGTGGAACAAAGAAAAAAACTCACAAATTACCAGATTGTTTTTGTCCCTCCAACCGTTTTGGTTCATCATATGGCACCAAGTTGGCAGTCACCATGGCAATGCTGATGGCTTGTCTTGAATGCACTGTTTGTCGTCCCAGGTTGCCCGACCCCTTGGGATTGTGCAGGGGGGGATATGTGACAGAGTCAGACCTGAGGGCTACAGGAGGGTGCTGGAGGGTAGGTATGTTAGCCCCAGACTTAGCAAAGCCCTGTTCCCAGGGTAGCTGGGGTGGAGCTGCTTTGAGTCAATTAAGGTACCTGAGTCCAATTAAGGCACCCGGGGTCAGTTGGGGCAGCTGATGCCAATTAAGAGTAGCAGTTTAAAAGGCCCCTGTTGCATCCAGGTGGTGGGAGTTTGAGCGTGTTGTTTGGAGGTGGAGATAGGAGCAGGTTCATGGAGGAGAACAGAGCAAAGAAGAGTGGAGGGGAGCTGAGCAGTAGCAGTTACTGACAGCACCTAGGAGGTACAGGCAGTCAGGGCAAGTTTGTCCAGATGGACCTTAGGGCCCCAGACCCAGTGGCCTGTGGGGCAGAGATCCCAGCCCAGGGTAGGAAGGACTGAGGATCCATGGTGCTGGGGGTTTGGAGGTGGGAGAAGTGTGCTTCAGCTGGCTGCCACTACATGAAGTGAGGGACCCAAGGAGACTGAGAGTGCTCAGTCTGCCACAATACACATGAAGTTTGTATGTGTCTGATAAGAGAATGTGTTGTCTACTAGACAATCAATACACCTGGTTAATATATTTTTCTCTGCTTTTTCTCTTGCTATACACTGGAAAAGACCCCATCCATTTTTAAATCTTGGGGCATGGGAAGGGGAGGGGTTAATGGTTCTCCAAAAGAGGAAAAGAGAAGACTGAATTGTTCATCATAATGGCATGTTGTGCCTCTTTGTCTGAGAGACTCCATTTCCTAACTGATTTCTTCAGGAGTTATTTATCAAGGTTATCAAAGAAAGGAAGATAAATTAGACAATATGATTCAAGTGACACAGTCCACATAGCAAATTCCAAGTACTGAAGACTCAAAGCAGTGCTTGCTATCAAATTTCTGCAACAGGCACTCTGCAATCACTAAATAAAATTAAAAGGAACACATCTGGTGAATAGTAAGATTGCAATCAGGAGTTTCATGAGCTGTAATGTTAATCATAGTGATCTACTGTGTCCTGTTAATGAGCATCATTGAAAACCTTTGAAAGAAATCACCTCTAGCTTTCCCTTACCAAAGAAATACATTACAGGGTCGGCTCAGGGTCTTAAAGTGTTATAGGGACAGAAGCTGATAGGTGTTCTCTTAAGGGCCAAAGGACCTAAAAATAAATACCATAGAACCTCAGAGTATCAAACAACAGATTTATAAACTGAGCAATCAACCACACACCTCATTTAGAACCGGAAGTACACAATCAGGCAGCCGCAGAGAGAAAAGGGAAAAAAGCAAATACAGTACAGCACTGTGTTAAACAGAAACTACTACTAAAAATAAATAAATAAATAAAGGCAACCTTTTTCTTCTGCATAGTAGTGTTCCACAGCTGTATTAAGTTAATGTTCACTTGTAAACTTTTGAAAGAACAACCATAATGTTTTGTTCAGAGTAAGAAACATTTCAGAGTTATGAACAACCTCAATTCCTGAGATTTTTGTAACTCTGATGTTCTACTGTACAACTTTTGAAGGTGTTTGTGCTTTTTTCAAACCTTGCATGAAAAAAAGACATATTTTTCTTCTGGACTGTAACTATAAAATCAATCTACAGGAAAGTATACAAAACAAAAGCTAGTAAGACAGACAGCTGGCTGACAGGCTGCAAACTGAATTGTGTCTCAAGAAAGTATTCCTAGAAATTACCTAGCTCTGTTTTATCCAGTTGTTCTCAAAATCTGGAGTATAGACCTGAGAAATTCCTGATGATACTCAGACACCCCAGACCAGGTGAGGGTGTGAGAAGGGCGGGGGGGGGGGGGGGAAGGGGAGAATGGGAAGAGGAATTGCTTCAATTCAGCACACATGGTATTGAAAGGCATGAAACCCACTGTAGATGTCCCTCACATTAGAATCGAAGACCACAGTTAAGTCTTACTCACGCCTTTGATAGAGTAATAAATTAAATACATATTGTCAGGATAGGTCTCTACTGGGGGAGAGGGTGTTGGATTCATTTTTTGGCGGGAGGCTGGAATTTATGGGAGTTGGAAGGATTGGGAGGAGTGGGGGCAAGGTTAGTTTTGATGAGATGGATCTGTTTCCTGGCCACAGATACATGCTCTGGGTCTGTTAAAGATGGTTAATCTCCACTGACTCTACCTGACTCTACTGAATACTGGTAAATCTTCTCTTTTCTGGGGTGAGGGGGGGGGGAGGGGCTAGTGGATTGTAAATACAATGAGACATATTGACTAAAAATAAACATCACTAACAAATTCAGCCAATTAACAAAACTTGCCCCCACTGATATCTAGGGTGGAGGGGAGGATATTGGACTCTGTCAGTAATAGCTCTCTCTGAGTCTCAAAGGCTCTCTGACCACATGGACTCTTTTTTAAATCCCCTAAATGGTGCCTCTTGCAGTGGCCACCTTGGCTGCTGAGGTGGATCTGCCAGTGCTTGCTGCTCTTAGTGGCAGATGTAATTGTTGGTGACTAGATGGGTGTGTGTGTGTGTGTGTGTGTGTGTGTGAGAGACTTTCGTTACTGAATGTAGCATTGTGGATGTCCTCGAGAAACAGAGCCAGTGTCCTTGCTGGTTTAATAGCAATGTCTTCCTCTTGTTGCGCACGGCTTATCTCCATTCAGTCTGGTCCACTGCTTTGAGTGTTCATGCCCTTAGGCTAGTTTGGAGACTTTGAGCTGATTCCCATGTCTTCCCTTTTTGTGGGCACTATTACACGATACTTTCTGTTCTTGGGGCCAGATTGTTCTCTGCCCTTTCAGTAGTGCAATTTGGGGTAGGGAGCAGGTAGGGCACAAATTGTCTCACTCTGACCCTTCACATGCTGTGTTCGTGATCAGCAGACAATTGTAGTCACTGTCTTTCCAGGACCACAGGGACTGCTCCTTCCCTTCTCCCTTGGAGTGCATATCACCCCCAAACTGGGAGGAAGGGTACAAGTCCTTAGTGCCTTCCCCAACCCTGGTGCAGTGATGAATTTGGGATTGTGCATATCTTCAGTGGCCCGTACTAAAGGCTCTGCTTGGCAGAAGCTATCCAAGACTTAGTAACCATACTACTATGGTGTGTGTTAGATTAAGAAGGGTAAATGCTGAACTTTAAATGGTGCACATTGCCCTATAAATAGGGTTTTTCTGTAAGTAAGTGTGGCCATGTGAGTGTAGCTGTGCATTTTGGGAGAACATGACAGCCTCCTGAAGGCTGTATTACATATAATGTTATGATGAAATCCCATGTTTTCATATCATGGGTGACTTCTGTGTTTTGAGGAGTTTGTGTTGCGATGTGAAAAGTCGGTCCCACATGAGAGGGTTTTTTTCTGTGTTCAGAAATGGTGCTTCTAATTCTCCTGGGTAGGCTGAACCCCACCATCTATGCAGAGCTGACGTGGCTCATTCAAGCCCTGAGTGCCTATTAGTGCAGTGCAGAACATGACAGGTTTGTTTTGAGGCAACTTTCAAGGTTTTGAAATTTGCTTTCATTCAGGTGCAGATGTCTTTTTGCCAAATGGAATCATGCCAAAGGTCTGTTTTCAGATCAAAACCTCAGCTTTTCAGTTCAGGAAACATTTTTGGGTTATGTCTGTCCACCTGTCTGACTGAGTGACTCTCGCTAGTAGGCAGGACACTGGCCATGGTTGTGGGAAATAATCCAGGTTCCAGTCCCTCCTCTATCTGATTGAGTGATCTGGGATGAAAAACCTCTTACTCTGACTCCAGAGCAGGACTGGAAAACCTGGGCTGGTTCCCACATCCCAGGAAGGATAAGTCTCTGTAAAATGTTTAGGCTTTGATGAGATGTCATGAGAAATGTTCATACTAGCTTTGTATGCAGAGTAGCTGTAGCTGTCTCAGCCCAGAGAAACAAACAAGGAGTCCTGTGGCACTTTTAAAGACTAACAAATTGTTTATCGAATGAGTTTTTGTGGGAGAAAAATCGCACTTTGTCAGACACTTTTAAGATCAAATAAATTTGTTAGTCTTTAAAAGTGCCACAGGACTCCTTGTTTGTTTTGCTGAACTAGACTAACATGGCTACCCCTTTGGAATCACTCCAGAGACACAAGGTAGGGGAGGGAACATCTGTCATTTGGACCAACTTCTGTTGGTGAGAGACACAAGCTTTTGGGCCACATGCAGCTCTTCACCCCCTGCCCCCCACCTCCTCTTTGGGCCACATGCAGCTCTTCACCCCCTGCCCCCCACCACCTTACAAACAGTTGTAAAATTCACAACCAGCTCTAGTACTGATGGACCACTGATCTTCTCCAGTCGCAGTGCCCATGTCATGAGGGGGGCGAAAAAGTGACTTTAAAGTAGCCTTATGTCTGAAGTTCCTTTTCTTTTAACTTAATTATTTTCACAGTACACTGTGAAGAGTGTAGAGTACACTCTACAGCACATCATCAAGGATCTACAACCTATACTACACAACGATCCCTCACTCTCTCAAGCCTTGGGAGACAGACCTCTCCTTGCTTACAGACAGGCCCCCAACTTAAATGGATACTCACCAGCAACTACAGACCAAACATTAAAGCAGGAACATGTCCCTGCAACAGACCATGTTGCCAACTTTGCCCTCATATCTACACAAAAGACACCGTCACAGGGCCTAATCAAGCTAGTTACTCCATCAAGGGTTCATTCACCTGCTCATCCACCAATGTGATTTATGCCATCATGTGCCGGAAATGCCCCTCTGCCTTATATATTGGACAAACAGGACAGTCTCTGCGCCAAAGAATAAATGGACACAAATCTGACATCAGAAATGGCAACACTAAAAAACCAATAGGGGAACACTTCAATCTCTGCTCACTCCATTGATGACTTGTTAATATCTGTGCTCAAACAAATGACTAACAAATCACAGCTTCAAAGAGAAACTGCAGAAGTAGAATTTATATGTAAATTTGATTCCATTGCCTCAGGATTAAACAGGGACTACGGATTTTATTCTCATTACAACAGGTGATTTGACCTCACCTTCCTCTATATGCTGTTCCCCAGTGTTTGAATCCCAACACCTATTCTGATTAGCTGTTACAGCCTGACCTGATCCTGTGTCCTACATTCAGGGTCGTCCCTTGGGGGGAATGGGGCCCAAGGCCAATCAGCCTCAGCGGGGCCCCCCACCCCCGCCATGCTGGAGGGAAGTGCTTTGGGCTGGGCCGGTCGGCCCCTGGGGAGCTGGCCCTGGCCCCGGAAGCCACGGCCATGGCCCTGGTGCAGGGGAAAGGGGCAGCCGGGGCATCGGGGAGCCACTGCCCCATGGGTGTGGCCTGAGCCATGGGTCCCCACCACCCTGGGACTGTGGCTTCGGCTCCCTGCCAGCCTGGCTGCACTTCTCCCTCCACCCTGGGCCTGCAGGGAGTCGAGGCCACGGCTCAGGCTGCGGTCCCAATGTGGCGGGGACTCAGGGAGCTGAGGCCGAGGCTCAGCCCGCCCACCTGCCTGCCGGCGGGGCGTCGGCCGTGGGCATGCTGCGGGCGGGGACCCATCTCGCCAGACTGCATGTGGCCTGGTGAGGGGTGTGGCCATGGGCAGGGTGCAGCAGGCCGACCCAGAGGCCATGTCCCCTGCACCTGTCCCGCCCCTGGGCCTTCCTGCTCTGCCGTGGGGATGGGGAGGAGGAGGGCCAGCCCAGGGGCCAGGGGAAGCGCTCCCAGCTCGCTTAGCTGCCAAAGGCAGTGGGGAGCTGGGTGAAGTGCAGCCGTGGGGCCTGCACTGCCCTGCAGGGAGCGGGACAGCGTGGGGCCCACATAACCACGGGACCCGGGGCGATTGCCCCTTTTGCCCCCGCAAGGATGGCCCTGCCTACATTTCCCTGCATTTAATTTCCTCCCATTCTGTAAGTTCCCCATCTTTAATGCATCTGATGAAGTGGGATTTTCTCCCACAAAAGCTCATGTGATAAATAAATTTGCTAGTCTTTAAAAGTGCCACAGGATTCCTTGTTTGATTGGCTGACCTAGACTAACACAGCTACCCATTTGAAACTTGTTCTTTATTAAGTACAGATAAATGGTATACATGGGATTTGACTGTATTTAGGAAAGGAAGATGCATTTCTTTTTGAATGTACAAACTGGAATGGAAATAAAAATCTTCCAAGCTACTGTAGGCTGTTTGGAAACATTAAAGCAAATTTTATTACAGGGATTAGTTTACATTACACTCACTTATTAAATAAACCCTAAAGACATCTTTATAAAAACTACTGTATATAAAGACAAAAGCAGTGCAACAGCAGTGTAAAACATATTTGTATTTTTGTTTTCTGGCTATCATTTCAGAAAGACCACATGATTCCTAACATGAAGTCAGAATATAAAGCAAACAATAATACAGGAGTAGATCCAAAACTAGATTAGCAAATCACAGGACATCCGCACGTATTGAATTTAAATACCAGTTGGCATGTAAATGATACTTTCAGCATATTAACAAAAATGAAACACTGTAACCCTAGAATTTCTAATGATATTAGAAAATCAAAAATTTGACGTTTGACTATTCAAATATACTTTTGTACTGTCTATTTTGCTAGTGTTAGTATTGTACTATTTATGACAGAAAAGTATTGGAGGTTTAGATTAGAGTGTTTGCAAGGCTTATAAAAGAGTTACTCCAGGTAATTGTGTTTTGAATTATTCAAACTTTCATGCATCAGCTTGGTTGTTAAATTGAATTGAATAACTGGCTTCAAACTCTGTTTTGAAGTGTACTTTACTATGCCACTTATTAACCTCACAATTTTTTTTATATGGAGACACCTCAAAAATACATCCATAAAAAAACTTAATTATTTAAAACAGCTACTACAATAAGCTTAAGTACACATTGAGATCAACAGGCCAAACTGTTTGACTCATGTTTCATTAGTGAAATCTGTCCGAAGTATGAATAATTGTGACTGCATGCCTGCACTTTCTTTTGCTAATTTCTTTTGTCCTATTTTATACAATAGTATTTAATTATTAGGAAGTCAGACACAAATTGTTTTAATAAAACATAAAATGATAGGGAATTTGTAAAATAAGTTAGAGACAAGTAACACCAGTAGAATATGAACAAGATAATACACATTAAGATGGGCAGAAGTTCGTTTTCAGAGGGCTAGAATGGGATTAGTAACTTCCATAATATGGTGTTTTTGTGTTCCATGTTATCATATGGGTAAGAGCATCAACAAAACCTTTTTTTTTTAAAAAAAAAAGCCTGTGTTGTGGACCTGATGCTTAGAAGTGCTAAGTGAATCAGGCTGTTAAGGTAAAAGCAAATTAGAATATGATGTAATTTATTTATTTTACTGTAATAATTTTACACACGCTAAATATAGAGAACTCTTGTCACACAGCCTTATTTGATGACTGGTATATTGCAGATATTGTTTACGTAGTCATTGTTTTTCTAAAACCTTAGAATACAAAAGATGGGGACGGTGAGGGAGGGAGGAAGTGGGGAAATTACCTGTGATACATGTTGGGTTTTTTCTTTTTTAGTTTAAGGCCCAAGTAATATTAGTTTTTTGTCAGGATCCAATATTCCAGTACAATATATAGGCAATACATTTTTTATTGATGACAGATGAACAATCGTTCTTCTGTTATGGATTTATCCACATATGTAAATTTTTAGGAAATATGAAAACTTCAGCCAGTGAATAGCTAACTAATATCAATCTCTTATGTATAGAGATTAAAAAAAACAAAAAAAATTGCTCACCAGTTACAATGTATGCACATACTAGAAATAAAGCATAAAACTGCTCATTAATAACACACAATTCCCAAAGGGAAAAAGCCTTACAAAATACAGTAAGTCACACAAACCAGTATCTAATACAAATTCCTTCATGAACGTAAGTTTTTGTTTTTTTACAAAGATCTCTACGGTGGCAATAACCTCACAATAAAAGTAGGCAGTTTTCAAATACACACTTATGAAGATTTTGTTTTTAAGGAGATTGTTTGAATGATTTATGTACAGGAAACAATTCTGTTGATTGTAAAGTTGAGTTGCAGAAAATATTAATTTATTTTAGTACTTCCTCATGGATAATATTCTCTGTGGGCTTGATTCTTACACTGGTGTAAGTCTGAATTTACTCCTGTGAAGTTATAGTGTTGTCAAATGGTGTTCAAGATCAGAATCTGGCCCAGAGATTCTATTTCATGTTATGTAAGATTAAAAATCTATCAAGTGCCATTCGGAAATGGTACCTGACACATTGTTTCAGCATTACTAAAGCTGAGACCCAAATGCATAAAACTCAAGATTCTTAATTTTAAAGGGTTGCCAACAAACTGAAAACTATTAATTTTAAGAAAAAGGGATTTTAAAACTCACTCACTCCTGAGATCCTTTGCTGTCTTTTGTGATTTTTTTCCCCAGTCGCATTCTTCTCTTATTTCGCTGTCTTCATTGCCTCACTCCATTGCTTCATGAACGATCCACAAACATGAAAGAGGAAATTGACTCCACAGGAGAAAAGGTGAGACCGACTATACACAAAGGCCTACTCTATAAAAAGTTAACTTGATCCAACTATGTTGCTCAAGGGTCTTCAAAAATTCACGCCCCTAAGCAATGTAGTTAAGTTAACCTAACCTCTGGTGTCAACAGCTCTTGGTCAACAGAAGAATTCTTCCATCAGCCTAGATACTGCTTTCAGGGAGGTGAATTAACTACGCTGACAAGAGAACCCATCCTGTCAGCATAGCGTCTACACTGAATTACTACAGTGGCACAGATGCGGTGTTTCAAGTTTAGAGAAGCCCGAGTGCAGGCAAATCTGTAAAGCAGTGAAATATTTTTTCTCTAATCTTTTTATTGTAAGCACAATGCACTTGTAGAGATATAATAGGTAGAAATCAAACTTCTCTGTACTATTTTAAGTTGACTTTAAAGTCTGACATGCATCCTGTTGTGCTGAGGTATGGCCTCACACAGTGAATGAAACATAATGGTGTGTGCTAATCTAAGAACTCAGCAGTTTTGGGTTCAGAGATGCAGTAGGTCTGATCCTTGGTAGTGCTAAGTGCCTCTATTACTATTCTTGTTTGTGAGACGTTGTTCTCAAACTTCTGTAGACTGCATCCTGTGCTAGCAGTGTGAGTGTGTATGGTCCATAAACAGTGGAAACACCATGTTACTGCTGTGATTGGGAGAGGGGAATAAGCAGCAAAGAGCTTGAGCAAGGATACACTGTGTTTTAGATGTAACCACAAGTGGGTCTCGGAAGAGAAGGCAGATAGGCATGTTGCCCACAGAGGCATGGCCCGAATCTGTGTTATTTCTCTGTGATTTTTCCTGGCCCTTACTAGCAAGTTGAGAATGAGAATTTTCATCTCACAGCTCCAGCGTATGTATGTTTTCCCTTCCATGCAAACACAGCCCCTTTTTTGTGGCTTTTTTTTTGCTTTTGAGCACTAAGCAGGGGCATAGCCAGCCCCTATTTTCTGGCCGGGCCCTTGTGTCTGCATGGTGGGCTTGGCTGTGGGAATCTGCCTGAGATTCTCCATTTGCTAGGTAGCAACTTCAGCTCTTGTGAGGCGGAGGGAGGGGGAGAGGCAGTGAGATCACTGCAATGGTGGCAGTGGCATGAACTTTGCCGCTGCTGGGTGCTGGGGCGGGTGGGCCTTATCTCCAAATGAGTGGACCCAAGCCCACCCTTGGATACACCCCTGGCAGTAAGTACCGTTTTTGCAAAAAGCCAATGCTGTAGTTGTACCAGTATCTGAAAACTATCTTTAGCATCCCTTTGATGGTGCTCTCTTATTGTCCCACCTTCAACTAAAGTGCTTTGAATGGTGCTGCTACAGACTCACGAATTGCTGTTTTTAGAAATCAAAGAGCTCTGTGGCTCAAAGTGAATTAAGAATTTAAAAAATATTGACTTCCTTTACTTGGAGTGCTACATTTCTCACCATGTATAATAAATAGCACAGTGCGACCTTTTAAAGACTACTATGGCTCTACAAATTGAATCTCATGCGGGGAAGAGGGGGCATCTGAATACTGTTCACAGAGAGGGGGCTGCAGGCATTCGGAATGGAGCAGGAGTAAGCCTAATGCCTGCAAGGGTGCAGAGATAAAAGCATGCTTACCTGTGACACTCGCCACACCTTTTCATTAGGTATAGCATGTCTTTCCCCAAGTGATATTTTGCGTTGACTGGTTGGTATGCAAGGAGACGGGACATAAAATGCCCTTGTCCTAGTCAGGCAGGCCTCCTTTGAGGACTGCACTGTTGCAGGCAAGATTAGCTCGCTTCCCTTTCTTCTGCTCCCCAGCACTGATGCCTCTCTGTGCCTTTTCCCTATCTAATGCACTTACAGAAGGCAGCCATCACTTGGCCCAAAGTAGCCAGTAATAATGTACCCATTAGTTGTTCAGTATGTGTATATATATATATATATATATATATATATATATATAAATGCACTCAATTCAAAGATACTCAGTACACATGGAAAGTGATATTGATGATGCTCTCAAATATATGTGACTAGTCATAATCAAATCATTTGGTGTTGGGTGAAATAGTATTAGCCGTGCTGAATGAATCTGGCACTAGAAGGGCTACGTTGAGTACTTTGATTCTAGCAGAATTCCTCTGGTTGGTTGTCATCATCAGGTGCTTTGTATAAACAAAGTCTTGATGCATGACTTAATTTCATAGGAATGACTGATATAAAATATACTGTATATCTTCATATTTAAATCCCTTTCATTAAAAAAAAAACAAGTCAATACACGGTGATTGAATATCCCATTGCTGCTCTGGCTTGCAAAGCAACTCTCCTGTTCCTGAAGAGGATAAATCATGAAGCCAACCAATTGCTAAATAACTATGGATTATTGCCTTATAAAACATAGGGGGTAATGGTGTTTATTGCTATTGTAATATGAGGGAATTTTCTTTTTTCATTTCCTATCATGTTAAGGAAGGGGAGAGGTTGTCCTTTTTGTTGTTGTTGTTATGATGATTTTAAAATATTTGTACCCTCTACTGAAGGGCAAGTGCAGTTGAGGCCATTTGTTGTGCTCAAGAATTTGTCGATGTCCTATCAATCTCATTGCTGTGACTAAAATGACCGGAAACAGGGACTGAAATGATTATTACCCTGTACTCCGATTAGATGAGAGGAGTCCCTTTGTTTTGTAATGTGTGATATTAAGGGAACGGTGACTGGGAATGTCAGCAGCTACCCTATTGTGACATAATGTTCACCAGAGAACTTCGGAAAAACTCACATTCATTATTCTGACACTTAGTTTAGGCTCAAATGGTAATTGATGGATGGGGAGGCCAAGGAAATTGATCTGCCAAAGGTTTTTCTTGTAGTCCTTGTCCACCTTGGCTTGGATCTTACAAGAGCAACTTGCATTTCACTGTATTAAGCTTTCCCTCAAATGCATTATCTTCTTTCAAAATAATGATCTTGACCTAGAATTAAAATATTGCTTACAGACAGTTTTCTGAATTCTTTCAACATTGTTTGCTTTTGTGAGTTGGTAAGATGGTGATTCTTGTCAGATGTCTTGACCAAACCTCCATCTTGCTGAGTCATCTTTGTTTGTCTGTCATTCACTTGGATAGTTCGCTCGTGAAAGCTGCTCGCTGCATTCTAAACTTACCTCTCCCATCTTGAGGCACGTCATTATAATTTTCTGAAAAATATAAAAATGTTTGCCTGTAAGTGTCAAGAAGACAGTGTGGCTCTATTTTCCATAACTGTAAACCTACGTTGTCTCATTGTTTATTTTGAAGCCGACACTTCTAAATCGAGCTGAGCAAGTAATTTATATTTTTAGTTTGGTGACTGAACTAAAATATCTGTGGGGAGAGGGCTGTTTGTTTTGAGCTTTAACCAAAATATATGTATGTTCTTGCTGAACTGAAAATCAGAAAAAAAAATTAATTGGGGTTGATTCAAAATGATATTTTTAAAACTACTTGTGATTAGTTCAGGTGCCCTAAAAATGCAGTTTTCAGCAAATATTCCTATTCCTATTTCCAAATTTCTTTTTGGCCCAGCTCTACTTCTAAGACCCTGAACTTGCAAGCACTTAAACACATGCTTAACTTTTAAAATGTAAATTTTAAATAGTCCTATTGATGACAATTTGACTATTCAGATGTGTAAGAGTTTGCTTGGTTGAAGTTTAAAATGGGGACTAAAATTAGTTTCCTTCCCAAATTTCTCCTCCTTCACTGTGGATACCAGTTGTTTATGCTGATTGTCTTGCTGCTCAAGAAGGTGGCAAGAGGACAGTTGCCTGTTTCTTAAAAAAGGGCATGAACTATTTGTTGTGAAAAGCAAATCAGAGGAAACAAATGTAGAGCAAATTATTAGCATTATTAGCATTAGCATTATTATAAACAATAATTTTTAAATAAAAATGATATTTTTGTATTTCTTGTGCTTTTAAAAAACTATTTAAAATATAAATTTGAAATGGACATATGTTAAGGCCCAAACTTACTACAATTTATTATTGTTTTTTATATTTCATATAAAATTATTATGGAGTAAAATTTGCTACCAAATTTTAAAGAATGCCAGATCACTGACCTGATGGAATTCAGCAGCTAAGCACCTGGAACCAGAATTTGATGTCCTAAACCAGTGTTTGACAGCAATATCCCCTCCTGTGTGTGCAGGTAGAATATTTTCTTCATTTCAGTTTATTAAACAACTTCAGTTCAAAGACTAAACTTCATTAAAACTTAATAAACCATGTTAGTTGCAAAAACAGGAAACCTTGTTCCCCTTTTGCAGTACATGAATAAAAGCTAGGTGTGAAAGGAATAGATGTATTGAAGAGCAGAGTGACTGTAAATAGTTAGTATTAGTACGCACCTACATAACTTGCTGGGTCCTATCTGGGTCCAGCAAAAACTAAGGAATAACAAATGAAAAATCATGTTTGCTCTAACTGTTTTTAAAGAGGGCCCTGGATCAGCAGGTCCATGTGGAAGTTACCCCAAGATATATTGAATAAAGCACCCAGAAAGCCAAGCGTTAAAGAAAGCCACACGCCTAAAGAAGAGAGAGCATTTTAGTCTTGTCAAGGGTAAATGTTACTGAACAAAGGTCCCAGCGTAAGAAGGCAGGGACATCTTTTACAGTGTATAACATATTTCTATAAAGCCTCTCTGGACAAAAACAGGGCATTCAAAGAGCCTGCTTGTAACTTTTTGCTCTTCTATCAAATAAAGATTCACTTCTGTGAAGCAACCAGTTAAGACCTACAGATGCTTGCAAATAAGTTGATTTTTGACACCACAGAACAAATTCATTTTGACTTTACATTGAACCAAAGCATATGTTTCAACCATTCTAATGACCCCTCAGTTACCCCGCCTTGTTTTTCAAAATCATTGTCTATCCACACCAGATCTCCAACCAGACATCCTTCCTTACCCACTCCTTGTTTTCCTAGATAAGAGTTCTTTTTTTTCAAAAGCATTTTGAGCCACCCTAGCAAGAAATAAGGAATAACAAATTAAAAAATATTTTTGCTCTATCTCTTTTAATTGTTTTTAAAGAGGACCCTGTATCAAAAGGTCCATGTGGCAGCTATCCCTGATATGTTGAATAAAACACCCAGAAAGGCATGGGGTTAAAGAAAGTCACACGTCTAAAAAAGAGAGAGAATTTTAGCTTTGTCATGGATAAATGTTACTTCCAAAGGGCCCTGCATGAGAAGGCCTGTACTTAGATGTACGCTATATATAGCCCTTTTAGGTTATTTTTTCCCTTTATAGGCTGTATTCAAATAAAGTTTAACATGCAAACCAATGGATCCCCTTGTTAACAAGCATGTTGTACATTAAAAAGAGACAAAGGAGTCTGCTTAATGAGTAGAAATAAAGCTATAGTAGCAGGTTTTATTTTGGATAACAGCTTATGGAAGGAAAGAGGCTATTTCTTTGTCATTTTAAAATAGCCCCGCTTTGTAAAGAGGGGGGACTTGCAAGAACCCTTGAAATAGGAAACAACTGTTGAGAATTACAGAAACATGCCCCTTGCTTGTAAAGAGAGACCTGCAAGAGACAGTGAAATAACACATAACTTTTTTTTTTAAGTTGTGTATACTGCATATCCACCTGTATATTTGCTTGATAGAGGGCCAAAGCATATATTTTACCCTTTCTCTTTTGAAGAGGGTCCTGGATAAGAAAGCATGTGTGGCAGTATCCCTTACCCTGAAACACATGCTCGCACACACCCAGAGAAAGGTATATGTTTGTACCAAAACATTTAAAGCGGGCTGACAGGCTGGATCTGTGTTACCCTGGCTGGCAGAAGTAGTTTTTTTTTTTTTTAAAGGACTCTGCAGCAGAAACTGCTTCTGCCAGACAGGGTAACACAGATCCAGACTGTCAGCCTGCTTTAACCCTTTCTCTGCCTTTAAAACTTTTTCCTCTCTTCAATGCCTCTGCTTGGATTTAGTCTAGCTGCCGTATCAAGCTAGCCCCTCTTCTCCTCTTCAGTAGTTTTAACTGGCAGGCTTTGCTTTATACCTATATTTGCCTTTTTTCCTCACTTTTTTCCCCCATTTTCCTCTCTTTCCCCAGCTAGCCCTCTTTTCTAGCCTTTGCTTGTCTATAAATCAGCAGCTGTATCAAGCTGGTCCTCTCCCAGCTTTTTCTAGCTACATCATCCTTTTTTCATTTTTCATCACATTTTTCACCCTTTTCCTCTCTTCCTAGCTGTGGCTAGGCCTTTCAAGCTTCTTTTCTAGCCTTTGCTTGTCTATAAACATTAGCAACTGTATCAAACTAGTCCCCTCACTGCTCACTGAATTCATTTTTACATACTCCGTGATTCCAACCAAACCCTCATTACAGACCCAAACCTTTTGCTCTAACAAATTTGACCTTCATTTTTGAAAAGGCTGTCTTTTTTTTAGCTGCCTCCTGATTGACTCAGCGGAGAGGAGGGGTTTCATCGTAAGGCGCGTCGCCCCCAGTCCGGCTCTCAGTTCCCTTCTGGCCTCTGATCTGGTAACATCTCCTCCACAGCCTTTGCTCCTTTCTCTCCATACCCCTTTACTCTCTCAGCCTTCGCTCCTTTCTCTCCATACCCCTTTACTCTCTCAGCCTTCGCTCCTTTCTCTCCATACCCCTGTACTCTCTCAGCCTTCGCTTCTTTCTCTCCCTCCACCTTTACTCTCTCAGCCTTTGCTCCAATCCCCTTTACTCTCTCACACACCGCCTTTTACCACAGGCCCTTTTCCTTTCTCAACCCCAGCTTTCCTCCATTTCTCCTCACCCGCTCAAATGGTCAGTGACATCCCAGCCTTTCTCTGGGCCTGAGGCCCAAGCCTGGGCTCATTTGTTCAAGCACAAGCACTACACACACACTTTTTCCTCTCTCTCAATCCCAGCTTTCCTCCATTTCTCCACACCCGCTCAAAACGACTGATGCCCCACCCCAACCTTTCTCTTGGCCCGAGGTCCAACCCCTGTCTCGTGTCCAAGCACAAGCACTACACACACACACAAGGCCAAAAATGCACAAGAACAGACCCGACCAATCTTGATATAAAATGGTTATCAACATGGCCGCCAGCGCAGACCCGCCCAATCGTGATATAAAACAGATATCAAATAGTCGCCAGGACCCCTAAACCGGAAACCGAGCTGTCAAAAATGAATAGTGATTAATGCTATGTAGGTGTATACTCCTATCAGTTTAATTCACTAACTATGAATTATACTTCCATTGTTTAAATACAAAACACATTCAGAAGCTTTTTTTCTTGTATAGTCAGGGTATTTAGGGTAGCTTTATTTAATTTAAAAGAAGTAAAATGTTGCTTTTTGTATTTTTAATTGCACTTGAATGTCAATCCAAACACAGCTTGAGACAAATCAGAAGTAAAAGATTAACTATCTAGT
The DNA here is from genome assembly GCA_007922175.1 of Pelusios castaneus. Lineage (NCBI taxonomy): Eukaryota > Metazoa > Chordata > Testudines > Pelomedusidae > Pelusios > Pelusios castaneus. Next base: position 10,183,129 of record ML685821.1, read on the forward strand.
AAATAAGAAATGCATCATCCAGCATTTTCTAATATGAAAATAAAAACATTAAGAATTTCAATATAAGTTAAGCTATATAATTGATTAAATTTGTATAGATCCATTGTTTGCTTGTGGTTAACAAAAAGAAGCATCACACTTGGTGTAAAGGTTATATTTTTAGTTGGAAATCAATGTTGTAATAGTTACTAACCTATGAGGATCAACCTTCTTTTGGAAAATAATTAAAAAGTAAAAATGCAAAATACAATTAAAATGAATGATTTCAATCAGTTTCCTGCTTCTTGATTTTAAAGCATGATGAAAATCAGTGATTTTAAACTATTTGGATTTAAATGAATTTACCCTGACTACTAGACAGTTGATCTGTTAAGTAATAATGACTGTAGACTGTGCTGAAAATACGACATACTAGGGACCTGTTCCTCTCGTTCTTACTCCTGTGAGTTAATGTCACTTACCGGAATAGCCTCATTGGAGCCACTGGGACTATTGGCCTGACCAAGTTTTACTCGTGTGAATAAAGGTTGAAAGATAAACCCCTACACAAGTGCTAATTAAAATGCTTTTTCTTATTGATGTTACTAAATTATGCATGGGGCATTGAATAGGAAGCTAGTGTTGTATCCAGATACTCACTCTGCCAGTGACTCATTTTGTGGCCTTGAGAAAGTCCCTTAACTTTTCACATTTCTGAAGCAGCTGTTAAGATAGTTTCCTCATAGAAGTAATGGGTTAGTTATTCAGTCTAACAATAACAATTACTATTAAATGTGCTAGAGTGTTATCAAGCAACAGCCTTTGCACATGACTATGGGTCTGATCCTGAGCACCTGCATGTCAATGTTGTTGCTATTTTTCTACAGACATATACTAAGGGGAATAGTCTGCCCCAGAGAGGTAAACGGAGAAAGCCTGAGGAAGGTGGAGGTGAAAGAGGCCAAGTGGCTTGCTCAAGATCGCACAATAGAATCCAGCCTCCTGATTCCCAGCCCAGGACCTTATCTCTTAGTGCAGCGGTTCCAACCTTTTCCTTTATGCCAGCCATTACACTGTCATCGAATCTTTTGTGGACCACCATGTAAGCCAGAAGTTTTGAACATTTTTAACATAGACTATGGCTGACAGGAGTCAAATTTATATATCAAGGAGGATTAAATATGCAGCTGTTTCTAAGAATGTATTATGCTCATTCACAAACATATTGTACTCGTCACAATACATTTACCTGCAGTAATTATCTCTCCCCCACTCCCCGGACCACCTGCAGTATCCTCACAGATCACCAGCGGTCCACGGACCACAGGTTGGGAGCCACTGTATTAGTCCATGCCTCCTATGGATAGTGAGAGATCTGTTTTCTTGGGGTGTGGCCAGTGACAAATGCTGCTCAGAACAATGATGCATAGTACGAATAGGAAGATAAAGTAGTTGATGTCTTGGGATAGCCCAATTTTAAAAATCTCTCAGGAGTAAAATATTGTTTATTGTAGTGTGCCATAGTGTATGTAGGCTGAGGCACAATATATACTGTTCTAACAGGAATAATTCTCCTTTACTTAAGAATGTAAGAATGGCCATGGTTGGTCAGATGATTGGATGATCTAGCCTAGAATGCCGTCTTCAGACAGTGGATGGTGCAGGAGCACATCAAGGGCAGAGGGGACAGGTTCTCAGGCTCAGGCCCTTCATAATGTGCAGGAGTCTGGGAGTAAAGACCCCTCCAGTGCCCCCTGCACATCATGAAGTGCCAGCCTTCCTCCCACCCCCAGGGGTGAGGCTGCCCCTGTCTGAGCTGTGGGTGGAGCAGGAGAAGCGAGCACCATGCTATGGGTATGTGTGGGAGGGGATAGTATAGTCAACTATGTATTTGCACCTCCTCCCCCACAGGTACAGACCCCTACTTCCTGGGGCAGCTGGGGGGCATAGCTGGGACTTCTTCTGCCCTGTGGTGGGGGTGCGTGTAGTGGGGGAGGCACAAATGCAGGCTTGGCCACAGGTGCCAGAGACCCATGGTACACCATTGGGCTGATGTTTCAGCAGGAATGAACAGAAAAGGGTAATTATTGAATGGTTCCAAGTTCGGGCAGTCAGAGCTTTAAGGACACCTAGAGCATGGGGCTACATCCCTGACGATTCTAGCTAATAGCCACTGATGAATATATCCTTCATGGACATATCTCTGTCTCGTTTGAATCCACCTATACTTTGTGGCCGTCACAATATCTGCTGGCAATGAGTTCCACAGGTTGACTGAATGCTGTGTGAAGAAATACTTTGTTTTAAATTTCCTGCCTATTAATTTCATTGGGTGATCCCTAGTTCTTGTGTTATGAGAAGCAGCAAATAACACTTACTTTCTCCACAACACCATGATTTTATACAGTGCTTTTTTTGTGATTGTATGCAGGGGTACAGACTACCAGCACCTTTTTTTTGCTGGCCCTGCTGCCCAGCTGAGGGAGTGGGATCAGCAGGGGAAAGGAGCATGCCTTTGGAAGAAGGTGGGTGGCAGAAGCATGTTTCAAATTCACTATCAAGATATGAATACTGGCACCTTTTTTACCAAAAAAACCCACTGATTTTGTAGCTTTCTATCATATCCCCTCTTAGTTATCTCTCTTCTACAATGAACAGTACAAGTCTTATGGAAGCTGGGTTTTGCCCTTCTTTGTAGTTTTGTACTTTTTCTAATTCTAATACAGTTTCTTTGAGATAAGGTGACCAGACCTACATGCAATGTTCAAAGTGTGGGTGTACCATGAATTTACATAGTGGCTTTATGATATTTTTTGATCTTCTATCTCTTCTCTAAAGAGTTCTAACATTCTGTTAGCTTTCCAGGCTGCTGCTGCACACTGAGAAAATAGTGTGGCTAGTTCTCTGACAAAGTTGTCCAGGATCTTTCCTGAATGGTAACAGCTAACTGAAACCCCACCATTGTGTATGTACAGTTGGAATTATGTTTTCCAAGGTGCATCACTTTGCATTGATCAACATTGAATTTCACTGAGCATTTTATTGCCCAGTCACCCAGTTTTGTGAGATCCCTCTGTAACTTATTGTAGTCAGCTTTTGCATTTCCCTATCTTGAGTAATTTTGTATCATCTGCGTATGTTGCCACCTTATTGCTTTTTCCTTTCCCCTCATATGATTTACAAATATTTTTTTTTAATTTGGGGTATACATGTAATATGAACCTTAGTTACTATATTTTTAAAAGTTTCCATGCAGCTTGCAGGCATTTTACTCTTTCTGATGTTCTTTTTAATGTCCTTTTAACTAAGGTCCTCATTTTTGTGTAGTTCCCCATTTTTTAAAAAAGTTAAATACTACTGTAATAGGATTTTCTGGTATTTCCCCTGTACAAGGAGATTAAATTTAATTACATTATGGTCACTATTACAGAGTGGTTCAGCTATATTAACCTCTTGGACCAGATCCTGTGTGCCACTTAGGACTAAATCAAGAATTGCCCTCTTCCTTGGGGGTTCCAGTATTAGCTGCTCCAAGAAGCAGTCAATAATGGTCTCCAGAAATTTCATCTCTGCATCCTGCTTTAGGTGACACGTACCAGGTCACTATGGGAATACTTGAAACCCTCCATTATTATTGGGGTTTCTGTTTTTGTAGCCTTTCTAATCTCCATGGCTATGTCTACACTTGTTAATTAATTTAAGTCAATTTAGCATGTCTACACTTAAATTTTAAGTCAACTTTGGGGGGACCCTACAAAGTCGACCTAGAGCATCCACACTGGATGCCTAGGTAGACTTCTAGGGGCTAGGTGGACCTGGGATAGGTCCACGGTGGCAGGGGGGGCACCCTTTGCCAAGTGCCAGGTGGCTCAGCATTTGCCCCATTGTATCTGGGTACAATGGGGCAAAAGGGGACAGGGACCCTGGCAGGGCATAGGGGCAGGGTGGGCAGGGTTCTGCCCTGCCCTGTGGGGGGGCATGCCATGCTCCCTGTGCCAGCCCCCCTGGCAGGGAGGGCAGTAGGGGAGTCCTGGAGAGCCCTAAGTTGACTTAGAGTCAACTTAGGGCTACTCCAGGTCTACACTGGCTTAAGTCGACTTTAGGAAGTTGACTTAAGCCAAAAGTCGACTTAAAAGGACGTTTTACAAAGTCAACTTAATTTTTCCTTAAGTGACTTAAGGAAAGTGTAGTGTAGACGCAGAGTAAATTAAGTCGACTATTTATAAGTGTAGATGCACCCCATGAGTGTTTCACAATCATTGTCACCAACCTGGTGAGATGGTAGGAAGTAAATTCCTACTGCTATAATACTTCCATGAGAAATTGGTAGTTCTTTACATTTTGGGCATTCACAAGTCTATGTGCTACATTATACAGATAACATTCCATTCATGCGCTATAAAGAAGCATGTTTTATAGACCCAAAGTATCTGTGGGTATCGCTGTTTGCTCCTATCTAGCAGATAGCTATCTGTCAAAACAACTCTGAATGCAGGACTTGATTTTCCTTTTTGTTACTTCAGTTTTATGCCAGGGGTAATGCTATTGAAATTGCAGTGATGAATCAGTCAGGATGATCTGTGCCCCCTGTGTATTTCTCAGGCTTAGTGAGCAATGGTGTCTTAGAATCTTGTGCAAAGTAATTGTGAATGATGTATGCTCCACTTACCATGTGCCCTTTGGAGAGGTAAACTGTGAGACCTGAACACCCATGGTTGGAGTTCTGGGAGGATCTGTAAGGACACTCTGAGGGAGTGAGGAGTTCAGCACTGGAAACAAGGATGGGGCAGTTGGATGGCAAAGTCAATAGCTCTTGGGTTGGAGATGAAGGTGTTCTGGCTAGAGGATCAGCACCTTGAGGGCAGTTCTAAGGAACTCAAGCTAGGGGCAGTGCCTGGACTAATTTAGACTGCCAAGGCTTAAAGCACATGAGATCCAGCGATTGGATCCCTTCACAGCAGTGCAGTATGTGGGTAAGATGGGGCACTCTGCTAGATCTGTGACCTCATTGAGTGCACAGGATTTTTTAAAATTCTTCTCATGAATGGACAGTCTGAATTCTTGCATTCCCTAACTTTTGAATGCTCGACACTGTAAACTTAAAATTCCTTTTAATGTCATTTTTGGGTGTAATTTCCCAAGGTTTACAAAACCTTTTTTTTTAAAACAAGGGATTAGTAATGTATTCAAATAAGAAACCAAACCTGTTTCTTAAACAGAAGTTGTCAGGTGGAGACTCCGCACGGTGACTCACTCAGTCTTGCACATGCTCAGTACCTCCTCATATCTCATTCCTCAAGGTAGGATTCTCATGTGTAGCAGCTGAATGGGGGCATAGATTTAGTCTATGTCTGTGGGCTTCTACAGATGAGATTTCCAAAAGCTGCTGCTAAATTACATAGTAGTTGTAGACGTGGTGGGGAAATGTGCATTATGTGGGAGTCATTTCTAAAGCACACTAACATGTTGGGTATGAATAGATGCATGGAGATCTTGCTGGTGTGCACTAAAGGTTCCCTATCTACCTTTAAAGCTCACTAGGAAATCTTTAATGTGTGTAACATGTTAATGGGCTTTAGAAATCACTTCCTCCCTCCCCATTGTGTGCATTACCCCACCATGTAGACATGCTCAAGTCTCAATGGCTTTCAGCAGATCTTCCCCTAAGCCACTGAAGAGCTTTGGAAAATTCTATACTGCTAGCTGGTCGCCTCACTTCATCAAGGCCTATGCTGGATTCTCCTGCTGTGGTACCAAAATGAAGGTTCTGGTGGGTCCAAGTCATGAAAACTATGCATTTTTTTGCTACTTACATGGTCCCCACTACTGTAGTAGCTGAACACCTTAAAATTTTTAAAGTATTTGCCTTCATAGCATCCCTGTAAAGTGTGGCAGTACTGTTATACTCCTTTTATATTTTGGGGAAGTAAGGCAAAGAAACACTATGGGCTTGTCTACACAGACATTTAGTACATGGCAAGCTGCTGTGTGAGTCTACCCTATAGGAGTCTGCTGGGAACGTAGGTAAGTCTACACTACAAAACGTACAGTCACCACAGTAATTAAATCACTTTTGCATATCCACACTGTGCCCCCTAGTTGGCAGTGCATGTTGTCACCAACATCATTTGTATTGATACCACTGGTAGACACCCCAGTGTGAAACTCACCACCATCTAGTGAAGGGTGTTTTGGGGAAGAGTTTGCAATGCCTTTTGGAGAAAAATGGGTGGTGAAGGGATGATTGGGAACATGGTTTCAACGTCCCATGATGCAGTTTTTTCTATTCCATAATTTTATCTGTAGCCCATAATATTAAGTGCCTCCTTTTCAAAAGCCCTGCAAACTTGCCTGTCTGCCATTTGTGTGAGAAGTGTGGATCCTGCACAGCTCTGTGTTATTGTGATGAATGCTGTGAGCACAACACACCTGATCCTGTTATTTGCAGAGCCACCAGACGAGCCATGAGAGCATGATAATTCCTTGGAGGTGAGCTTGCTTTGGGACATAGAAAGAAACAACTTAAGGTTGTTTTTGGCATTCATGGAGCAGCTGCAGATGGTTGCATACTAGTTCTGAGCCTGAGAAACAAGCAGTGGCTGGTTGGCTCACCTCGTTGTGCAAGTGAGAGATGGTGAAGAGGGGCTGCAAAGCTTTTGGATATACAAAGCCACATTCCTGGAAGTGTGTGCGGCGCTCCCACAGCCCTCTGGCGCAGTGACTCTAAAATGAGAGCTACACTCACAGGAGATAGGTGAGTGGGTATCACTGTGTGGAAACATGCAATGCAAGATTGCTCCTGATCAGCTGGAATCAATTTGGAACAGGGAAATCCACTGTTGGGCTGCTGTGATGCAAGTGGGAGGGCCATTAACTGCATCCTGCTATGAATGACTGTGACTCTGTGCAATGTGCAGGACATAGTGGATGATTCTGTAGCAATGGGGTTCCTGAACTGCAGTGGGGTGATAGATGGCATGTGTATGCCTAATGTGGTACCATATCACCTTGCCACAATCAACAGAAAGGGCAACTTTTCCATTGTAGTGCAAGTGCTGGTGAATCATTAGGGTGTTTTACTGATGTCAGTGAGGAACAGCCAGGGAAGGTGCATGACTCTTGCATTTCTAAGAGCTCAGGCCTGTTCAGAAAGATGTAATCAGGGACTTCCTTTCAGATCAGAGGGGATGTTGAAATACTAGAGTACACCAGCACCTCAACAGCAGGAAGGAGCACTTTAACTACAGGCTCAGAAGGTGCAGAATGAGAGTTGAATGTAACTTTGGGTGTTTGAAAGGCCGCTGGTGCTGTCTACTTACGAGATTAGATCTCTGAAAGAAATATCCCAATGATTATAGCTGCTTGCTGTGTGCTTAATTTCTGTGAAGCAAAAGGGGGATTTTTTTTTTTTTTCTGGGGTGGAGGGCAGAGATGGAATGGCTGGCTGCTGATTTTGAGCAAGACTATAAGAAGAGCACAAAGGGGGAGCTATCTGGCTCAGGAAAGCTTTGAAAGACTATTTTAATAGTGAGTCATAGTAATGTGTTTTGCTGTAGTATGCTCTGCCTGACATTGTTTTTTTGCACCTGATGTGAACCTTGTAATGAGTGCTGAGTGTGTAGTAATTTAACATTGCAAATGCATGTATTGTTATTATCTGTGAATGATGTCAGCCCCAGCCAGAACATGTTGTGAACTAATAAAGATGAATTAAGTTTCCATAAATAGATTTCTATTCCAAACCCATGCAATCAGACATAAAAGTGAATGAAACTTTTTATAAATACAGGGAAAAGAACCTCTGAAGAAGAAAAACCAGTCCTTTTCACTTCACATATGTCAACTGTCTCTCACATGTCAGCATATGTGTGGCTGTGGTTACTCTCCCTGGGAGTGGAGTGATAATGATAGTGCAGCAGCCCTCGATGCTGCATGAACGTGGGGTGTGTGTGTGTAGGAAATGCAGAATGCTGTTCTCTGTGGGCTTCAGAGGGAGATGGGCATTGGTCTGTTGAGCCTGATAGTGAACAAGAGTCTCCAATATGTCTGTCTGCCACTTGAGAAGCATCTGCATCTCGTGCTGCATATCTAGCTCCTCTTCCTGTGGTTGCCTGCTCTCCACTCTCTCCTTGTTCATTCTGTCTGGGAGGATATCCAAATCACCAGAGGGTGGGAGGAGGGGAATCCACATGAATGCACCCATGAACTCTGTCTTTGCCCCCCTCGCCTTCCACTGCTTCCACACAAGTTGGCTGTCCTTGGACAGTGACGTGTTAAAGGGACGTTCATTTGTTGGAGCAGAAGGTGGGCAACATCAAAGGACACTGCCCAGCTTGCTGGTGTTGGGTTGGCTTATGATCACATACATCCGAATAGGATTGTAGTGTTTTTCCAGATTAATACTTGGCTCTCTTTTTCTTTTCATAAAGTTCTCTTTTCTATATAGACAGTGCTTGAGACTGTGCAAGTATCGTCTCTCAGAGGCAGCTGGGGAGGCAGTTAAGTTTTCCGAGATGACTTGGTGAGCACTTGAGCCAGTTCTGTTTTGTTGTAGTGTTAGATATTTAACTCTGCCCTTGTTGCTGCTGACTTCACTTGAGAAAAGGATTACACTACTTTGTCTGAGTCTGACCCTAAGAACCTGTTAAATCAGGAGGGCCAGATTATCAACCACTGTCAATTGTTGATTTCACTCAGTTATGCTGATTTTTACCATTGAGGGTCTGACTCTCGGTTTGTATAGTTTAATCACTTCACTTTGGCTCTGAATGGGTCTGACCCAATCTCTTATTTGCTTACCTCTAAGATTAAAAATAGCTACTGGAAGAAGAAGATTTGTATCTGTATCAGCAGCTTGTATTTACTATGGCTATGTCTACATTACAAAAAGTTAGGTTGACTTTAAGTTGACTTAATAAGGTTGACTTTAAGTCCCTTAACCAGGACTTAGTAATTCAACCTAACTTCCCTTAGGTTGACCTAAGAAAGTAGACTTATGTGTCCACACTGGGCATAGGTTGACCTAAGGAAGGGTTAGGTTGAACTAAGGAGGGTTAGTTTGAATACCCTGCGGTTCTTATTAAGTCAACCTAAGCATTCATTAGGTCAATTTAAGGAAGCCCCTTAAACCGACCTAATGAAAGCCTACTGTGAACAGGGATTAAATTAGGTCGACTTAACCCTCCTTAAGTTGACCTAACTTGCCAGTGTGGACATAGTCTATGAGATCAGTTGCTACTTTGTCAAAAGCCCCATGTACGGCAGTGCAGCAATAGAGTGAGTTAGGAAACAGATTATGATGTGGTCACAACTTGCCTCTCAGCTATCTCCTCTTTGGAAAGGGGACGTACCCTGCACCAGTCCAATAGCTGGCACATCTTATGTCCCTGGTGCAGCTGCATTGGTTTGCATATTTAGGAGTGCCGGGCAGAGCTGTGTGTGCAAGAGGGGACTCTGCCCTGAAGAGATTGGGTAGTCTACAGGAAAGGTAGGTAAATAAAGTGGGGAACCTTCTACTCTTTTAATCCTCCACATAAGCAGCAGGGGGGTCCCTGATCTGGTCCTATGTGGCTCATAATATTTGGCTCCTAATGCACTGAAATAAATTGAGTTTACATAAAGCTCCTGAGCTAATAGCTTGAGTAACACACTGACTTCATCATTAGGATGTAATTAGATCATGTTGGTACTTCCTTATGCTGCATAATTGAATCTATTGAGTCTCCGTAAGTACTGTTTTAATATGCATAAGAATGGAATCAAAATGAACTGCATAAATTATTTGTGTACAATAGGTAATATTTTAAAACTCTGCTCATCCTTGCTCATATGCATCTATAACACCCTTAATTCCATTCCCTTAATGTGCACCCATAATTTCCTTCAGTGACTGAAATTTGACTTGGAGAGTGGATGGCTTTTTGCATTGCTATTTCATGATGTGTTTTTAACTGTAGACTACTGATCCTGCAGTTCTCCTTGTTCAAAAGACTCCCACTGACTACAGCCTGAGTTGCCTAGAATAGTAGGTACATCTTTAATATGGGAGACCAAATTTTGTCCTGGCATTACCTGAGGATGTAGGTGGCTTGGTATTTTTAGAGGACATTTATATTAACTTCACTTTGTCTATCTGTCTGTCTGTATGTATTCCCTTGTCTTTCCCACCTTTCTCCAGCAGATGGTATAATGTTTATAGGTTTTAATGGCAACCTGTGACCAGCATAAAGCTTGTCAGGCATCTGACTCTGTGGTACAGGGATTAGTACAGGAGCCTAGAAACCCACCAGTCACTGGTGTGAATCCCACCTGGGGCTGAAAAGTTGCTATTTATAGGTTTTGATTTGATCTACTTTTAAACTTGATTGAAAAATAATATAAAAAACCAAGTTTTTAAAAACAGACGACCTTAAAACCAGCGCACTAAAAGGGACAAAACAAGTACAGAAGTAATTCAGATTGGTCAGACTTCTTGTACGAGGCACTTTAAGCACTGTGAATGCATTCGTTTGCAAAAGGTCAGCTGGTCAGTGTAGCATGTACAGTGGCCACCCAACCTTTTGCAAATTAAATAAATCCCAGGTCTCTCTAGCTGGGGGTCGGTGGGTGGGAAAACCCACGCAAAATTCAATTTTCTGTATTTATTTAGTTAAAGGATAGATTTTGCAATCCTGATTTGCAATGAGTAGCAGTGAAAAGTCAATGAGAGTACTAGCATAAGTAAATCCACTCATTGTGAATGTGGGTTGCAGAAATGGGTCCTAAATTTTGGAAAGGCAAGTTACTTTAAATTAACCTTAGCTGGTATTCATCTGATACTCCTTAATCTGTTTTGCAGCTACAAGTATAAGGAAGGGAAAATGTCCAAGTTCAGACTTCCCTTTCAGTGCTTCTGAGACTTTAAAGTTATGTGAAGCATACAAACTTTAATGGAGGTGTATTGAACCGTGAAACAGATGAAGGAGACTTAAGGACACAGTTTGAAAGATAATGCTCAAAAATTCTGAAAAACATGAACATTCTTTCACAGTGTTTCTTGGCTCACTGAGAACATATCATTTTTTTAATAAAGAGAAATTCTTTCCCCTCCATTGAAGTAAATTATTAAGGAAAAAAGTTTACAAACCATTTAAGATGAGATTTTTTTTTTAATATCACTTTTACATTGGAATGGATTTGGAGTGGCAATTTAATGGGAATGAAACATCCAAAACTTCTAGGTGGCTTTACAAACCACACACTCAGAGTCCTGCCCATGCACCCCAAAGCAAGAAAATTTATTTAGGCTGAAACATTTGTCCTTAATTTATCCACCTATGCACATCAAGGAATCATTGTAACTTTTAAGGTATTGTGATCAGGAAATAATTAGTGTGAATTTAAGGCCAACTAACATATAAGGGTCACAAGGAAAACTGGCTTGATCAGACTGGAACATTTGAATGTATGGTCCCTGCAACCTTAATTTAATGTGGATGATTTGTCAAACCTTCACAGAACTGGGTGCTGAATTGAATAGTGATAATATGCAATGGCACCAGGCCTCTTGCTCTGTTAAAGAAGGTTGTAGCTAATGTTTCATGTCTTCACACACAAATCAGGATACAAGAGAATGATCAACGTAAGAATTGAACTCTTTTAAGTTACTCATAATTCTACAAAGCAGCGAGAGGACTCTCTGTAGGGTAGTTGAGTGAATCACTGCCATAGTTATGGGACTGGGAGCAACATTTTGTTTGTTTATTTTTCCCCGCTGGGTCTTTAGTGTCTGGATCAGACAAGTTGCTCTGGAGCTAAGCCAGAGCTGGTCTGGAATTGAAACTGAATAGGGCACTGAAGCTACTTATAAACTATCAAAGCAATCAACAGCTACATGTGGCTATAATAAGCTAAGAGGAGGCTTTGGTGGAAGCATCAAGAAAAAGCCTCCTGTGCAAAAATGGAATGCCCTCATGGGCAGCTAGCTAAAGAAAGAAGAGATTAAGGTGCTTGGATTGCATAACTTCTTGTGTCAGCTCCAAACATTCAGGGTGACTTGTGTCTTCCCAAAGTGGTACAGCTTTTCTACCAAGGTCCTGAATAGTGGCATTGGAAGATGCTTCTCAGAAGTGTGAAAGGCCTGAGGCCATTTCCAAAAGCCTACTACATCTGAGGCAGTGTGGTTTTATAGCTAAGGCACTGGATTGGGACTCCGATTTGGTTTCCATTCCTGATTTCCACTGAATTGCTGTGTAAACTTCATCATCCCACTTCACTCCCATTTCCCCTCTCATTCTTTCTAAACTACAACAGAGTCCTGTGGCACTTTTAAAGACTAACAGATTTATTTATAAAATAAATATAGATAAATAAATCTGTTAGTCTTTAAAAGTGCCACAGGACTCTGTTGTCTTTCTACAATAGGCTAACACGGCTACCCCTTTGGAATTTTTCTAAACTACGTAGATTAAGTTCCTCAGGTCAGGGATTGTGGCCCAGGTTCTTTAAGCTATTCAGGTGCCTAACTCCCACTGATTTCAAAACATCTTTAAGGATAAGTGTGTGTCTCTTGTTAGGGACCCCAATTTCATTTGGGGCATCTTGCAATAGTAATCTTTTAGATAATTCTACACTGGTGATGACTGGATTGTCTGAATATCTCTTACTTCAGCTCATCTAAACCCCTCAAGAAGCCTTTGTCAGACTTAGAAAATCTAATTCCACAAAAGGACTTATATATACAGTATATAAAATATGCAGGTGTTGTTCATATTTGCAGAGCTATTTTATACTGTAGTCAGAGTGCATGTGTGAAAACTAAATTAGAAAGCAGTGCATTGAACAGTAGGGAAAACTCTAAAAGAGCATGCTGCTCCAGGTAAAATTCAGATATGGGTGGGAGAAAAAGGCCCTCTTTCAGCTTGAATTTCATGGATTCTTATTCATTAAGAACTACTTTGTTGTTGTCTCAAAGCTGAGCTCAAAAGTTAGCCAGTAAAATCTGTCATGTGATGCAATCTTTAGTTTCCCGCTGTATTGCCAGGCCCTGGTTACATATCCTCTCAGTAGTTTGTTCTTTACATTTTCAAAAATGTATACCACTTTAAAAAAAAAAAAATCTGTGGAGTAACAGTTGATGCTTGATTCAGGAAAAAGGTGTATTCTATATACAAAATATATTATTTGAATTCATACAGTTTTCATTGCCCAAATGCAACAGGAAATAAATTATCTATTAGTGAATGGAGTGCATAAAAATTCAAGTGAATCCTGTAAACCCACTGATTTTGAATATATAATCTGTACAGGATGTATCTTATCTATGTTGGGGTATCCTCAACCACTAATTGCCTCAATCATGGATTCTCCAAATTATAGGTTTTATGGACCAAACCCAGCCCTCATTCACTTCCTGAACTATGTACTCTCTACACTGAAGTCCCATAGGCTATGTCTACACTAGAAAAGTTAAGTTGACTTTGTTAAGTCGACTTTAATAAGGCCGACTTTAAGTCAACCTTATTAAAGTCGACTTAACAAAGTGGACTAAGTTGACTTAGCTTTAATAAAGTCGATTTAAGGGTTACTCCATATCCACATCCTCTTTAAGTCGACTTAAGGAGTCGACTTAAAGGTTAAATCGACTTAATGAGTGGTAGTAACAAATTTCTTGAGTCAACTTAATGAAAGCCTAGTGTGGACGTGGCTTAATTTAAGTCGACTTAAATTGCCAGTGTAGACATAGTCATCGACTCTAAGGTCAGAAAGCACCAATATGACCATCTAGTCCAGTGTTTCTCAGCCAGTGTTCCGTGGAACACTGGTGCTCCTCAGACATGGTGCAAGTGTTCCGTAATGCACCCTGACCCCTCCCCATTGGGGGGGTCTGAGTAGGGAGGACGGAGGAGCAATTTAATGCCCCAGCTGCAGCAAAGCTTCCAGGTATGTGGCGGCAGATGTTGATGCGCAAATGGAAGCTTTGCTGTGACTGGGGCATTTATCTCCCACCACTGTTATCAGCTTTTTCAAGACTGACCTTTCTCTGTAGCCTGGTGATTAGGGCATTGGGCTGCAATGTGGAAAACCCAGGTTCAAGCGTGTGCTCTGCTGGATTTGGAGTGATCTGGAATGACAAGCTCTGCTCTGAATTCAGAGCACTCTGAATCCAGCAGACCACAGACCTGGGTCTTCCACATTCCAGGCCAATGTCCCAATTCACCTGGTTATGGACTGTGAGTTTCTCTCGAGAGCCCTAGACCCAAAAATCCTTCCCACAACATTTTCATCAAAAACAGACATTTCTCCATGAAATATTTTGGCATTGGTCAAACTTTGGAGGGAGGGGTCCTTTTCTTCCCCAGCTGCTTTGTGTGGGCTTACCTGTGTGGGCTTGCTCTGGTAGATGAGCTCTCAGCACCACTTACTGGATCGAGCTTCACAGGCAAGCTGGGTAGTAGAGGAACACCTCTTTCCCCAGTTTCTGCATCACTCTGGGGCTGAGGCATTTGGATGCCTAGGGTCAGGCTGTGCTGTATGTGCACAGAGGCAGCACCTAAGGAACTTCTGCTGTAGACCTTAAGTGAATTTAGATCCCTGCAGGGTTCAGCAGAAGGAGAGTAGGGTTTTTGTGATCCCAGAGGGACCTGATTCTGTGATTCACATGCCTGAAGTGGCAGTTAGGTGCCTAAATTCTTTGTGACTCTAGTGATGTGAAAAAACCTGCATATCTTGAAACAATGGTTTTGCTTTTGTTTTTTTTTTCCCCCAATGAACCAATGTTTCTGTGCTTCTCCATTTCCATTTCAATGTTAAGAGGAACATCATGTTATTCTTTTGTTCTAGAGATTGAGAGAACGTTAAGGATAATAATTGTTCCGGTGAGAGCTAGACTTCCATGTGTGTGATGTAGGATGAGACATTCATTGTTTGGCCTCTAACCATTTTTTTTTTTAAAAACTAAAACTCAATCACTTTTTAGTGGTAAGAAATCTAAAACTAACCCTTTTAAAATAAACTACCGAGCTTTTAATCTGAGATGGCAAATCAGTTATTTTTCAAAGTTAAAACTTATATGACAACACCTAATAATTCTATAAGTCAATTATTGCTGATGCAGACTTGCCTGTTCTGTGTATCCATTATTCTATATGATCATATATGTTCTATGTCTACAATACTTTTTGTTTCATCTGGACTGCATATAGCATCATTTAGTTTTGTCTTCATTTTGCCTTAAAATGTAATAAGGGCCAGAAAGCAACACTCTCTCTATATATTATTTCCCAATAGATTTTACATCAACAGTGTAGTAGTGATGAATTTTAGAAGTTTTATACAGGGAAATGACCACTTAGGTGCGAGGAGAGAGGAAACATGGGACCTCAAAGTTATGAGTTTGAGTGGCTAGAGAGGAAAGTGGAGATGTCAGTGGTGATGGGGGAGGAAACATGGCAATGGAATAAAAGAGATGGAAGTTAGGTTTTAGCCCTGTGTAGTTTCAGGAAGTGGTGATGTACACTTGAGGAGATGTTGGAAAGGGAGCGGGAGAGGTGCACTTGGATATCTGGGGTGGGGTAGATGAAGTAATCTAGAAGCTGAATGTTAATGCGGTAGGAGATGGAAAGGAAGATCAGCAGAGAAGGGGAAGAAGGAAAGCAAGGTTTCCTGAGGCGATTCTACTTGTAGTTGCCTTCTTTACAAAGAGTGCTCTTTGACTCAAGCAATGCATCTGTGTTTATTTTAAAAATCGTTTCATGGCCACATCATACTATTGATTTGTCCTTGTGTAAAACTCCCTTTGGCTGGACTAGGATCTTTGCATTTCAATTGATAGTCTGGCATGGCCTTTGCTAAGCAGCACCTCTTGTGTCACAGTAGAAGTAGGCACAAAAGAAAAACCAGTTTAGATGCCACATTTCACTTATTCAGCAGCACCATCTGCTTGAAGTGCTTGATGTAGTCTGGCTTGGTGTGACTGATAATTTATGAAGTATGGAAATTTTGTTGTGAGTGATTATGGCTGCCAGCTGGTGTGGTTCTTTGTTATTAGCTATTAATGTGTGTATCCATTTTTCACATCAGGAGTATTTTTTTATATTTTTTTTGTCAAGTACACTGAGAAGACTGACTATTTCAGGTGTTGATTTAAATTATGAGATGAAATACAGAAAGGACATAAAAATTCAGAATGAATAATTCAACGCTCCACATACATACACATGCACTGTGTAATGAAGAAGCCTAGTATGCTATATCTGTGTTCTTGTGTCCACCATATTCCTACAGCATTTGTAAATAAAAATTGGAACCTAATTGTTATACATATAGAAACCACACACATTCAAGTTTTGGTGTGGATGTGGAATATTAGAGGTGATATTTGGCAGGGGGTTCTAAGAGCAGAATTCTTCTGTCGGTGTTTTGAGATTGATATATGCTGTCGTCAGATTATGCAATCACTGCCTACTCCCATTGACACCAGTGGCAGTTATGCAGCTGCTGCATAATCAGCTATTCTGTGGGATGAGGTCAGGGGACATATGTTTGTCTCCTGTCCTAAAAACACACTGGGGGGCAAAATAATCGAAACTATTCTATATGGTTATGATTTATACCTGCTAGTCCACAGTTTTTCACTGGTCTGCAGACCTGAGGGGATGCAATGTCGGGAGGGCCAGAAAAATCTGAAATAGCTAGAAATCTGCTGGAAATGCTTGCCCAACCCTGGCTAAATGTGCAGATGTAAAAGTCAGAAGGGATCAGTGTGATAATCTAATCTGACCTGCAGAACACAAGCCATAGAATTTCACCTCATGATTCTTGCATCAGCCATTCAGCATCTAATTGAGCTGTAGCATTTCTGTGAGAACATCATCTAGATTTGAAGCTAAATAGGCTGGAGAATCCACCATGCCCCTAAGTAAATCATTCCAATGGTTAATTACCCTCAGAGAAACAAAAATAACCATATTGCTAGTCTGCATTTGTATAGCTTTCAACCACTGGGTCTTGTTATGCAGTTGTCTGCTAAATTAAACCGCACTAAAAACATGAGAAATCTTCTTCCCCTGTAGACTGCGATGAAGTCACCTCTTAACTTTCGCTTGGATAAACTAAAGAGCTTGCATTTGAGCTTAAGCTTCTTAATGTAAAGCAGATTTTTCCAAAATTTGTATAATTTTTGTTGCAGCTTTCTGAACCCATTCCAATTTGACAGTATCCTGTCTGACATGTGGACACAGTATCTAGTAATGGTCTCACTTAGGTTGTAAATGGTGGTAATAACACTTCCCTACTGCTACTTGACATTCCCCTCCTCATACCTCCAAGGATCACCTCTACCCTCTTAGACACCATGTTATAATGGGGTGCTCCTGTGGAACTGGTTATCCATCACAACCCTTAAATACTTTTCTGAATTAGTGCTTTCCAGAATACAGTCCTCCAAGTGTGATCTACATTTTTTGCTCCAGGGAGTTGTACACTGGTGGTGCCTATTGATAATACTAAGTCTACAAAACAGTTGAAGACTGTTACTTATCAGCAAGTCTCACATCATGGCTACGTCTACCACAAGTGACCTTAATGTTACAGAGCAGGGACATGGGTTGGATGAGTGCACCGTAAGGTGGATAGAAAACTGGCTAGATCAATGGGCTCAGCGGGTAGCAATCAATGGCTCAATGTCTAGTTGGCAACCAGTAATGAGTGGAGTGTCCCAGACGTTGGTCCTGGGGCCGGTTCTGTTCAACATCTTCATTAATGATATCGATGATGGGATAGATTGCATGCTTAGTAAGTTCGCGGATGACACCAAGCTGGGGGGAATGGTAGACACACTGGAGGGCAAGAACAGGATTCAGGGAGACGTAGACAAATTGGAATACTGGGCCAAAAGAAACCCATGAGGTTCAACAAGGACAAGTGCAAAGTCCTGCACCTAGGATGGAAAAATCCCATGCACTGCTACAGGCTGGGGACCGATCGGCTATGTAGCAGCACTGTAGAAAAGGACCTGGGGGTTATGGTGGACGGGAAACTAGATATGAGCCAACAGTGTGCTCTTGTTGCCAAAAAGGCCAATGGCATATTGGCTTGCATCAGTAGGAGTGTTGCCAGCAGATCGAGGGATCTATAGCCTTAAGTACTTTCTCCTTCAAAATTTTCTCCAAGACCTTGCATACTACCGAGGTCAAACTAACAGGCCTGTGATTACCCGGATCTCCAGTCGTACGGTACAACCCCCGAGTTTACACATTCATTAAAAATCCTTGCTAAAGGGCTGAGCCAAGTTAAAAATTGCTGACAGTTTTCAGCTGACATTGCAAACTAATTGGGGTGATGTTTAAAACAAAATTTAACTTTAACTTTAGAAAATTAAGGGAATTAGTTGGGGAAGTGGCCTGGACAGAAAAATTCAGGAATGTAAAGGTAGAAGAGGCTTGGAATTGCTTCAAATCAAAGTTGCAAGAACTATCTGAAGCCTACATTCTGAGGAAGGGGAAAAAATTCATAGCAAGAGCTGTGAACCAAGCTGGATGTGTAAGTATCTCAGAAAGGCGATTAGGAAGAAGCACAGAGCCTACAAGGAGTGGAAAAGGGGAGAGATCAGCAAGGAAAGCTACCTTTCGGAGGTCAGAACATGTAGAGAAAGAGAGTGAGAAAGGCAAAAGGTCAAGCTGAGCTGGACCTTGCGAAGGGAATTAAAACCAATAGTAAAAGGTTCTTTAGCCATATAAATAGGAAGAAAACAAAGAAAGAAGAAGTGGGACCGTTAAAAACTGAGGATGGGATGGAGGTCAAGGATAATCTAGGCAGGGCTGAATGTCTAAATAAGTACTTTGCATCTGTTTTCAATGAGAGTGAAGTTGAGCTGGGGGATAGAGATAGGGAAGCTAATGGGAACGAGGTCATGAAAGTGGAAATTACCATACCTGAGGTAGAAGCTAAACTTAAGCTGCTGGATGCGACTAAATCGGGGGGCCCAGACAATCGCCATCCGAGGATACTAAAGGAACTGGCTCATGAAATTGCCAGCCCTTTAACAAGGACTTTTAATGAATCTGTAAACTCGGGGGTTGTACCGTATGACTGGAGAATCGCGAATGTAGTTCCTATTTTCAAGAAAGGGAATAAAAATGATCCGGGTAACTACAGGCCTGTTAGTTTGACCTCAGTATATGCAAGGTCTTGGAGAAAATTTGGAAGGAGAAAGTACTTAAGGCTATAGAAGATCACGGTAACTGTGATAAAATACAACATGGCTTTAGAAAAGGGAGATCGTGCCAGGCCAACTTGATCTCCTTTTTTGAAAGGATAACAGATTTTTTAGATAAAGGGAATGCAGTGGACCTAATTTACTTAGATTTCAGCAAGGCATTTGATACAGTTCCACATAGGGAGTTATTAGTTAAGTTACAGAAGATGGGGATTAATATGAATATAGTAAGGTGGATAAGGAACTGGTTAAAAGGGAGACTACAGCGGGTCATACTGAAGGGTGAACTGTCAAGCTGGAGGGAGGTTACCGGTGGAGTCCCTCAGGGATCTGTCTTGGGACCGATCTTGTTCAACCTTTTTGTTACTGACCTTGGCACAAAAAGTGGGAATGTGCTAATAAAGTTTGCGGATGACACCAAGTTGGGAGGTATTGCCAATATAGAGAAGGATTGGGATACCATACAAAAAGATCTGGATGAACTTGTAAACTGTAGTATCAGGAATAGGATGAAATTTAATAATGGGAAGTGCAAGGTCATGCATTTAGGGACAAATAACAAGCATTTTTCCTATAAGTTGGGAACGCATCAGTTGGAACGGACTGAGGAGGAGAAGGATATGGGAGTACTGGTTGATCATAGGATGACTATGAGCCGCCAATGTGATGTGGCCGTGAAAAAAGCTAATGCGGTTCTAGGATGTATCAGGAGAGGTATTTCAAGTAGAGACAAGGAGGTGTTAGTGCCGCTGTACAAGGCACTGGTGAGACTCCATCTGGAATATTGTGTGCAGTTCTGGTCCCCCATGTTTAAAAAGGATGAATTCAAATTGGAACAGGTGCAGAGAAGAGCTACAAGGATGATCTGTGGAGTGGAAAACCTGCCCTATGAGTGGAGACTCACTCAAGAAACATGGGTTGTTTAGCCTAACCAAAAGAAGGTTGAGGGGGGATATGATTACTCTCTATAAATACATCAGAGGGATTAATATCAGGGAGGGAGAGGAATTATTTGAGTACAGCACCAATGCGGACACCAGAACAAATGGTTATAAACTGTCCATTGAGAAATTTAGGCTTGAAATTAGAGGTAGGTTTCTAACCATTAGAGGAGTTAAGTTCTGGAATAACCTTCCCAGGGGAGTTGTGGGGGCAAAAACCAGAACTGCTTTCAAAACTGAGCTTGATAAATTTATGGAGGGGATGGTATGATCAGATAGCCTGTTTTGGAAATTGACTGATATTTGGCTACGTGTGGTGGATATACAAGTGGCCTACGAGGGGAGAGTACATGGGGTGGGTTCTGAGTTATTACAGAAAATTGTTTCTTGGGTAACTGGCTGTTGAGATTTGCCCACATGCTCAGGTTTAACTGATCTCCGTATTTGAGGTCAGGAAGGAATTTCCCCCCAGGGCTGATTGGCTTGGGCTCTGGGGTTTTTCACCTTCCTCTGTAGCACAGGGCATGGCTCACCTACTGATGAAGTCTGTGTATCTTAAAGTCCTTAAATCGTAATTTAAGTAGGTAAATAACTCATTCATAAGTTAGTGGCCTATTGCTGGAGTGGGTGGGTGAGGTTTTGAGGCCTGCATTTTGCAGGAGGTCAGACTAGATGATAGTACTGGTCCCTTCTGACCCTAAAGTCTATGAGTCTTTCCCCCTCAGCCTTAGTTGTTCTTAATTTTTATTGTAAGCCCTTTGCAACCATTCATCTGCACCTTTCACTCAACAGCCTTGCTGCTCTGTTTTCCTAACTCAGGGCCAATTTCTACTTTTCATTCCCATTTAAAAGATTGCTCAGATAGGGTGACCAATTAACAAGTATGAAAAATTGGGCTGGGGTGGGATATTTGATACCAGGACTGTCCCTATAAAAATTGGGATATCTGGTCACCCTACTCTCAGGAGATGGGTCACATAACAATAAACAGGATTTAAGCTTTCTAATAGGAAACAGAAGGCAAAAAGTGGTAGAAAAATAACTGCAGCCATGGATGCTGTGGGTAAACAGGCAGAATTAAATAATCAGAATTGACGTAACGTCTCTTACTTCACTGGAGTTATTCAGGGGTTTGACACCTGAAATAGAAAAAGGAGAATATGTCCATAAGGCTATGTGATCAAGTGGTTTTTTCCATCATGATTTTGGAGATGTGGCAAGGTGAGAAATCCACATGGTGCCCCTTCCAACTCTTGAATTTGAATCTTTCTATTACCCTTATCTCTCCCTGCCTTCTGTTCCTCAGTAGAACTGAAAGAAATTTTTCTGACAAAACTTTTTTTGGTGCACCCTCCCCCGCAAAGGTTTTTGAGGGCACCTGTGCATTTTGTGAATGTGCTAATTATGTGGTGTTAAAAACAAAACTCAAAGCTTAAACACTTTGCTTCGACATTTTCAAAATGTTTAAAAATTTCCTTCCATTTTATTTTTTTAAAATAAAAATCCTCAACATCAAAAAATTGAAACACTTGTTTGAAGTTGAATGAAACATTTTGTTCAATTCCACACATGACCTTTTTGATTTGCCAAAATTTTTTTGAAAAGTATTTCCCCTCCTGCCCCTTTCCCAAGTTTTTGGCATTCCCAATGAACCAGTGAATCGGTTATTTATGAGGCTCGCTGTCATGCTTGTCTTTATTTAGAGTGCAGTTAGGAGAGGGACTATCATTGAAGTCTACACTGCAGTTCGGTTGGCGCTTCCCAAAGTGGGTAGACAGACACATGGTGACTCTGTCCAAGCTACATACTAAAACTAGCAGCGGTGGTACTGGTGGCGGTTGGGGTTAGTTGCTCAAGTACATACCCAGTGAACCCAGCAGGATTGTAATTGGGCAGCTAGCCCCACCTGCCGCCTATGCTGCTGTGGCCACAGTGCTATTTATACACAGTAGCTTGAGCAGAGCTAGCAGGTGCCTGTCTCCCTTCCGGGGTGTGTGTGTGTGTGTGTGTGTGTGTGTGTGTGTGTGTGTGTGTGTGTGTGTGTGTGTGTGTGTGTGAGAGAGAGAGAGAGAGAGACAGAGAGAGAGAGAGTGAGTCATTCAGTCAATCACAGTGGCTTATTTTGCCCAGGTCATCCAGACGCCAGCATAACAACAGACAAGTGGTTGTGACAATAGCTGATCAGGCATGAGGGCTTTTTTCTGTAGGATATTTTAACTTCATTGAAAAAAACTGAAAACACAATAACTTCAAAATCTTTGCCAGAAAATTTTTGTTTAGCTATCAACACAATTGTACATCATGACCAGCATTGATGGAAAAAGTTCACCCATCTCTCTAGTTATGACTACCCCTTTCTCTCTCTCTTGTGTGTGCGCGCGCGCGCACGTTTTTTAAAAATGTGTTTGTTTACTGCTTGTGACAAGCTTAGAATTGCCAGTCCTGGAGACAGAAGTACTCAGATCATAAAATGGGCACTAACAAGTAGCAGCCGTGCAAACATCTTCACACAACTACACCCATGTCTGGAGGCAGCTCACCTTTAGGTGTGAGACGTTTGTCCAGTTGCTGTATTCATTTATTCATTCCTTGGTTTCTTTTGGATATCTGAGCAAGGGTCCCACCCATAACAGTGGACACAGATTGACTGCCACCTCCTTTACTGCAGCTCATCTAGTACCACATCAATAGTAAAGTCTTGGTCACCTCAATGCTAATTTAGGTTAGATTTGATTCAGCAATGCAATGTAATCTAATGTAAATTCTGCAAGCAATCCAGTGCCTTAATATTTCTCTTTGATGTTCTATGAGCTCCAGCTCAATAGCACTTCAGAGGAGCTAGGCTGATTTCCAGTCGAGTCTGTATTTACGAAAGCTACATTGGGAGTGAGTGTCAATGCCTGACTTTGCTTTTTAAATGCAAAATTGTATTGAAATCAGCCAGCCACAAGATCTTTGAAATGCTATTGAGATCAATGGTCAAACGGCATGCCTTTTCTTTGAGGTTTGCTTGCTGCACTCAGCTGTACTTGAGAAGGGGCTGGGCTTGATTTCAAGTTTTACTGTGACATTTGAGCTGCAAAATTTGGAGTTTTAAATAGCTTCCCATTCTGATATTCTATGTGAAGTAAAACTTCAAAGAAACCCATGTGCCTCTAAAGTGTTACTTAGGTCCCAGCAATATGATGAAGAGCAAGAAAAAGAACTAGCAGCCAAATGACTCTGATTTTCAGATGCCAGCATTGGTGCAGCTCTTGGTATGCTTCAGAGACCATAATGAGAAGGCAAATGGCTTTATCTAATGTAGCTAGTGAAGTATTCAGTGATGACACCCTTGTCATTCTTGTGTATGTAATTTAAGACAGGTAGGATGGTACCAAAAAGATCCAACCCCAATCCAGCTGTAGACGCAACTGGACTTGATTCTGATTTCACATTTGTTTTAACTCCAGTTGATGCAACAGCTTCTTCTTCCCATTTGTACCAGTGCATCCAAGCTCCAACTCAGGCTATAAACCAGTTGTAGGAAATGCTATATTAAGTGCAAGTGTGGGTGGTGTTCCAACCTGATTTCCAGCCTTTATTATTATTTCCCTCTACTGTTCACAGGCAGGAACAAACTTGAATTGACCTATTGAAAATTTTAGTTGCTATTTTCTGACAATATTTCACAAGCAGATGGCCACATTCACATTTAGTTTAATCACAGCAACTGGCCATCAGCAGATAACTGGTTCCTATTTCAAGGAACTGAATGGAGTTGTCACAGCCAGACCCATCTCAAAACCTATGAATCTTGCAGGCAACAAGAATTGTATAAAAATCAAAACATTACATTATAGGGCCTTTCTTTTCACCTGTAAATTAAACAGGAGAATAAGACACAAAATGTACAATTTACATTGAAGGACTTACACATCAATGAAGCAGCAGCTTCTGAAACATAAATACAATGATAGGCTGGTTTTATAGTTGTGTGGAAGAACCTCCACACATATTGCTTTAATTGCATGTGAGAAGCATAGTGTGTCAATACTAATTCTTTGAGTCATTTTAATGCAAATGACAATTTAAAAAATGTGTTTCCCCCCTCATATGTAGTATTGTGGTTCCAGGCACTAATTTTCAGTGTCTTTGCCTTCCCTTTGGCTCCAATTCTGCACTGTTTGTACACAGTTGGAAACCTCTCTACCCTTACCCCCTTTTGACCTCCGTGAAGCTTTGTGCAGAGGGAAGGGTTCTGCATACATGCAAAACACTTCAGGATCAAGGCTTTGGAGCAGATGAAGTTATTTCTCTAGGATCCACCTTAGAATAATTTTGCTTTTGTTTGTTTTATGTTGCGTAATCTCTTGCAAAGATGCTAGACTCCTTGTAAGACTAACCAGTTAAAAAGCTGTTATTCAGAAATAATGCACTAGGAATGCAAAGAGCCCAGGATGAATATACAGTGAAAAATGTTTGATTTGCTTTCTCTGACATTTGGTTCTAGGCATTTACTTTAAATGTTAATTCTTCAGTTTCTCTCTCAGCAAACCCATCAAGCTCACTTTTCTAATTTTTATTTACACTGAGTGATTCAGGTTGCTTTGGTTTTCTAGTATGTGCTGGTGTTTTGGTGTGCTGGTATGAGTTTTTTAAAATAGCACAGCTAATTTTATTGCAAAGTAATCCACTTTATGATTGTTAAATTATTTTAAATCTTCCAATCGCGTAGTGTTATTACCTTTATTTAATTTGGTGACTCTGTGTGTACACAAGCTTGAGGTTTGCCTTAGTCTATTATTTCTTATTTAGAATAAAATGACCCAACCTGCTCACTTTGTTTATGTGAGTAGATTGCACTTGTTCAATTAAATGAATTTTTGGGTAGGCCCCTATGAAAATATGTGAAAGAGGTCCTCTCTCTCCCACTATGCCATTTCTCATCCATTTCCTCCCCCTATTACCTGTCTTCTTTTTTGTTCCTTGGCTCCCATATTAGCAATTCCCTCTGCATTTAACACGCCACATGTGACAGTGGCCACCCGCACAAAGGCAACCAGTGCCCTCAGATGAAACACATTAGTTATTCAGTTCACCGTCAGCCCACCTCTGCATTCAAGAGGGGCAGGATACCTCGCTGACAATCCAATATCTTCCCTAGTCTGCTATAAGGACTACAGCCCTCTATTTCAGGGCATCATGAAATACCCTAAATCTGAATTCTGACAGGTCTACCTTCCTGCAGCAACCAGCCATCTAAACTGGTTGATACTTTGTACACCAAAGTTTCAGAGCAGACCACTGAACATTTACATTTTGTCAAACTGTATCTGTCTGATCACATTTGGGGCCAGATTCAGGGCTGTGGGCAAGAACTTAAATTTGACCCCTTTGCGGGGCATGTTCTGTGCTACTCCCAGCAGGAGCTCACTCTTCCTCAGTCCTGCAGTTGGAAAAGCTCTGTGCTCCTGAGGATGGGAGGTGGAGAGGCGTGCCCCTGCTTGCCCCCCCTTGTGCATGCCCTATCATACACCAGCAGAGAGGCCTTCAAGAGTCTTTATATGAGAAGTCCCTGTGATCTGCTCAGGCCTGTTTCCTTCATGGAGTCAGATGCTGAAAATGGGGTAGAATAGAGGCTCAGTGTTAGCCTCAGTCCTGCACCAAACTGTTGGATAGGGCCAGCATGCTAATCTGGTTCATCCTAGTGAATGGATTAGATTATGCACAGCACCATCCTGTTTAGAAGCAAGGCAGTGTCTCTTGTGTGCTCCTCCTGAGTTGGTGTGACTCTGTACCACTCCCCCCTCACCTCCCCACATTCAGCAGTGTGGTGTAAGCACCACATTCTGCTCTAATCTTCAACAGGCTTTTAATAAATATTCATATGGCCATATGACTACAGCTAGTCGATGCTCACACATTTTGATTCCTCTAGTTAGATCACAGATTTTACTGCATTACATGTGTGATCTGAACATAGTTGCACAGTAGTAATGGTTTACCTGCTGCTTGTTGAAGTCCCATCTCTGTCTTTTCAAAGAGTTTGCTGGTGTGATACACCCTTGACTCCCACTAAAGTCAATCAGTGCCCATCGGCATGGTCAAATTCTTGCCCATGTACACCAATGCTGAGCTGAAGGAACCACGGTGTGGTGTGAAAAAGTAGTTCAGTCTCATTCAGTCGTTGACCTCTTTGACGCGTGGGATGGTGTTCATTTGTGTTGTGGATGTACAGGCCCTGGATTCAGACCACACAGGCCATTGAACATCCCTCAGCTGGTTCCATACTAAAGAAAAAATCTGTATTAGTTGGCCTGCACAATCCACTTCCTGTTCGATGCAGTACTGTTATTGTAATTCAGATTTACTGTTTCTGAGTTTTATGGTTTTCTTACCTCTCTCTGCCCAAAACAGCAACCCTATTACAGAGCAGACAGCAGATCATGTAATGGATTCCAGACTCCTTTTGTTATACTAATATTATGACTATACATGGCCCTCTTTGTCCCAAGCAAATACCTAAGTGGTCTGTTATGACAAACAGTTTAAACAATTCTGGTCGCCTCTGCCCTTTATACAGTACGCCATGATTTTGAGATGGAAACTGGACAAAGTTGTCCCTTTAAACACCCCCATTTCTTATTTGCAGGATATGAAAACCACTGACTGAAATATTCAGAATAAGATTGTCACAGTATTTGACTTGGGGCAGGAAATAAATGGTTGGTTCTGTGTAGAGACAGTAATCATATGCTCATGATCCAGAAGGATCCCATCTACTTTATACACTATAGGTTAACCCTATGGTTTTGGGACCATTTCTTAGACTGTAAGATCTCTGGAACAGCTGCTGTCTCATGGAGGCAGAATGGCTACCTGAAATTCAGGATATGCATAGATTTTAGAGCCAGACAGGGACCATTAGGATCATTTCGTTTGACCTTGTACATAACACAAGCCACAGAATTGCACCCAGCATTTGTGGTTTCAAGCCAATAACTGCTGCTTGAGCTCTGGCAATCTTGTGGAAAGAAATCCAGTGTTGACTTAAAGCAGACTTATTGCAGTCAATATGACCAGCCAGCTCAGCTGAACAGAACTAATGGGGGAATAGGAACAGAAGGAGCAATGTGTCTGTCTCCTCCCCCACTGAACACAGCACCCTCACGTGGGCAAGGAATTTTAGTCTCTCCTTTCCTACTCCTCTAAGATCATTGGGGAGCTGGATTCTCTTCTCACTTACTCTGGTTTACTCCAGGACCTAGTGAAGCATGAGGCCTGCAATTCTGTCTGGCCCTTATGTAAACTATGCATGAAGAACAATATGGCTCTTTGCATACTCACACACCCTTTCTCCCCACACCTACACAATGACCAAGTAGCACCTGGCACATAGCCATCACTTTCCCCAGAACCATAGTGCAGCCACTTCTGGGAGGGGTAGTCATTTAATTGTACCAGTAACGATGTTCAAGAGGGGAACAACACTGTCCAATGGAAGCTACAAGGGAAATCTAGGATGCAAAAACCCCCTAAAGGGTAACATTGCAGAGCAAACACAGAGGATAGCGGGTAGCACATGATTTTCCTATCAATCAGTGTAACTCCTCTGGATTTACATTAATTAACAATATGAGAGGAGACTCAGAACCCCCAAAGCAGCAGTCAGAGCAGCATGGCCAGATTTTTAAAGCAAAGTAGAGAATCTTACAATAATGATCTTATTGAGAGTAGGAAAATAGTCCAAGTTTTCTTTTCATATAATGACTATTTTATGACACATTTCCACAGACAAGGGATCAACCAAGTTAATGGGCTTCATCAAATAAATCTTCAGACAATGAATAAAGCTATGGGGCTCAATTCTCTGTTAGAGAAACTTCACTGGAATTATGGCAGCAGAGAATTTGCCCCAGTGTTTCTTAAATTAAAAACTGCTTCTAAATTGTTTTTTATCTTTGTCATTTTTTCTTTTAAAAAAAGAAATGCATAATGTAGCCAAATAAGTGCCCCTTGAAACTGACAAAAATAGCTATTTAGGAACAGCTGGATTCGCCATTCCCTTTCCTAGCCAAAACCCTTGTTTGGCTGTGTGAAGAATCCAGGTCAGCTACTATGAATATTACCCTTCTTTTATCCACAGAAAAGAAATTGCACATCAATTTCTAATTATTGAGGTAAAATGTAATGCATGTTGCATGAATGACATGAGCCATATTTGAAATTTCTGTGGGGCAAGACGGAAGACGGTGTGTTTTAAAATAAATGCAGCACACTAAGGCTGTCACATCATGCACTACCCAAGTTCAGGCACTGGACACCATATCAAAAGTGAGACATGAAAGTTTGGGGGTTAATATGAAGTTAGAATGACTATACTCTGGAACAGTGGTTCTCAGTCACTGTGTCAGGACACATTAATGTGTTGCCACATAGTGGTATGTGTGTTGTGGCCAGTCAGGGAGATGGCTGGATTTGGCTGGGGAGAAGGGGGACTGGTGTGTCCTCTAGGATTGTGATACGCTGCCAAATGTGTCGTGACTTGCAAAAGGTTGAGAACTACTGCTCTGGAACACTTGTTTCGTTTTACGATTTCAGCAGCACGTTAGTTTACATTTATATGCTTCACTTTGCATTCGTGTGTTTCACTGCACACAAATGGGGCTATGTCACATATCAAGAAATGTATTTTAACATTTTCATATGAGGTTTTATTATTGAGTTGAAACAGAGCTTAAACATAAACAGAAACTACGTTAGCCAGTAAGACACTGCCAATTCTTTTTTTTTTAAAAAACCTCCAGTTTGCTAAGTAGAGGGAGACTGTGATTTATTAACTGGCAAAGGACAACTTGGATATAGCTGAGAAACTCTATAAGCATCTATGCAAACTAAAAAGCTTTATAGCACCAAACAGACTCTGTAGCTGGAATCTTAGTATTGCCAGGATACCTCAAAATGCTGGAATTTGAACTTGGAGCACTGAAAACTTAAATATAAAGCAGGAAGTGTGGCAATCATTTGATAAAGGGCCTTCTAAAAACCTTATGGTATTGGAGCAGCACCTCATTTTGTGCATTAATAGCATAAGTAAATCTTAAGAAGACTTAATATTGAGGTCATTCCCCATCAGGGATGACAGAAATACTGTATTTGATCTGAGCTACTCTTATATCATGCAGTGTCATACCTGCTGAAATAGGAAGGGAAAATAAGGATCAGCTAAAGGGAAACATTTTTTTTTCCTTTAAGCATCTAAAGGCATTAGGAGAAAAGGGAATTGTTTTGTGTGGGGATGGAGGAAAAACATAGAAAGACAGGGAGAACACTGGGTAGGACCCACGGCTGCCCAGCTCCTGCAGTCAGAGGAAACTGAGCATGTGGGATAGGCTCACCTGATCCTAACGTATGAATCCCGTTTTATGCTTCAGGAGAAGAGGAGGGGGGAAAAAAAGAGTAAAGAATTGAAAGTTAGCCATTTAAGTTTTACAAGTTAAGATAGGGTCTCTTTATTAGTAATGTCACAGTAAAACGACTAATCAGGTTACTGGGCCCTATATATTTAAAAAAACTCAACAGCTATGCAGTCATGGTACTGAGAACTTTACATTTACATGGTACAATAGGTGGCTAATTTCCGTGGGCCCTAGTCTGTAGTGGGACTACCACTGAAGTCAGTGAGAACACAGCATGCAAAAAGACTGCCGAATTTGGAATGTGAATTCTTATAGTAAAAAGATCTGCGACCAAGATATTTTTAAATTAAAGAAAAAAATAAAAAAGCCCACAACCCTTCTCTAGACAAAATCAAGACAGCTGGCATCGATTCTCATTATATTTACTTTATATCCCTGCAGTATTTTGTCTTTTACTCAGTTATCATGAAATCAAATATGGGAATTGAGTTGCAGAAGTTAACGTTTGCCCGGTAATGAGATGTGTTTGTTATTCATAGGGGAAGGTGTATAATTTAAAAGACTGTGGTTTACATATACCAGTGGGAGCCAAAGTGTGGCTCATGAGCTACATGCAGCTCTTTTATAGTCTACAGTACGGTTTGAGGAGCCCCGTTGTGGGCCTCCCCCCCCCCATTCTCTGCCTAGCAGACTGGAGTAGGGAGCTTAGAGTTTCTGCCCTGTGACGGGGTGATGGAGCTACAGGATTCTGCCCAGCGGGAGAGGGGGGAGTGTCTCTGGGGTGTCAGTAAGTTTGACCACCCCAATATACGCCCAAAGAAGCAGACAAACACATCCAAGAGCTACTGTTGAAATCCTCACTAAGAATGGATACAGAAACTGCAGTATATAAACTATTGCCTTTCAGTTTCAGCTTGCATAACAAAGAAATTATGGTGCTTTAAACAACCTCTTTCACATTGTCCTGATTTATTGTTTAAGATTTCTAAACAACATTGGTTTGAGCAGTTGTTTCTTTGTTTCTTTTTTCCTAAAGAGGTACTCACTGTATCCTTTCCCAAAATGAGACAGAGGGAGAAAAATTATGTATGTTGGAAATACATGGTGAAATAATGTGATGAAAATTAATTCTTACATTTATAGAGTTCTTTTCATACTAAAGCACTAGACACAATTTTACAAAAGGTCAGTGAAATGACTCTTAACTTGCAAAATATTTTCCACTGCCATCCCTGCTTTTGACATGCTTATAACTCCATGGAGATAAGTGGACAAAAAGATTTCTAAAACATTTCAGGAAATACAAAGTTAAGTTTTTTCTGAAAAGTTCAACCTTTGGGTATAATTTTGTTCCATGTTTAGTTTTGTCCAAAGATGGATTTCATTTTCTTCAATTTGTGGAATTTTTAAGCAAAGCACATTTACTCATTTCTGAATTAAAGGAAACTTAAAAAAATAAAAATAAAACAACCGACCTTCTTTGAACTGGGCATACAACAAAAATGACTAAGCTGGAAACTTTAGACACTGAGTTTAAGGAGTGGCAGATAGTTAACAGAAAGATGGAGAGAAATTAAAAACAAACAGAAGTTATGCTTAGTTGAAAACTACTTCCCTGCATGCCCTGTTGGTAAATGACCTAAAACTTTCTGTAGGTTTTAATTAAATCCTCTGCACATTCTCCCTACCCAACCGAATCATTACCAAGGCTGCTTCTGGGACAACTTGCCTGAGAGAGAGTTTGGGTTTTAATGAAATAGATGCAGAAAAATTCTAAAAAAAGTTATATCTTCCTAACTTCAGATAAGGGGTAAAATCACAGAAAGACAAAGGAAAAACAACCCATCAATTCTAGTTTTAGGGTCTACATAGCTTTTGCTGCATGATTTTTGCTTCAGTCTGCAGTAATGTACAATCTTTAAGCTATCATTTTTAACTACTATAATTCTATTCAGCAGAAGTTACAAAGATGAACGCTCTGGTGCAAATAAACAAAGATTGCATCATACAAGAACAAGAGAAATGTAGCTGTGAATACATATTCAAGAATAAATAGCAATAGAATTGAATGGAATTTTCATGATGGAAAGATAAAATGTGGCTGAGTATTAAGCAGAAACCTCCTATAACAGGTTTAATGACTACCCTGCTGCTCAGGTGTTGCCAGCTCTTCTTATTGGACAACCAAATTAAGAGTCTTATCTGCTTGTGGACAGATGATGAGAGCTCTCTCTCTCTCCTGTGACTTGTAAAGGGCATCTGACCAGCTGGCCCTTGTCTTCTGTGGATCCTCGAGGGCTCTGTGCTTGCTGGGACTGAACCCATGTTTCAGTCTGAAGGGAGGCAAATCTTGTCCGTGGACAAGAGAATAAGAGAGAAAATCTGCAAGGGAAACCTCTGCAGTTTACCTTTCCTGGGCTTTTACTGCATGAAAAATAGAATTGCCTCTCGCCGGTAGTAGTATTGGCTGTTATGATAAATCGGGTATTTTTGTGAATCCTATATGTGCCTCAGTTTCACCTATGTACTATGGGGGGAGAAAGAGTGGTTTGCTCTTAGCAGAGGTTCAGGGGTGCATGGCTCCTACTTGTATGGGCCTTGGGGCCCTACATCAGTGGAGCTCTGGAGCATGCAGTGGCAAATCCAATCACCAGGACTTTGATGTCTGGCAACCAATGAGCATGAATGGCCAACCTGCCTCCAGGAAGCCAAGGAACATTTCCCAGCTAGAGAATGGGTGTGGTAGCAGGCATGTAACTAAGGCTTGACTGCTGAGGGCTTCTGGAAGCACACCTGAACTGGGACAAAGAGAGGGCAGAGGGAAGGCAATGGCCTACACTCTAAATTTCTCTTCTCTAGGCTAAGCAAGGGCTTCCAGCGCTGTGTTCCAATCCACTAATAAACTCTTCTGCTTCATAGTGATGCTGATGGAGAATTTGCATCTGCTCTGTAAAACTGCACAAGTTTCCTTCAGGGACCTGCCTCAGTTGGACTTGTTGAATGAGGCTCAAAGTATGAAGATGGGGTGCTGAAGGACCAGACGTACTTCCTAAGGAGGCAGTGAAGCCATGTGAGACCCCTAAGGCAGTGGTGTGCAAACTTTTCCAGTTGCACCCCCTCATACTCTGAATTTGTCACTTCCTCTCCCCCAGTTGGTTGTAATCTGATGAAATCCCTTGCTTCTGCATGACCAGCAGCACTGCCTTCAGAACTGGGAGGCTGGAGCATTGGCTGCTGGCTGGGGAGCTCATATTGTTACAACATGGGAAGACTGATTTTTTGGTTTTTTTTAAATCCTGCTTCTGTCCTGCCTTGCTCTACCCACTCTATTTTTATCCCATTCCTGATATTATAGCAGTGGGTCCTGTGGGACCTGCAGGAACCCAGTTTCTTTTTGTGCCCCCACCCCAACATTTGGCAACCCTCCCAACAGGTGTGTGCTCCCAATTTGCACACCACTGCCCTAGGAGTCCTGGCTCACTGAAGGGGTCCTCCCAGAAAATATTCCAAAGCTGGGGTCATAGCACCAGTCCTGGGGATCTGTGGCAATTGCAAAACGCAAACAGGAGTAAAACAATGTTAAAAAGCCCTCTTTTGCCAATCAAGTCAACAAATCCAACAGTGAATACATACACAGAGCTGATCTGCTGAGTAAGAAGATGCCATATTTGTCTTAGTTGTAAACAAAAGATGAAACTTCTGTTCCTTACAGTTTTCCCATTAAACCTCAATGTGCTACAGCCCTATTGACCCAACCTTGTAGAAAAGAGGACAGGAGCTATGCTGGTTCACAGTAGCTGAGGTCTGATGCTACAGAATTTTTTTTATCCACACAAATAGCAGCAGAAAAAGGAATGTATTTATCCCTCCTCTCCCCATTCAAAGGAATGAATTTTAAAGTGTAATTGGAACTAACTATAATTATTTATTTCCAGCATCACCTGCAATGTGGTAGGCACTTTCTTAAAAGAGAAAGCAGGAGTACTTACAATCTCAAGGGAAACAAACGCAGAAGGAGTACATCA
Source organism: Pelusios castaneus (assembly GCA_007922175.1). Taxonomy (NCBI): domain Eukaryota; kingdom Metazoa; phylum Chordata; order Testudines; family Pelomedusidae; genus Pelusios; species Pelusios castaneus. Next base: position 10,216,670 of record ML685821.1, read on the forward strand.
TAGCAGTTGTTATGTTAGTGAGATTTATTTTAACTGGTGAACTAAATTTAAATACTTAATTATTAAGCACATAATCTACCACATCTGCTCTGTTTCCTTAAAAAAAAGTGTGTGGGGAGGGGGGAGGAGGACACATTTAAAAGACTGTTAATGCAACATCTTAAAATCACAAAGAATGATGAAAGTGATTAAGTTTCCAAAGCAACTCTATTTTTGCTACTTTTCTATTTCTCTAGATAACTGTGTAGGTATATAATGAATTTCTTTTTGTCATAAATGAGATGCCATAAAAAAAATCAACTGTACAGGAACCTTAATATTATCATCGCTCAAATGGGATTCACACTGTGCAATCTGAACATTTCATTAACACAGACTTTTGCATAGTTTTCAGAGGACATTCTTCCTAGCACTGAAAAGAACAGGTGTTTAATTGCACACAACAGTTTAGAACAGCAAGCTGAGAATACAGTGATATCGAATTGAAATTGCAGGGTAAGTATAAACACAGACACTAAACAAAGGTAGAATAAAGTCTCATGTTGGCTGTTATTAATTTTATTTTCTTGTAATATGCAGATGATGAATGGATGAAGGAAGTCTCCTGATTTACAAATCTGAGTGTTATGTTCCCATGATTTTAAATCAAGGCTGCCTTTGTAAAAAAGGGAGTGTATCTGACCATGCTTTCAAAGAAAGCATCATCCTGGTTCAAGGGGTAGAAGCTTTTAACTGCTATGCTGGACCCTGCTCCTTTAGATTAGAATGATAAAATTGTTGGAAGACAGATTAGGCATAAGGGGTATTGTGGTGGATTGAAAGGTCCAGCTAATAAAAATGGGAATCCAGATTTGGATTTTGGACACCTAAAATTTCAGGGATATTTGGAACTGGAGTTTTACTGCAGTCCATTATAAAGATAGTTATCAAATTCAGGTGGGATCTGGTTTGGGGAACATAAAGTGTTAGTTCCAACCCACTTCATCAAATGTGTTAGCAGTTCAGAATTGGGAATTGTGTTTATATTCATCTCTAGTGATGTGAGCAAGAAAAGGTGACTGGGGTGCCTGTGAAACAAGAGTCTTAATGAGATTCAATATTTATAGCCAAGCACAAATAAGCTTCTTTCTCAAGTAGTAGCATAAAGGTTCTAACTGAAAGAGTAAGCGCTTGCTACATTACGTAACTAAGTCAGCCTATGTTAGATGGACGTACAGCCTCTGCAATAATTCCTGCATTTTTCATGTCCTCACCAAGAGTGCTTGCACTGACTTAAAGGGAACAGTGTGGGAGGCTGACAGCCAGAGCTGGTAGTTTAGCACTGGATGCATATCTTGAGGACCACCCCTTGCAACCCAGGATGGACAGTGTGGCTCCAGCTGTAAGCCACATGCAGGGCTGACAGTCAACAGGCAATATAAGTGGCACAATGTCCACACTGACACTACATCGCCCTCACTACATTGACTTAAGTGCTATGCCTCTCACAGAGGTGGAGTTAAGTTGAGGTAGTGGGCAAATGACATCGCTGAGAGCTACATTGTAGTGTAGACGCTTCCAGAGTGAGGTTGACTTAATTCAAAAAGGGTAGTTGTGTTAGTCCAGTTCAGCAAAACAAACAAATTTGTTAGTCTTTAAAAGTGCCACTAGACTCCTTGTTTGTTTAGGATGCCTTATATTAACTTAACTCTGTAGTGTAGACCATGCCTAAAAGTCACTGAGGGCTATGCGTGGAAGCTCTACTGAATGCCCCCAGCTTTGACTAGAATTCCAAGTGTGTCTGCCTCTACTCTTCTTAACCCCTGGTCAGAAATGAAGATGAACGTGGGTTATGAAAGAACAAGTGTGTTGTAGCATTTCTTTTATTAAATAAGTCCACCGAAAGTAGTAAAAACAGGATTACTATTTCATTATTTGTATGGTGGTAGTAGTATGGCCTCGGGCAGGATCCAGGGCATAGTGTGTTAGGTACCGTACAAACACTGTCCCTATTTATTAAAAACCAAATTGTGCTCATCCCTCTATAAAATAAATTGGCGGTTCATTGACCCCACTGCTAAAACCTTCCATTGTGCTTCGATTTACAGCTCAGTTTCCAGTAGCTTCTGTTTCTCTCTTTTCTGAGCCATAACAATTGCTCCAGGAAAGGGTTAACCAACTTCCTTTTTTGCCATTTCATCTTTGTTATTCTCCTACTCAGAGCTCTTAATTGGCTTCCTCTTTCACATCAAGTTAAAAACATCAAGAGCCCTCAAGATCCACCCTGATTTTGCCTAACGCACAGTCTTCAAGTTTCTCTTGTTTGTTCCATAGGCAGTGCCTGCTCTGAAGTCTGTCCCCCACTTTTGCTGTTGTATCCTCTTCATATTATCGAACCTTAGATCAGCCTTCCTCTGTTAGTGTAGCAAGTGATTTCATATTCCTGTCCCCAGCAAAATTTGTTTCTAGAGCTGGCTGGGAAATGGAAATCCCACTCCTTGGAAAAAACAGCAGTATTGACTTTTAAACCCAATTTTGCGACAATGTTTTAAAAAATATGAAGTTGTTCCTAACTGAGATGTAATGTTAAAATTCCCACCTTTTTTTGGTTTGGGTTTTCTTTGTTTTTTTATGGCAAGGTATTTCCAGAGAAAATCTCTTGTGGGAGAACAGTATTTTCCGCTTTGCTGGCAGCCTACCTCTAAGACTGTTGTCAGAAAGTGAAATTGATAAATCCTTTCATCCCTTGCACGCGACTTCTATATGTTTCGCAAGATCCACAAGCAAAGGAGCCCAGGCAGATCCATCATATCTGGTCATCATCCCTACTGAGGAATATTAGGACTTGGAGACACCATCCTCAAATCGCTCCTGATGACACAATGTACTTCCTCCAGGAACTCCACAACATTAACAACCTGCCTCAAAATACAGTTCTTTCCCCCAACGATGTCATATTCCTATATACCAACATCCTTCACCACGAAGGCATAGCTGTCTACCTCAAATATCTACAAGACAATGGACAACATTCAGATATTCACCTCAAACATATCTTCATCCATAACTACTTCACATTTAATAACAAACAATTTGTCCAAACCATAGGAAGACTGCCCAAGATGATAACCTCTTCATGGACCACTTTGAGGAATAATTTCTGGAAAACTACACCACAACAACCATTGAGGTATCTCAGATACATTGATATATTTTCATCCTCCGGAAAGATGACAAACTCCTTCATTAATTTCCATCATAACTTCAACAGCTAACAGCCATTCGTCAAACATTCTCTCACCAGTAACTCCGTAGATGACAAATCGGCTTCAACAAAGTAGCCCTACAATATATATATATATATATATATATATAGAAACAAATCCACTCTTACCTCCACAGCATCAGAAACTACGTCAGGTGCGCATGAACTCTTATCTACCATTAGACTTGCACATATCACAGAATATGCTCTATGGAGAAAGGACTTAACCCACTTAAATCACCAACCAAAGGCTATGTCTACACTAGCAATTTAGGTCAACTTAAGAATGCTTAAGTTGACCTGAATTACTCCATGTCCACACCGGACTTTCATTACATTGACTTAAGGGCGTCCTTAAGTCGACTTAATAACTACCGCCTGTTAGATCGACTTAAGGTCTAAATCGACCTTATTAAATCGACCTAACACTGGTGTGGACGCCATAGGTCAACTTAATTCCTTAAGTTGACCTAGGGTTGGGGTGGCTCGGGGACAAGGGAGCCGCTATATAGTGGCGGGTGATAAGAGCCATTGAACCAAACTGTAAACCTTGTATATTATGGAAACCACTTCAAGCCAGGTTGTGTGGTAGCACCACCAGTTTCAGCACCTCTGCCATCACATTTCCTTGTTAAATCCAATTTTCTCTCCACTATAACATATAGCTGTATTTCTGTGGCATAACAGAGAAGATATTAAACTAGTTGTCACACTGTTTTGGTGTCTCAATGGATAGCATAGATTTCTCACATCTCTAATTAAAACGGTTTACCACTTCTTTATATTGACATCGAACACTTGGAGTTAACATTTTTTTAAAAAAAACTTGAAAACAGTTTAATTGCTATATATGGCAAAATCTTTGGTAGATTGGAATTTTATTTACACACTATGTTAATAATTAACTCTATGGTAGATATTGTAGAAGCTATCATTTTGTAACCTTTTTTATATTTAGGCTTGGTAGAATTCACTTTTTTATAATTTTGATGGATAATATCAATGTTTATTTTTATTAATTTAAATTTTAACTGCTGAAATTTTGGGAAGGTCAGACAATTAAGGTGGTCAGACAATAACTATTTAATGACAGCAGATACTGAGGTTCAAAAAGTTAAAATTTTATCACTGTTAAAACACAAATTGTCAACATCACACGTCAAAATATACAAAGTAAACATCCTTAAATCAAGCAGCATTCTCTTACGTGGCTGATCTGTATATTTCTATTATCAATGGAAATATTTTTTTCAGTTTGTATGTGCAGCAACATTGACATTTACTGATAAAAATCTAATCTTTACAAACTTATTTATATTCACCCAGTTCTTTAAATTTACTTACCTCCATTACATTCCACAGACAAGCATATTTTCATCACAAATTCCTATGAAGCCTATCCATTTTTTCTGAGTGGTGATTTTCTAATATAGTTCATACTGTAAAATTTATTATGAACCAGATCCTTAGCAGATGACTTCAGTGGAGCTAGACAAATATATACCAGCTGAAGTTCTAATGCATAATTGATAATGATGTTCCGAAAGACAGATGACTGATTATAGTGCAAAAGAATATGGTGCAAAAATATCTTAACTTACCAGGCAGAGGAGCTCTGAAAAGACATCAATGGGGGGTTTAAAGCATCTCCTTTTAAAGTATGCACTGCTTGTGATATTTGAGGTTGAGGCTGAGGCTGAGGCTGTACTTGGCTTGGATCCTGAGCAGGGTTAATCCATCGGGTCTGTGCCTGTGTCATCCACTTTCCCTGGATTCCCCACCTCGCCAGGTAAAATTTGCAAATATCGTAGTTCATTGATGAGTAATACAAAAGGTCCAATACCAGCAAGACCACAACAAAAAAGCCATAGATCCATACTCCCAATAGTGCACTGTAATTGCTGGGAGGATGGAGGAGAGGGAAGAAAAAAGAAAACAAGAAAGGAAATGATTTAACATATCAGTAATTCTCATCACTCTATTTATCATGGTTTTTTTTTTTGTTTTTAAAATAATCAAGGTTTTCACCCAAGAGGAGCAGTTAGTTTTAGTAGTGTAGGGTTAAGAGAATACTTCTCTCCAATGTGCCATTTCATTAGTGTAAAGTACATCAAAAGTCTACATTATAAAGAGCAGTGATTTTATAACACAATTCATTCAACAAGAATAGAGGCGAAAACACAAACTTATGAGTTAATACTGGCATAGCTATAACATAGGTATCAATAAAAATCAGTATAGTTATCACTCATTGACTGCCACTGGCTTATAACAAAAGTGCCTCAAAAAGTTTAATTAACTAAAGACAGAACAGAATGAGTACAGAAATCAAAGAGTAGTAGGGAAATAAAAGCAAAGGAGCGGAGAAAACATGGTTATTACAGCAAGTTTAGCTGTCTTTAAAAAAATCAATGAGTGTTAGGGCTATTAACATTTGGTATGGGAGGCTGGGGATCGGGAAAGAATTAGGCTCATTTTGAGGAGGAATTTAAAGTGGGAAAATGGAGGTTGTTAGGTATATGGTGGAAGATGGCCATACCAGACAGAAGGGCTAGTGTCATGAAAAAATGAAGTTTAGAGAGTAGGAAAAGAAAAGGAAGCAAGAGGGATAGTAGCTAGAGATGGAAAGTGGAGAGCCTTGAAACCTACATAAAAAAACTGCACTACAGCCCCCAAATAATGCTGTGGACATACATCATTTACAGGAATTCCAAATTATATGAACCTGCCATGCAACCATCAGCACCCAGTTGAAACCTGTGAGATCAATTAGTTTAGTAAAGCTACAGCTGGTGAGAGAAACTGATAGATCCACATTTCAACAGAACATGCAGTTCTGCTGAAATCTAAGGGTTAAATTTTGTTATCGAAGAAAATTCAGGGAAATTTTTGTATTAATTTACATATAATACAAAACAAAAAAGTTGAAGTTAAAAACAATGTATTGTTTCCAGAATTTTTCCTGTGCTGAGAATTTCAAAATTTTCGGTTTTCATTCTGTTTTGGCTTTTCCTCCTGCTGCCGACTCAGGTTTTCAATCTGATTTGGGATGAAAACAAATTTCAAAAATTCTTCATGAAATGGTCGTTCTATCCTCCATTCTGCTCTATATTCCATGATCTACTTTATTAAGGTATCCTGTGTTGATGGGGAGGAGTCTCCTAATCTAATTTAGATTGTAAGCAGCTTGAGACACAGCTCTACTTTTTTTTATATTTGTGTAAAGCAGAGGGATGGTGATCTAGTCAAGTGCACTATGGACCTGACCCATCTCCCCACTGAAGTAAATGGGCATCTTTCAAGATGATTGTTTGCCTCTGTTAGGGGTCAGTTTCAGGCTCTTAAATGCAAAAAATAGCTAAGGATTAAGCAGTGGTATAATTTAAAGCCCCCAGAACATGTGTTTGAGAACAAATGGAGTATGCTGTAACTACCTGTAGGGAACAGGGGACAAAAGATTCAATAACATACTGATATAACTTTTTGAATCAAAAGTTCAGGTACGTTTCTGAGTTGCAGCCACATCAAGATTTAAAGGGCCTGACTCGCCTCTCACTGACACCTAATTTTCACTAGTGTAACTTCAATGACGTCAGTGAAGTAGCAGTGTTATAAAGCAGGCCCTAGGAGAGAAGGAGCAGGCCTCTTCCTAGGTCCTATGAGTGTGCAGTCTTAAAATTACAAATAAATACATATTAAGGCCAGGATTTCCCAATAGTGTTTTGTACTAACTCTTCAGTGGGCATGGAGCTAGACTAATTGTGAGTGTTTCTGAAAATCCCATCTGATCCTCTATAAGGCCTGTTTTTGTGAAAGCTTGTACCAGTGGCGGCCTTTGGCTATTGGGGGCCCTAGGCTAAGGCCCATTGTGGGGCTCCCAATAGGCCCACAGGGGCCCCCCAATGACTCGGGCCCCCGGCGGGGGGCGCCCCGGGCGGGCCGGGCCCCCCCCCTCCTTCCAGCCCCCCCTCCCCCCATGTGGCCCTGGCTCTCTGAGCCAGCTTCTCCTCCTGCTGCCAACCAAGGCAGATAATGGCTTTCGAGGTAGGTGAAGCAGGTGATGGGGCCCTTACTGCTCGGCGCCCTAGGCATGTGCCTGCTTCACCTACCCCAAAAGTCGCCGCTGACTTGTACATGTGCTTGACTTCATGAACAATGAGTAGTCCCTGGTAATTTGTGCACGTCTTTGCAGGACTGGAGCTTAAAATATAACCTCTGAGGTTTGGGCCAACATTTTCAATGGCATCACTCCAAGTTTTTCAGTGCATATACTCTTGTTCACACTGTTGTTACACCCTGGAGTAACTCAATTAGCAAACAAGAGAGAGTCAATCCTGAAAAATTCAGGATGAGCTCCACAGGGAGAAATCCTGTTTACTGTAGTCCCTGAAGTCACCAGGACCACTTCTGGTAGCACAATTCCTCCCTACCCCCCCCATCCCCAGTTATTTCAGACAGGCATTTTTGTGGTTGTGGTTTAGGCATTTAGTTTTGTCCATTAAAAATTGCTTAATGAAAAAATTAGGTTTATTTTGAGCACTGCAATTTAAAGCAAGTTTATTAATCATGCCGTGCGTGTGTTCTCCGTTTGTTCCTTGTAAATAACATCTGTTTCAGACAAGTACAAAAATGGAGTGCACATTATTTTAATTAAGTGACAGTGGGACAACAGCACTGTTAAAGAAGCCTTGTGCAAATTACAGGCAATTAATAAATCACATGGGTTGTTCACTGGGAGAAATCCCACATGTTGATACAGTTTGTTAAACATTATAATGGGGCAAAATATTAATTTTAACATATGTAAGATTGAAGTGAAAGTTTTCACATGCATTAAGAAAAAATAGTACTAAGAAAAAATGTACAAGACTATTTACTGTGCACTGGTGAGACACACTGAAGTCTGGGCTGTGAGTCAGAACAGCTCAGGTTTAGGAGCTGATTTTTGTTGGAGGGCTTGTCTACATTGCCCTGTGATGATGACGGCAGGGGTTTGAAACGCAGTAGGCAGCAAAGGATTTCTGTTAACATAATCCTATTTGAAACAGAACCACTTTACCGTTCAGTTTGTGCTGGCAGGGTCTGCATCAGGCAATTAGAGTATAACACGTGGCAGCTCACACTCTTGTAATCTGCACTCTGAAGCCAGGGAGACAAGTGCTAAATTTCACATACCTACTTTGTTTCACAGCTGTCTAGTTCTCCTGTACTTTCACATGGATGCAGTATTGGGGTTGCGAGGAAATATTTTCATTTACATTAAAAGTTTCCTTTTAGAGAGAGTCTCAGGACATCTAGGTTTATTTATGGATTAAACATTCAGGATTATTTTGATTCAGTCCATTCCAGAGATTCTCTAGTCTGATGAGTACATTTGTCCAGATTTTGAAATCATGTTATCTCCCCATTATCCTCTTAAGCAGTGGAAAGATTTTCATTCTGAAGGTTCCTTTTCAGGTCTGTCACTTATTTTAATAATACAGTACATAAATCTGGAGCATAAATGACTTTACGGTGTTCTTTTAACACACTAACTAGCAGCAGGATAATTCTTTGGGCTATTTGGAAAGCTCAATGACCCAATACTTTCAAATACTTTGACATTCATGTTAATATAGTATAAACTTGATTCAAAGTCCATTTGAAGTCAATGGAACGACTCATGGTATGTCTACACTGCAATTAAAAACCCAGGCTGGCCCATGCCAGCTGAGCTATTGGCTGGCCTATGCCAGCCTTTAACTGTGGTGCAGATGTTCCAAATTGAGCCTGTGCTCTAGGACTCTGTGAGGTGGGAGAGTTCCAGAGCATCTAAGTCACAGTTTGAATAGCCCTGTAGCCTGAGCCTCTGGAGCTGGAGTCAGCTGGAATGGGAAGTGTCTAATTGAAATGTAGACATACTCTGAGTAATTTCAGTGGGCTTTGATTGAGGACCCATGAGAGTATGAAATATTTTTCTCCTTCATCTCTATCCCTACTTGCAGAAGCCTACTTTGGTTTTTCATTAGGTCCTAGGTACAGAAGAAAATTGACAGTCAGTTTTGTTATTTCTGCTTCCCAGAAAATTTTGCACCTGGGCACTAAACTCATTAGCTGGCTAACAAGCCGGATTGGACCAGAGCATTTTTTTTTAAACCAGAAGACTAGCTTCTGTTTGGCATACAGGAGCCTATGTGGAAAAATCAGTGAATCCTCAATTCTGTCTTTTTAAAAAACACTTGCAAACAGTTCAATGCAGCTATATAATTTATATGTAAGAAAACAGGCACAGAAAATGTTATTTTCTGGACAGGGCTGATAATTACAGTAATAATTAATTTCAAATTCTTTCTCTCAGACACACACAGTTAGCTCATGATGGCTAGATACCTGTATAACTGAGGACAGAAGTGAATCTTCTGACGTGTACATCCTCTGTATGACCTTTCCTAATTATCTTTACAACATGTTACATAAAGAAAGGTCCTCAGAACTACCTTAAAGTTTTCTCCAGAACCCATCACTGTGGTAGTTAAGGATTGAATCCATATAGTGATTTAGAAACCTCACTGCTACTATAGGGTCCTAAGTCCAACAGTTAGGCATCACCGAAATCCTCAGAACCTCTCAGCTGCTGCCTATCCCTGGAGATGCCTGAAATCCTGGGGATACCTAGGTTTCCATTGATGGGCATGATCAAAACTGCAGAAGACATAATGGTACTAAGTAGCTTGGCACTCCATCTCACATCTAAGGGCTGATGGGATTCTCAACCTAAATGTTCCACCACTTCTCTCACATGTGGAGGGTAGGCACACTCTGAGCCCTCCACAAATGACAGCCAGGGCCGGCCAGATCAGGAATCCTGTGTGGATGCACATGCTTCCCAGAATATACCATAGCCCACTGGTTAGGATACTTGCCTGCAATATGCAAGAGTGCTGTTTTCAAATCCCCACTCTGCCTGATTTGGGGCAGAGTTGACACTCAGGTTCCCAACGCTCAGGAGAGTGCTGTAATCCCCAGGCTTTGGGGTGGATTTCTCTCTGTTGAGGATATTTTGCTTTGTATAAATAATTAAATATTCACTAGGCTAGAGAAACATTGACTATCAACTGGTGGGATATCATGAAAAATGGTGAGAGAAAGGGTTGACCCACATGTAATCTTTATTAGATAGAGGCCCTGCGGGAAATCTAACAGTTTTAAAGAGCTGCTTCAGAGAATTGGAGGAGTCAGTTTAAGTGAAGAGGTGTGCTGAGACCTTGAGGGACAAGGACCACAGCAAACAGGAGAACACAAGATAATCACAGGGGACATTACCAAAATTTGGTTAACTATGAGTTTTGGTTAATCAGAGTTGTACGTGATTACAGGCAGAGTGCGGCCCACAGGTAAGATTATTAAAACATTTAAACTCTAAAAGAGTAGTTTCAGAGGTCAATAGTTTTGTCAATCTCATATCTTTCCAAAGAAATTTTGTATATATGTCTTCGGTTCACGGACACTACTTCTTTAGGAACAAAGAGAGTGAAAATATATTTCAGAAACTTCACATATGTGATGTATTTAGAAAACCAAATTACCAAACAAAGTATATAATTTAATTGTTAAAAGTGTTTCCCTTTTGGCTGCTGCTACACAGCATCCCAAATGTATCCTGCTTCACTGGTGTAGAAACTTTTGGGGAAAAGAATTCAGCTGGTCTTTTGAAAAACCTTATGGAATTCTTGCAGTATATTAAAGAAGTAAAACTTTTCATAAACTTGTGGAGCATAATTAAGAACATTTTCAGCACTACAGGGCAAGCTAATATAGAACCTCTGTATCCTCTCACTGACATTAACGAGAGCTTTGCTAGACATTTTGCCTGTTTTCTCAATTCTTTTGAGTTAAAATACTATATATCCTGCTTTGTAACGGTCATAGCTCTCACATGGGTGTATGAGTTACAGCTGACTACAAGCCAACATCATCTCAAAAGTTCTCTGTATTGAAGGAATCACAGAGCACCAATTAGATATCCTTAGCAAAAGGGTTATCTTTAAACAAAAAAAATACAAAAAAAGATTCTATGAAGTGAATGATCTAAACTATAATGTAGGCAGTTTAGAGATCAGCATTCATTTTTCTAACAATTCGCAAAATGCTCTTCTGCAGATTATTTAAAACAGATGCAAGGTAGAACAGTAGCTGCAACAGTGCATAATATGTTGTTACTGTGTCCTTCTAGTTAACAGGGACAGAACAGACACACTGGGCAAAATTCAGGCCTCATCTAAGCACGTACAGCTCATTATATCCAGTTTAAATCTAGTTGAGATAGATTAAGTAGTCCACCTTTAGGGATATGTACCTACATTTTGAAACGAATTTGCTATTTAAATAGTTAAATTAATGAATAATACAAAGCTGCATCTTCAAGGACCTGAATCAAAATTCATTGAAGTCAACAGGAATCTTTCCATTGTTTTCCAAGAGCTTTGGATCTAGCCTCAAGTAAGCAGAGACATTTATTAGGGCCATATTCTGCCACTTACCCATTTTGTCACTGACTCCATGGACAGTCCCTCATTCAAAATATATTGGATGAAGCAGTATGTCCAGAACAGTGCTCTCCCAAGCTAATATTCTAAGACAGCATACATTAAATTCAGGATCATTTATATCAGTTGGAAGGGTTTTCCTCAAATTTCTCCCCAGTCAGTTTGGAAAAGGAATTCTTGTATTACTGTTTAGACTCTGGATAAACGTTTTAAGGCCACTGCATTCAGAACTCTTACTCTATTTTTCCCATTCATTCCATTATTATATGGAGATGAAAGGACTAGATTCAGACCAAAATTCAATTCAAACCTTCATTATGATCTGAAATAGTAAGATACCGAGGCTGGGATTCACAAAACAGCCTAAGGGAATGAGGTGCACAGTTCCCATTGAAATTGCCACCTCACTCACTGAGTCTCTTTTGAAATTTACAGCCTAAGCCTCCTTTCCCAACAAAACCTACATTGCTTGTTATTTTTAATGCATTTTATTTTTCTTATTCTCAAGGTACTGTACACTGAAGCAAGGAAGCAAAACACAACGTATATTTCCTGTGTGGAGATTCAAACAGCTTAATATTTAGAAACAAACACAGAAGAAAAGAAAGAACCCACTCACAAGATGCCTAAATGAAATGCCTATAAGGAATTTAGATGCATAATTCATGAGAGTTCTGCTGCTTAATTCGTAAGGAGTTTAAAAAAATGCTAGAGACTAAAATGATGGGGGAGGAGAAATTCAATTTGTCTTCCTAGGTATGGCCACTGTCACTGTAGTACCTGAGTACTTCACACATGTTAATGTAGGGATCAGCAACCTGTGCTGGCCGCTCCTCCCTGACCCTCAGCTGGTGTCGCCGTCCACTGAAAAAAACAGTGATGTCCATCTGGCAGTGGCCATGGCGGGAGTGGGTGAGGAGCGGCGCTGAAAGGAGCCACTCTTGGAAAGAAGCCATCCAGAGCGACTCCTCTTGGTGGCGTGCCTGGGAGCAGGGGTCCTCAGGGACGCAGCAAGATGAAGCTGCCTGGAGCAGCACCTCTTGGTGGTAAACCATAGAAAGAAGCTGCCAAGAACAGCTACTCTCAGGGATCCCCAGGTACGCTGCAGAAAGAAGCTGCCCAGAGTGGCTCCTTTTGATGTCAGCACACCATGGAGAGTAGCCGGGCCAGGTGACTTCTTTCCATAGCAAGCCTGGTGCATAGGCATGGAAGGGACCCCCACTCCAGCTGCCCCTGAAAGAAGCTGCCAAGAGCGGCTCAGTGGCAGGAGAGGCAATTGCCGCTTTGAATGGGCTTGTGTGCCAGCATTGGCATACGTGCCAGGGGTTGCCTACTGTGCGTTAATGTATACATCCTCACAAAACGCTATATGATGGAGAAATGTGCTATTATCCTCATATAACAAGTGGAGAAACTGAGGCACAGAGGCTATGTTTACACTGGCAAGTTAGTTCAAATTAAGGAAGCTTAATTCGAACCAACTTAAGCCTTGGCCACACTAGGCTTTCATTAGTTTGAAATAAGGGCTTCCTTAATTCGAACTAATAAATTTGTTTATACCTTTTGAACTAACCCTTAATTCGAACTAGTTAGTTCAAATTAAGTCAATGTGGCCATGTTAGTTCGAACTAACTGCTTAGTTTGAACTAACCGGCACATTGAGCTTAATGCAACTGACTAATTCGAACTAAGCAAGTGCCATGCATGGCACTTGTTTAGTTCGAACAACAATTCCAGTGGGGCCGTGCTAGTTCGAATTAAGTTAATTCGAACTAACTAAAATTAGTTCAAATTAGTTTGAATTAACTAATTCGCACTAACTTTGGTAAGTGTAGATATAGCCAGAGAGCCCAAGTCACTTGCCCAAAGAAGTCACAAAGGAAGGTTGCTAAACTGGATACCAGTCTCTTGAGTTTGAGGCTAGTCCCGTAATCATCCACTACACCATCCTGCTGCCCATTAAATAAATGGAGTCCCAAAACTTAGGGTGAAAGCCTGATCCTTTTTAGCTATAGCCCTCTGGCATTACTGTAACCACACTGCTGTCGCTACTTTTAACCACTACATAGGGTTTATATGAATACAGCAGAGCTGAATAAGATCAATAAAATATATTTAGCTAACATTTTCTCTGATACCGTTTACTCACAATTACATGGAGGTATTTGCACTAACACATCAATCCAAATCTGACCACATACACAACCCCACTGAAGTTAACATTAACACCAACAAGGCTATTTGTGGAGCAAATTATTGCTCTGGAGGAATAAAGCTAGCATAATCTGGCTACAAGTAATAACCCACAAACTAGGAAGCATTTAAACAATAGTCTCTGGAGGAGATGCTGGATATACATTGTGTGTGCCCTGTGTGTGTGCGTATGTTCATGCATACATTTATATTTTATTATTTTGAGCTCTGGTCTTGCTGTGAGAAGAAAGGGAATGTATATATTGAACACAGCACTATACATACCAAGACTCACTAATCTTATCTCTCATTGATCCCTTGTAATAAGAGCACACTCTACTTAATGCCCAATCTTGCAGGCCCTATGTCGGGAAAACTTCCATTCATTTCCATGGAGTTATGTTTGCAGAAGGGCTGCAAGATGCTACAAACTGTTAGGGGTGATTTATCAGGAACACTTCCCAGGGAGCTGAGTTAGCCTAGTGACAGCAGCCTCAATTATCCCCTTGACTGTGTAAAGTGGTGGGAACTAAAGTGGTGGCAATTCTGTTATAATGCCTCAAAAATCATCAAAGGAAGGAGAGCTGAGCCATCATTGCCTCTTTCATTCAACCTCTGTAAGCTTCTCTGTCCTGCAAAAACCATGAAGTCAGGGTTTGTGGCTAGGCGACGTGGATATATAGGAAGTAGCCAGGCAGAGGCATGAAGCTAGTGAATGGGCACGCTACATATACTGAACACCAACAAGTGTGTGGAATTTCATGTTAAATTCCCAGAAGACAAAAGTCCAAATTTCTCTCCTGGGTATAAACTGGCAAAACATCACTGACTTCACTATAACTATTCTCATTTACACCCAGCGAAGAATTAGGCCCTTACTGTTTTAACATGAGAGCTGAGTGAAAATTTTCAGTGAACAGATTTTTTTTTAAAATAAAAAAATGCATCTTTTGATACTCCAAAAACCACTGGTGAATTTGAGCTGTATTTGACTAATAGTTTCAGCTGTGAAAGATAATTCAAAAGTCAAAACATTTCATTAAAAAAATTCAAAACATTTGTTTTGACTTTTCATTTAGAAACATTTCATTTCAAAAGCAAAATTAGTCATTTTTTTTAAAAGGACAGAAAACACCGGAAAATGGCTCAATTGAAATGAAAAACGAAAAGTTTGTTTAGAGTTGGTTCAAATGTTTTGGTCAACTTGAAACAAATTGAAAAACTGAAAGATTCCATTTTGATTGAAATGTTTCAGGTTGGCTCAATATGAAACTATTTTTTTTTCTTTTTTATATTTTGATTTGATGAAAAAATTGGTATGGGTTGAGATCAAATCAGATTTTTCTTCTCTTCCCTCCCTGAACTGAAAAATCCATATTCATTGAGCTCTAACACACTGACTTTCTGCCCAGCACTGGGAAGAGGGTTAGTGGGTAAGAATGTTTAGGGAGCCCATAGCACCACAGCTCTTGGGTAAGCCACGCTGCCAGGAAAGGCTGACCCAGAAATTATATGGGGTGAGAGGAAGGGGTTTGGTTCTCCATGCTGATGCCCCCAGAAGTCTCTGGGATATCTCTATTGATCCTGTGATATCTTCACGCCTGGAAGACTGAAACTTCCTTCCCTTTCCACAGGCTTGCAAACTCCTTCCCCGATAAGGTGCTGTGCAGGATTCCTCTTGGAATGCCATAGAAAGAACCTTACAGATCTTCCCAGATAAAATTTTCCCTCCCAAAGTTTTTTCCATGGGAGAGACTGATAATGACTTCTGCTGTTTAAGTGTATAAGTATAATGTATAAATTCTTCGTTATTGGCCACATTTAGCTCATGCCAGGAATCTAAAAACAGATGTTTTTGAGTTCTGATTCTTTTAATACCAAAGCCGCTGAACAAATATGAAAGGAAGAAGAAACAAAGAGCAAATAATGATGATTTTTTATTCAATACTATATTGTGTTTTATCTTAAAGCCTTTTCAAATGGCATTTTCCCTTAACTGGGATAATGAATCCTCCATAAGAAAGTCTCATTTATGAGACACTCTTGTATATTCTGTACATTTTGGCTATGTCTACACTTAGTTTGAATTAACTTAATTTGAACTAGAAAAATTTAGTTCAAACTAAGCAAGTGCCAGTCATGGCACTTGCTTAGTTCGAATTAGTGAATTGCATTGAGTTCAATGGGCTGGTTAGTTCAAACTAAGCAATTAGTTTTAACTAACATGGCCACATTGGTTAATTCAAACTAGCTAGTTCGAATTAACCCTTAGTTCAAATAGCATATTCAAATGTATTAGTTTGAATTAAGGAAGCCCTTAATTCCAACTAATTAAAGCCTAGTGTAGCCATGGCTTTAGTGAGGTCAAATTAAGCTTCCTTAATTCAAACTAACTTGCCAGTGTGGACATAGCCTTTAATTTCTGCAATGAGAATCTAATCAGATCAATAAAGGTAGCCAGATACTCACAGCTAGTGTAAATCATTAGTTGCGATTCTGATCTGAAAGCAGAATTCTCCAAATGCAGAAAGAATTTCGATGATGAATCAATTACTGCCATGTCTCACAATTCTTTTCTTACCAGTTCATGTTAATAGAGATTACATACTATAAGTCTGGTTAAAGCTTTTTGATTGCACAGACATATAGCTCAAAATTCTGCACCTACCAAAATGTATTAATCTTTATGCTAATAGAACAAATGCAAATGAACCTGGCTGACATTAAATGATGAAACATTAGAAGAGAGTTAGATTCTGGAACGCCATGACAAGAGTTCCAATTCATTATATTTGTAATAGTTTCTTCTACAATTGTACTATAAAACAAGAAATGCCTTTAGATGATAGTTAGAATGGATAAGGGGGAAAAATAAAGCAAAAAGTAACATTGGCAAAATCTTTTTTTAAAGCCACAATCCTCAGCTATAAATTTATTGCTATTCATGCTCAAAATAATTCTCTGCAGTTACTGGGGACACAATGTTTTACAGAAGCCTGATGTGTGAAATTCCAGCTATATAAACAATCCTTTTTATAGCTGGCTTTCATTTAAGAGAGGATATTGGTGCTAGGGTAGTTTACTTGTATATATTAAAGATCAAATAACGGCAACCAGAACAAATTTTAATCAAGATTCTTACCAGCACAAGCCTCACACAGATCCTTTTCGGTCTGTCCACACTGCAGCTGGGAGCAAATTCTCAGAGCTTGTCTGAACTCAAAATGCTACAGTTGCACTGCTTCAGTGTAGACACTACCTACACTGTTGGGAAGGGTTCTCCCGCTGGTGTAGGCAATCCACCTTCCCAAAAGGCCGCAGCTATGTTAACAGATTTCCTCATCAACCTAGTTGCGTGCACACTGGGGGTTAGTTTGTAGATTTTTCACACCCTGGAGTGACATAGCTATTAAAATCCTAACGTAGATCAGGCCACATTCTGGTTAGATGGACTCACAGTGGTGTAACCAATGTGGATGTCATGGCTTAGGCTTTCAGGGCCACCTTGCTTGCTACTTTTTGCTCACTAGCTTGCGCTCTTCTAGTGCTAGCCTGTCTCTTGGCTTGGGAGGCTCACTCCTGGCTGCAGCGTAGTGATGGCCTATGCTGCTCTCCCTGCCTCTGCACTATGGGGCTGATAAAAAACAAAAAAACCTCATTTAGGCTACAGGAAAGACTCCTGTTGAAGTCAGTGGGCTTTGGATCAGGCTCTACATATAGACTAGGGGGGCAAAGCTGCAGGGAAAAGCACTGCACTTTCACATGGATGGCGGAAGCAGCTATGTGGGATTCCCTTTCCCATTCTTCGCAGCTGTCATTCTTTCCACAACAGTGTACCTGGCTGAAGCTGGAGTGGTGGAGGGTTGGGAGGAAGAGGTGGAGCATTATGGCTAAGAAGCAGGATGTTTTGCTTTTTTTCCCTACTTGGACTAATGCCAGGTAAAACAGAAAGGGGGAGAGGGAAGATCCATTAATTCAGCTTAACTACCCTTCCATGCTCTGGATTCATGGGTGGGAGTTGGCTTTCGTATTGGTGCCTGGGAGAACCTCTCTGAGTGCATGACCAGGAAATCTCTAGATTGTGAGCAGAGTTGTTTATAGATCTCTAGTTTCCTGACCCTGGCCATCAACCCCGTCCATATTCCTGATGGACCAGTAGGTTACCAGTGGGAGCAGACTGGCTCAGCTGCTGATCTGCAATAGTTGCAGCCCTGGGACTTTTATTTTCCCTTCCACTGTGCATGATTTTACCCATGTAGGGAGCAATTCACCCCTGTGCAGATGGCCAGTACCAAACTTATGCACCACTGAAATCCCCTAAAAATAGGATTTCAGTGGAACATAATCCTTTTGCTGGTTCTTGGCACTGGGGCGAATTTCACCCAAAAGGAAATGAGAAGTAACACTTACCCAGGCATAGCTGTGTGATTCGTTAATTATTATTGTTAGATATATAAATAGCACAGCTTATCAAAGGCTCTAAGTACCCCTCCTATAAGTTACAAAAACAAAATTAGATTGCCTATAGGACATCAAATTACCCTCTCTCTCTTTTGCTTCCAATTGCTCTCTTCAGACCACTGTTCGTGGATAACAGGCTAAAGAACAGTTCAGCTAAATTGCTAAACTGCCTAAGTAAGTCAAAATAAACTCCACAACTTTGAAGTTGGCACCATCAATAAACAACCCATGAATGAACCCCACACAATGCCTTGCAAATTTATCTGTAAAGATGCAACAAATTTAATGGAAGTAAACAGTTCTGTGTGTACCACTTCTATAAAAACAGACAGCTAGATTCTCTCATGCATTTGACACCAGCTCTATGGAGAGTTTTCATACCAGTATAACTATTTTGGTTAGCTTTTTTTTTTAAACTATTTTTAAAATTTCCTATATGGGAATAAGATATAGTGATGTAAAGCACCTTAATACTGATATAACTGAGTCCACACTGGGGGTATTGCCCTGTTTTAATTAGACAGGCATAGTTTGTGGTACAATTTCTGGTACAACAAAATCCTCTCAGCATGGCAGTGTGAGGGGGCTATTAAAGAGGCATACCTAGCTCTCTGATTCGGATGGTGCTGGCATCACTGAGAGTTAGAATAGCTCAATTATGTCAGAGGAATATAGCCTCAAAGAGACCTACAGCCCTGCCCCCGCTCCTATCGAAGTCAATTGCAAAACTCCCATTGACTTCAATGGTGCAGGAGCAAGACCTAAGAATCATACACTAGCTGAAAACTGGTGGAATGGCACTTCCTCCAAAATGGAAACCTTCCCTCCCTTGACATTGGCTCTAGGCCAGAAGGGTGGGGCAGCAGAATGGGGGCAGATGTCTCCGCAACTGGTTCAGATGGGTTTAGCTCAGATTAGAGTTTCCCTCCATTAGGAGAACTCACAGCTGACCAGTCATAGCCAGGATGCTTGAGTGGTGCAAAGGTGCCTGCTTGGACCTGGGAATCTTGCCCACATAGCACATGCACTCAGTAATTGAGGATCTACATACTATCTCGTTAGTTTTGCTGAAAAAGTTCTGAAGCACTGTCTTTGACAATAGGGCCACGGAGCTGCTTATATAATGAGAATGTGAGAAAGGATCTCAAGCAGCAGATAGGGAGATTAAACAACTAAGTGCATTTTGCCAATTAAGCTCAATGATGGCAAGTCACTAATATGCCAAACATACACAAATTCAAAATAGCAATTATCCATGCAAAACATTTGGGTTGATATGAAAAATGTCAACTTGCCTTTCTCTTGGTCTCGGTTCTTGGGGTGTTTATTAGACAGGTACACATTTCAACACAGTTTTGTCCAGTTGTTAGGGGAAGCAGCCTATTTGCTTATAAAATTTACATATGTGCTCTTACGAATGAATATAATGGGCATTAAAGCAAAGATAAATGAGAAGTAGCCTTGTAACAGAAGAGCTTCTAGTAACGTTTTTGTGTATGCACAATCATTCCAATTGCTTCCGTCATTAAATATATCTTAGACTATGTGATTAGACTAAGAATAATTTGCTAAAGAGTACTTCATAACTCATTTACTTACTTATGCATATATCCATCTGCATTCCCTGTTAGGTTCATCTGCATAACAGTCTGAAATTCCGTCTCATTGCAGCAGTATTTAAATACTGTGTTGTTATGGTGACAGCAGAAGATGTAAGACTTATTGTCAGAAAGACGTGGGCAGTGAAAACCAAAGTGGTAACGGCCTTTGTAGTCTGTATATGGCTCACAGACACGAAAATGTGCAGACAATGCTGTAAAACATAGAATGATATTGTCTTTGTGAGTCATGTGTTAGTCGGATGGCGGGTACATTTCATTTTTCTGTTAATCTTCAACAGTTGTTCTCGGTTTCTGAGAAACAGTAATAATGTATTTCAGGAGTTTCAAATGCCTGATATTTTTATATGAATACCAAAAGCGTGAAAAGCATTTTTGTGATATTTTCAATTTTGAGTTACTATGTTTCTGATTTTTTAAAAATTTTAATTCATTTATTTTTTAAACGGAACAGAAGAATTGCTGTAAATAACTACAACAATTGTGGATGACAGGGAGACCTAAAATATTTAAGTAAATACTTTTTACTGTGCTGTTTCAAATCTGTGAGATATCAGCAAGGATCTTTTCTGGGATGATTTTATTATCATTAAAGACAACACATATGTGCAAACTGAAATAAGAGTCCAAAGGCACATGATTTACAGTGGCTGTTATTAATGTGTCAGAAATGTCTGTTCCACTGTAAAGGTCATTATTTTGATGAGCATTGATCTGCCAGAAATAATAATTGAAAAATATTGCCATCCTAACAGCACTGAACAATTATGAATATACAAATAGCTAGAGCAAGAGCAATGAAAACACAATGACTCTTAAGACCTTAATTATTTTTTATTAAATCCTCATGTAGAGCATGTTTTATGTCTTTTAAATCATTTTGAGCTTTATGTTACACTGCTTTTGCTAGTCGGTTCTCTTTAAAGAAATAAATCATCTCTGTATATTTCTCCAGAATTTGGACCCTAGGTTAATTGTTGTGTGGTGGTTAATATGTGTTGTAGGAGTTTGAGGTAAGTAACTAACCTTTAGCTCTCCAAATAGGCAGTATTTTAATTTATTTAGGGTTTATATTATGATAATGCCTGGAGGCCACATCTCAGATTATACATACACAGTCTCTGCCCTTGAAGATTTTATAGTCTATATAGACATGACAGACAAAGTATGCAAGAAATGATGTATTTTTATTCTGATTTTACAGAATGGAGGCAGACACATTGCAGACTGCTGTAAGTACCAAGTTGCACCAGTTAACTAAGGTTTTTAAACTGATTTAGTTAACTGGTGCAACTTTGTACATGAATACTCATATCCTTGAAAACTGGGATAATGATACAAACCTTCTTTGTTAAACTGTTTTGAGACCTGCTGAAAGGATCTATATAAAAAGCAAGTGGTCGTCACATTAATAACAACAATTTTATTAATTATTATTAATTATTGTTATTATTATATCCATTTACTAATATAGAGTACAGACACAAATATTTGCATCCGTTTAACTACACCAGTGTGCATTTGGCTGTAGACAAGCCTGAGTGAATTAGGTGCCAATGGAAATTAAAGAGAAAAGAGTGCATTTCAGTTCTGGCATAACTCCTGTGTTATCAGTTACTTAGAGGAAAGATTTGTGATCTTGTGATTAAGGCCACAGTGGGGAACCTAGAGCTTTTGAACAGAACTGGTCAGAAATCAGAATTTCCCTCCTGTAGAAAATTCTGATATTGTGACATATATTTTCATCCTGCTTCCAGATAAATAATAGAAATATCAAAACTTTTCATGAAGTTGAAAGTTTAGGAAAATTCCAGTTAGAAAAATTTAATTTAGACATTTCTAATCTAATAAAATGCTTTGACATTAGCTAATCACAATGTTTCTTTTTTAGTGTGTTGAACTGAATAGAAACATTTAATTTCAGTTTACTTTATCATTAATCATTACTTTAACATTAATCCTGGCCTGACTGAGCAGTCACAGTGCTTCGTAGGAATTGGAGTTTGAGTGTCTCACGCTCCCATTCTGCTATATGGGATGGGCTCCCCAGCTGGACTACATCTCCTGTTATGCACCATATTAATTCAACCAGAGAGGAGATTGCAGTGCATCATGGGAAAACTTAGTGCAGCCAGGAACCTGTCCCATGTGGAAGATTAGGGGGGCACAATGCATCAAACTATAATTCCCATAAGACACTTCTGCAGGTCAAGCAGACATAGATTAATGACAGTGAAATGCTTTGATTTGGGTTGACTTGAGATGAAATATTCCACTTAGCACTTCCACTTGGCAACTGAAAAATGTTTTTAAAATATAAATTTTTCACAGAAATCTTCAGTTTTGTAGAAACTGCATTTTCTGTCAAGAAAACATTGGTGGAAAATTTCTGATCAATTTTAGTTCCGAGCTCTGTACTCAAGTCTGCCAATGGCTTCCTTTGGGGCCATGGGCTAAATTTTCCAACATCTGACCAGAATGTTAGGTTTCCATATTGATAAATAGGCACTTCATTAAGATCCTGATTTATTGTGATGCTAAGAACAAGCAATTTCTACTGAATTCGGTAGGACCTGTGAGTAGTCAGCATCTCTGGAGATATGACCATTATTTAGGTGGCTAATTTTAGGAAGCCAGTTTTGACTTGGTCACTATTATTTGCATCCCAGTTTAGTCTACATTTTATTTTTAAGAAGTCTGATGCATACGGGACTTAACTTGATATCTAGAGGTATTGAGCAACCATTTCTCTCTCTCAAAATTTTGGCCAATTATCTCTTTCAATTTTTTAAACAAGGATCATGATACTTCTTTGCCTCACAGAATACTGAGAGTATGAATAAATTAATATTTGTGAGATGCTACAGTGATGGGCAGCTAGAAAGGTCCCCCCATAGGAGGACCCAGTTTACCTTCTCCACATTGCCGGCCTTACTGAAATGTTTAAGTTACGTCTTGCAGAGATAGGTATAACATACTTTTCCTGAAGTAGAGTAGCATATGTAAATCTTGACCCCATATTTGAAATTTACTACTAATAATATGAGGAAGCTATATCCTCCTATCTCTGTACATGCACATTTCTAGGGCAAAATAAACTGTCAGGCTTTGAATGATTGATTTGTGCTGGTCTTTCAGGGTTTACCTGAAATATGTGAAGAAGAATAAGCAGCCAATGTAACTAAAATGTCTGATATGCAGACCACGTATAATGCTGCTTTCATTGGATACTATATTAGCTCTGTATAAGATTACTTTAAATTTAGTACCCAAGTTGGTTCATATATATATATAAAATATTTGTTTTAAACACTGTTGCTTTCCATCAGTCAGGTGCTCATTGTAACAGAACATATGCTAGTCACTTGATATCCTGTGATTGTTTAAACATAGACAAGATCCTTTTTAAAATATAAAAGAAAATAATGATTGTGAAAGAAAGAAAGAAAGAAAGAAAGAAAGAAAGAAAGAAAGAAAGAAAGAAAGAAAGAAAATTGCCAAGGTCACATGTTAATATGAAATTCACTACCATCCTAATTTCATGAATGAATTTCAATCCATTATTTTGACTAAAGCATACTATATGCTTAGAGGTTAAAGCAGACAAGACAGATCTTCTTTGGAGCATGCATGCACGAATCCTTTATTGTGAGTTATGTGTCATCAAACTAATGACTAGCAACAAGTACTAAAATTTTGTATCTTCTTGCTCTCCACCACAGTCTTAGTCCCAGTTCAATCATATTGGTCAAAGGGTTGCCACCAGGGCTGGCCTACAAGAATTCCATTTAGTGAAAAATGTCAAGGTTTCAAAATTTGTTTTCATTCTACATCAGAATGAAAGCAAGACCCTTCAAAATTTTTACAAAAATAACATGAGCTTTCCTGCCCCCACTCCAGATAGTCACTAGCCCAGTGGTTAAGTGTCAGAAACCATGATGGGGGTGGTCAGTCCTAGCGATCAGAGCCATGGCAGCTAGGCATGGTGGTTGGAGCCAGGGGTGCCAGAGCTGGAATCAGGAGTCAGAGCAGGGTTGAAACAGGCCTTGAGTTAGAGCTAGGCTGGAGCAGGCTAAGGCTTGTGGACTGGGCCAGATTAATTTTCCTGTGGGCCTTGGGCTATTAGATTTTTTGGGGCCCATTACAGTTCAGTGCAGAAGTACTCTGGGGGGGCTGGCAGCACTTGGGACAGCTTGGGGCAGACTGGCCAGCCTGGGGCTGAGGTGGGTTGGTGCTGTAGCGCAGTGCAGCCAGGTGGTGCTCCAGTGCTGGGAGTACTGGGGCTGGAGAAAGTGCTCTGGGATGGGGCAGCCTGGTGCTGTGGTGCGACATGGGCCGGCAGTGCTCCAAGGCTGGGGGGGGGGAACACTCAGGCTGGGTCTGGGGCAGACCGGCCAGCCTAGGGCTGGGGTAGGGTGGGCTGGCGGCTCTCAGGGGCCTGCCCTGTGTTCGGGCTACCCAGAGAACGAGGCTCTGACGGCATGGTGTAGAAGGGGTATGGCTTTTGGTGGAAGAGGCAGCATTGGGGGCTAGCCTTCCTGAACAGGTGGTTCACTAACCACCTAGAGTTATTTTTCCAGGGCCCCCTTTAGCCTGGGGCTTTCGGCTGCAGCCCTTAAAACCCCTGCATTAAAGCCCTGCTTGTGGAGCCTGCTCCACTATCAGGCAGGGACAAGCCCCAAACCATGAAGTGATGTTGAGCAAAGTGAGCAGCTGTTTTTACTTTGAGACTTACATATCTGCCCTGAGAATCACCAGACCA
Organism: Pelusios castaneus; assembly: GCA_007922175.1. NCBI lineage: Eukaryota > Metazoa > Chordata > Testudines > Pelomedusidae > Pelusios > Pelusios castaneus. The sequence continues at coordinate 10,241,474 of ML685821.1, forward strand.
GCTCCTGTCTTGTGGATTGGCTGGAGCCTAGTACAGGAGTGACTCATCAACATATGTGGCTTAATCAGGCTCTAGTTCACAGATGACTCAGCACCTCATGTTCAGGAACTCACTTTGGATATAAGACAGGGCCATCCTTGTGGGGGGCAAACGGGGCAATCGCCCTGGGCCCCGCAGTTACGTGGGCCCCGTGCTGTCCCACTCCCAGTGGGGCAGTGCAGGGCACACGCCGCAGCCCCATGACCACACTTTGCCTCACTCCCTGCTGCCTTCAGCAGTGGGCCGAAGGCAGCGGGGTGGGGTGAGAGCACTTTGCTCAGCCCTTCGTCCGGCCCCCCCCCGCTCCCAGGGCGGAGCAGCAAGCCGGCCCAGGGGCGGGACGAGTGGGTATGTAGGCTGGACCAGGCGGTGGCTGGCACGCGACGGGCCTGCTCTGGCTTGGCATGGCCTGCCCCAGCCCCACACACGGTTCCCAGCTACGGCCAGCCCCTGCCAGCAGTGTGGCCTTGGCCAGGGCTGGCTCCCGGCAGTGGCCGAGCCCCGGCAGCACCCTTATGTCCCTGGCTGTAACTGGGGTGCCAGCGGCCTCAGCCGGCTCCTGGCAGTGGCCTTGGGTCCCCGGCTGGGGCGCTGGTGGCAATCTGGGGTCCCGGCTGCAGCCGGCTCCTGGCTTCAGCATCAGCTAGGACCGTGTCCTGCTGGCAGGCGGCCTCAGGTTCCCGGCCGGGGCCAGCTCCCAGTCCCCAGGGGGTGACCGGGTCTCTGGGGGGGTGGGGCAGGGACCCTGCTCCCCACAAGGGATGGCCCTAATACAAGAGAACCAGTTTAAGGTCCTACTCTGCCTGACTATTGAGCTAACCACAAGGCCAAAACAAGAAGAGCAAAGACCTGAACCTTGTGCTTAGGAGAATGCCTTAACCAGTAAGCTATTGGCTATTCTGGGCCGGGTCACTCTATTCCATCCTGGAGCTTAGAAACCTTCCCAGCAAAAGATTTGTGAAAACCAGTATCTTTCAGCAAAAAGTTTCAATTTTGATGAACTGGCATTGTGTAACAAAAAATGTTTATTAAAAAGTTTCTCACCAGTTCTAGGTGCAATGTCCTTATTCTGCTACAATCTTTTCTTAACAGAGTTCTAGAATGCCAGTCCTCACCTTAGGCCTTCCTTTTCATTACTGTTTCCACCTACTCAGACATTGGGTTAATGTTTTATAAAGGCTAGGGATAGAATTTTCAGAAGTACTTGGCACTGGCTAATTCCATTCCGAATGGAAAACTCTCACTGAAAGTTAGGAGCCGAGTTAGGCCAGCGTGAAATGCTTTCAACCGTCCCATCTGGGGAACATACTTTAAAGCTGACATTATTCTAAACACCCATCGTGAAGCATAGCACCATGTACTATTGAAAAATGTAAAACTAAAATAAAATAAAATGCTAGAATAGTGCTTGTTATTTATTAATAATTTATATACTTTGCAGAAGTCCTCTATAAACAGGATCAAATCAAAGACATTTTCCCTTACAGACAGTATTCTCCTCCCATCTCCCCAGAGACAGTATCAGGGCTGAAAAGGTGAAATTCAGACCCAACAACTTTGTTTTGGTTTGAGGATAGATGTTTATGTGAAGAACTAGGAAAAAATGATGGGATTTTGCTTAAGCTTCTCTACAGTAAATCACCTTCAGACAGAATTACAAACATGGAAAATACGGAAAATTTCAGAAAACTGGTAAGTTTCTGAAGTTATGACCCTGTGAAAAATACTCCTTATCGTGGAAACTCTTTTATAAACTTTACTATAGCAGCAGCAGAATATGTAAAAGCAGAGTGCAAGGATAACATGATCCGTACACACAGACATACACTCCTCTTTTGTCAAAATGTGAAAATACACATGACATAACCTTGCTTGGTAAGTCTGTAGAAAGAAGATTATTTGGCAGTGTTTGATTTATACAGTGGTGATTCCCTCATGTTAAGGAGCTGACAGATAATTCAGAAACAAAAGTTAAAGAAAATGATTATTAAAATTGAGTGTTAAATGTTGAGCCTGCATATCTTGTCTGTGTTACTTCCCTAAAAGAAATAGGATTGGCTGTTCTTGTTATAGCTTCCAATTGCACAGCTAAATTTATGTCGCACAGAGCTTTTGTTTCAACTTAGTGTTACCCATGGTACTGTTGGATTTGTAGGCACTTGGTTTTGATGAATTTTTAACTGGTTCATCCCCTCACCCAGCTCATATAAAAATAAATTTCTGGAAGAAACATTACCTGCTGAAAAGAGCAATAAGAACACAACCATCAGCACATTCAAGGACTGTTGACCACAACTTGTCATCGTTTTGTTTTCATTGATCCATTAGAGAATTACCTGTTTAATAAGATGCAATATCATAGTTAGGTGTCAATATCATCTCACCTTTATCTGCTTAAATCTGTACTTGCAATATGGCTTTGCAACAGAGAGAAGTGTTGAGTAATGCAATGAGAAAACAAAACTGTCTTATTCCCACTACAATTTTAACATGGAAAAAGACATTTCACATAAGAAATTTTAAAATATGTTATCCTTTTATTTAGCTATGTGTACATAAATAAGTGTAAGTTATGTATATACCTTATGTTCTACAGCACTAAGTAGAGATGAGATAAAGAGAGTGTCTGATTAGCTACACCAAACTTTAAAATAAAAGATCATGCCTCAGGCAGTGCAATATTGTCAGCAGATAGGGCTGTTTCCGTATGTTGGAAAGAATTAAAATAAGTCAATCATTTTTACTTTTAAAACCTTTTAAGTGACATCTAGATTCATTGCATTAGAGTAGTGGCTTTTAACCTTTTTTTCTTTGTGGATCCCTAAAAATATTTGAATGGCAGAGCGGACCCCTTTGGAAATCTTAGACATTGTCTGTGGACCTCTAGGACTATAGGTTGAAAATTACTGTTCTATGGTAATGACAAGCTTTTGTGGACCTCTTAGATAATAATTTATAGAAGACCACAGGTCCACAGACCACAGGTTGAAAACCATTGCATTGGAGGATGCGATATTTCACAAAAGGGTCTCAAAAACAGGGCTAGTAGGAAAAAAAAAATCAGCAAAACATTTTTTTTTCATCAGAATTTGCTGATTTGTGGGAATTGAAACATCCACTGACTCTGATGGAACTCTGCTTGATTTTCTGCAAGCTCACTCACCCCCTCAATTCCTTGACAGTCCACCTGGCAGTCATTATAAAAAGACTGCTTTAATTTATGTCCAAGGTTGGGTCCAGCACAGAGAAGCCCCATAACAGGGGGAGTGAAAAGTTGTCTTAAATCCATGTTTGTTATACTCCATCAGTTGTGCTAACAATTTTTTGACTTAGACCATTCATTGACTGCCCCAAAGTGAATTTTGCCATTTGTGTCAATGGGAGTAGACCCTATGTCTGAAACCTATAGTGCTAAAGTACATTTTATCCTGTCTTCCATGGAAATATATCCAAAGTTAGTACTTCATTAGCAGTGACACCAAAGAGCATGAAGAGAAGAAATACTTTAATTGCTTATTCACCAGTGTTAGTAACTTGTGTAATAAACAAGTGGAACTGAAATTGCTCAGCTGTCAGCATAATTTTTACCTAGTTGGTATTACTGAAACCTCATGGGATGATTGGAGAGACTGGAATGTTAAAATCAATGGGCTAAACTTATTTTGGAAGGATGGAGTAAAAAAATGGAGAGGGACACCATGTCAAAAAAAATGATTACTATAACCGACAACCCAAAAGCAAATGATCTTGAATGCTGTTGAATAAATGTTCTAAAAGATAAAGCACAAAATGGGGAACTAGTTGGTGTCTGCTGCAGACCACCAAATCTCCCCTAGGCTCACACACAAAAATAGACTTCAATTTGAGTGAGCTATGCTGGAAGTCTCAAGCTGCCTGTATGAAATAAAAGAACCCCAAACCCTACTACTGGAATTTTGAACAAATTAAGGTGACAATTTCCTAACTCAAAAAATGTTATATCTGAGATGATTGAATTCTATATTAAAGCTCAACTTGACATCTAAAGAGGAATGGACCACAGAACTAAAAATTAGAGGTACCTTAGGTAACAAGTGATTTACGATTTAATTATGTTTGCTTTGTGCAAATAGAATGAAATCCAAATCAGTAATCTATCTATCTATCTATCTATCTATCTATCTATCTATCTATCTATCTATCTATCTATCTATCTATCTTTTCCCTCCCAGCTGATTTGATTTATAACTGATTCCAGATTAGTAAAATTGGCCCTTCTAAAGCACCAAGTAATTTATATATTACTTGATGCTTTAGAAGGGCCAATTTTACTAATCTGGAATCAGTTATAAGTCAAATCAGCTGGGAGGAAAAAATTAAATATAAAAATGCAAACAGGGTAATTCTTAAGAACATTTTAATAGATACCCCAAAGGCCCCAATTGAGAAAGAAGGCCTCATTGGTTAATAAAACAGCTTAGAGGGGAAATGAAAGCAGCTATAAAAATACAAAAATATTAGAAGACAAGGGAAGCTGATATAACAAATGTAAATCATAATGGGAGAATTGTAGAAAACTTATTAAGAAAATTAAAAAACTTAACTCTCCTTAATAAAAGGTTTTCAAAGTATAATTGGAACAAAAGGAATCTTAACAATGGATTTGATTTATTACAAATGGAAATGGAAGCATTATTGTCAATAATAATTCAGACAAAGCCAAAGTATTCAATAAATATTTCTGTTCTGTATTTGGGAAAAAGCCAGATGATGTTGCCATATCATTCCTTCCTATCTATCCTCACAGTAACTAAGGAGTAAACACCAGTTACTAAAGCTAAATAGAGGATGAAACCAATGCCAAAATTGGCCTTTGGCAAACTATGTGCAAATGTGTGGGAATATAGCGGTATTAGTCAACAAACAAAACTGAAGATCTACAAAAGCCATTGTGTTGCCAACTATGATTTATGCATGCAAAATCTGGACAGTGTACAGACACCATGCTATGAAGCTGATTCTCTTTCACGTATGCTGTCTGAGGACACTGATGAGGATAAGATGGCAAGACAAAATTCCAGATACAGAGGTTCTCATACAGACAGGCATTTCAAGCATACATACTCTATTGTTGAAATTACAGATAAGATGGGCAGGCAATGTCACCAGAATGTCAGGTGAGTGACTGCCAAAGAAGATCTTTTATGGTGTGCTAAAGGAGGGGAAACAATGCAGGGAGGCCTGAAGAATCGTTTCAAAGACTCCCTCAAGTGATCCTTGGGGCATCTCACCATCAGCTCAGTGTTTTGGGAAGATCTTGCTCATAATCATTTTACCTGGCAAAGCCTCATCCTTGCTGGAGCCATAGATTATTGGCAGAGGAGAACTACTGAGGCAGAGCTGTAGAGAGGCTTTAGAAAGAACCCCATCTTTTGACAGTTTCTTAGATGATATCAAAGATAGTAATAAATGTTCTTTTGGTGGAAAAAGAAGTTAGTTGAGATGAGCTGGATCAGTTATTGTTACTACTATGAAAGTCTGATTTCATTTCATGTCAGGAGATGTTGAGGTTTCTGCTGGAGCTGATAGGAGTGGCAATGTCAGCTGGACCCCTATCTCTGGTTTGGTCTGGCAGTACATCCCTCAGAATGAGTAAAGCCTGGGTTTAAGGAGTGGCAGCCATAATGCTGAAGTTTGCTTTAATAACTTTCATCCTGTTCCTTAACCCCGCCCCATCTCTCTCTTTAAAGACTCATAAAGGGAAAGGTGGGTCGAATCGCCCACCCCCTCGTTATTTTGTCTATCGATTAAGCCTACTGGCCAACATGCCTATTTTGGTTCTCTGATTTCAGGAACTGCATTTTCTTGTTTACCGAGAATGATGTTAACACAGTCCTTGAGTTATATCAGTAACCTTTGTGCTTAGACTAATTCACTCTTTCTGTTTCCTTTTTGAACCTTTCCCCCTCAACATTTGTTAGTGCAGGTTATTGTGACATTTTATGAACTTTCACATACTTTTTATAGTTGAGCTCCCAATTAAAGGAAATTGATAGGCCTAATTACCACAACAGTGCTGATTCTTCTTAGCTTAACAAAGAGAAGGTTTAAGGGGTGCCTTGATAAAAGGATTTACAAAGGAAACAGATATTTGAGACTAGAGGGCTATTTAGACTAGCTGACAAAGGTACAAGATCTGTTGACTTAAAATTGAAATTAAACTGATTCAGGCTAAAAAAAACATTTAACAGTAAGGGTAATTAACCAGTGGAATCATTAACCAAACATTTTGGGGGATTCTCAGTCAGTGGGAATTTTTAAATGAAAATTGGATGTTTTTTCCAAAAAGAAATGCTCTAGTTCAAATAACAATCAATATCAATTCAGGGAAGCCCTGTGGCTTGCGTTATACAGGTCACACTAGGTGATTACAATTGTCTCTCTTTGTTTCGTAGGCTATCGATCGATGAATCAATATTGCCAACACTTGCAATTTATTGTAAGTCTCAGTGTTCCTTCCTTAAGTCCCTGCTCCTCAAATTAGAAACCAGAAGACAAAAAAAGAAACCCAAATGTATGACTTTTTAAAAAAATGCCTAATTTTTAGGCTAATCAAATGATTTTTGAACTCTTGGGTTTGGCTGTACTGCAGTACTAGATACTTGGTGTTTGGCTGCCACAATAATATGTGTACAAAAAATGCCAAAAACAGATGCTAGTAGTATACACTAGTACTATATATCAAGGCCAAGGATAAGAAGGAATCAGGGTTTTTGTTTTTGTTTTTTGCTTTTTAATTTTTTTGGCTTAGAAAAATAGGGAACTGCTTCTATTATATAATCTCTGATTGCAAAAATGGAGAGGAACATTTCTGACCTTTTTTTTTTTACTTCTCTCTTTGTGCCTGCTGATCTCCATTGCTGGGTAAAGCAGTCAGATTCAGTGCTGTGCAACTCAGGATGCTCCCTGAGCTATTTGGAACACAGGATAGCAGGTAGAATAAGTGAAGCAAGAAGAGGTGAAATGTTTCCCCAAATTTGGCCACAAAAGTGTAGTTGAAGATAGGAGTGTTAGAATTTTATTATTATTATCAATAGTTTACTTAGACAGGGGGAGATCATTGTTTTATCAGATGTAAGCAACATGTGGCAAGTCCAGCGGGTGGGATACAAGACTGAGTGAGACCAGCGGTTCTCTTCCCAGCCCTGCCAACCAATGACTTTCTGCATAGCCTTGGGCAATTGTTTCTTCTCTCTATGGGTCAGTTTACCCAACTGTAAAATGGAAATAATGTGCTTACTCAACTTTGTAAAAGTGCTTGAAAGCACTTTGATTAGAAAGTATTATATTATTATTTTCATTAGTGAAAATGCAACACACAGAGAGACTGGGGAAAGTGAATTCCAGAAGACAGTCCTAAGATGTTGTTGCTAATGAGCAGAGCAAATGTATAAGTGAAAAGTAATGGAAAGGCAGCTTTTCATTTTCATTAGCTAAGAGTTTCTGGTTGCACTGTAACCTGAACTCAAATGGACACAAATCTGACATCAGAAATTGCAACACTACAAAACCAATAGGGGAACACTTCAATCTCCCTGCTCACTCCATTGATGACTTGTTAACAGATGTGTTGGAACAGATGAATAACAAATCACAGCTTCAAAGAGAAACTGCAGAACTCGAACTTATATGCATATTTGACTCAGTTGTCTTAGGGTTAAACAGGGACTATGGATTTTTCTCTCATTACAACAGGTGATTTGACCTCACCTTCCTCTATGTGCTGTTCCCCAGTGTTTGAATCCTAACACCTATTTTGATTTGCTGTTATAGCCTGACCTGATCCTAGGTCATACACTCCCCTGCATTTAATCTCCTCCCATTCTGTAAGTTTCCCATCTTCAAAATGTCTGATGAAGTGGGATTTTCTCCCATGAAAGCTCATGCGATAAATAAATCTGTTAGTCTTTAAAAGTGCCACAGGACTCTGTTGTGTTTCATTAGCCTACAGTCTCTCTTGTCATGATGGACCCTACATGCCATCGAGTTTGATAGTATTAGCTCAATGTTTTGTGTTTTGTTGTTTAATTGCTGGAATATATCAGCAGGCTTTATTCTAATGAATTGGTACATTTTGTGTCTCATGTTGCTATGGTGTAACCTCCTTTGGTTGCCTGTGCACCTCTGCCTGATAACCAGAAGTCTCTCTTTGTGACTCATTGGAAATAAACATTTAACAGGCAACCTTGATGCAAAAGCACATAAGCATCTCAGAACAGAGGAAGGAAAGATTCTGCATCTTTAAATACAGTTAAGTAAATGTAAGTTATAATTATATTATGCTTTTCTTTAAAAAAAATCCTAAGAACAAGAGAAATATGAGGATCCAATAGAAGAATTTACAGAATATAACATCAAATGAGTTGAAGTCACCTCCACATCTGTTTTTTTTACTCATCTTAAAAACGTATTACATAACAGTGTGTGGATAGTACTTCAACACTGATTTGCCCTTTATTCTTGGCTATTTGTACTGTTATTATAGAGGCCCTATTAGAGACAAGGGTCTTATTGTGTTAGGCATGGTATGCTCATGTTGAAGTAGTAGGAGAAGTGATTAATAAAATAATAATAAATAAATAAATAAACAAATAAATAAATAATAAAAGATAGACCGTGCCCTAAAGAGACTACAATTTTAGGCTTGGTCCGCGGTGGGAGGGTTTTGCTGCAAAACCTCTAGTGATGTAATTGACATAAAAGTGCTTATATCTGTATAGTTTACGCTGGTTTTCCCAACCAGTGTATGGGAGACCAGTATGCTGCATCAACACTAGGGATTTTACAAGCATAAGCAGTGTCACTAAAAAAACCTGTGCCTCTCACTGACCTAGCTATGCCAGTAATATTTGTAAACACAGACTGAGAGATGACAGGAGGATACAACAAACATATCTAGGAAGAGGGGCATGTTCTCCTTTATGAACTAAAACGAATGATTTTACTATAATAAAATTATTTGCACTTATATGGCATTTTCCACATACATCTGTGTGCTTTGCCAAGGTGGGAAAGAGTTGTTATCCCCACCGTAGAGATTTAGAAACTAAGGAACTGAGGTTAAAAAAATTGCCTAAGATCATGGAGAAGGTCAGGTGCTGAGCTGTATCTGGAACCTGTGTTTTCTGACTCTCACCTCTAAACCAATTAATTCCCCATATTCAATCAGGGGTCAAAATGTGACTAACATGAGTTCATATAACTGTCATAATAAAATTAAAGTTCATTATTACAAAATCAGCAACATAATTAGCATGAAAGAGAACTTGATTGTTAAAGAAAGCATTTGTGGCTACCTGCAGAATTAACCCTATTAGAAAAGATGATAATTGTAGCTTAGTTTTATGGTCATTACAGTTTTAACTGGAACATAGGTAAAACTGATTATAAAAGACTATGCTAAGTGACCTTCTGATAGAAGATCTTTCAAGCTGGAAACCATTAGCTTTTAATGATATATGCAAGGCCCAAAGTTAAAAATCTGTATAAATCTTTGCAGAATTTGGGCCCAGTTGTCAGTGAATTTTCAGTGCTGCTAATGTTGAGCAAAAATTACTTTGGACTTTGCACAAAACTTATTTTTTTAACTTGGTATTTTATATATTTATCGGCAAACCCTTTTCTCTTTCCATGGTTACATGAAATCTTTAACCATGCGTCTAAAGAAAGAAGAGTGTTACCAAGCACTACTCTGCAGCAGAGCTGAGAAAATAATTGATTTTTTGGTTTGGTGACCAAAATCCGAGGAGAAAAATAAATCGGTTAGCTCTGGCATGGAGTTAGAGCCCTGCACAGATACAAATATGCAGATCCACATCCAATCTGCATCTGCAAGAAATGGTCTGCAGATATCTGCATTGTAACCGCGGATGTAGATATCTGCGGATTTGCTGGGCTCTACATGGAGTAGATAAGGAATAGTGGATCTCCTGGGCCTGTGGGAAGAAGAGGCTGTGCAAAACACAGCTACGGACCAGCCATGGAAAGGTTGCCATCTAAGAGCCGACTGCATGAGGGATGCAGGAGAAAGGGCTACGACAGGGACCCAGCAGCCGTGCCACATGAGAGCAGAGAAACTGGTATACCAGCAGAGTGCCCAACATTGATCTGGTGCTGAGCCTCAGACCTGCTGCTTTTACAAAGAGCTGCACTCCCCACCTGGTGGAGACCCCTCCGCCACTCTGCACACCGCTGTGGATACTTCTGAGGAGCCCGAGCTGAGGCCACTGGCCTGAACAGCAAAGGAGGAGGAGGAGGAGGAAAATGTGACCAGGGGTTCCAGCTCTACCATGAGCAGGACTTGATTGATAGAGACTCTGCTGCAGTCTAGTCAGTCCCTACAGTCGTGCATGGGTTAGGGGAAGGATCTCTGGGTAAGAGTGTACATTTAATTTCCCATCAGAGAAATTATGATCCCAACTTAACTGGATACAGCTATTCACTTTGCATTAGTTTACTCATACCAGAGGAGGTATGTCACCAGCTTTTCATTCCCCTCTATAGTTAGGCAATGGGGGTAGGGGGGATAGAGATGGGCTGTGGAACAGTTTGCTTATGTGCTCAGGGATCCTGAGAGATCTTGATGAAACTTCTTTGGAGGTACACTGCAATCCTTCCCTGAAGGTTTCAATAGATGGCAGCCATATTTCTTCCTCTGTGGTAGGACACTTTCCCACACCAGCCAGCAATAACTTTGGCAGCACCATTGCAGTACATGAGGTAGCAGCACATGGGCCTTGGCAGCTCTGGGATGCCAGCAACACCTGTGCTTTCTGTGTCTTTGTTTCCCTTTTGACTGATGTATTGGCTAAAATCACCATTGCCTCTAAAAATGGTGCCAGCATTTAGTGCCGTCACCCTCTACTCCTAGTTTCATGCAACTGAGCAATTCCCTCCTTATTTCCCTCAGTGTTGGTATGCCCTCTGACAATGACTGTCCATTGTCGCTGTGCACCAATGCTCCAAAGCAGAAGTGTTCAATGAGCAAGTCATGTTCAAAACTTTAGGCAGCAAGGGAAGGGAGTTCTGAATTTCTTTTTCTGTTGTGCCTGTACTGACAATGGTATCTCTGTCAGTTTTAACTTCAGATACCTCTGTTGTGGCCTGGGGGTCTCCCCCCTCCACACCCATGGAATGCCTGATCCAGATAAAGAGGAGAAAGAAAAGGACTCAGAATGACATGTTCAATGAGATCCTGCATGCCAGTGCTGAATCAGATTGCGAGCACAGAACCTGGAGGGTGAACACTGCAGCTGGCCTGGGGAAGGAAAGAACAGAGAGGAGAACGGCCCAGGAGTTCCAGTAGGAAATGGAGAGGAAGATTCACCAGGACATAATGGCAGAAACAGATCCTGCAAATTCTTCTCTACTTACAGGTTCAACAATCACAGGCTCATCTCCCTTTGCAGTCAATGGAGAACTCCATTCCAGCACCTGCCCCCAACTTTCCGTGCCACATCAGGAGTCATATTCTTACCTCTGCCACTCCAACCGGGGACATTAAGGACAACCACGCTTTCACATACACTGACCTGCGAAAGCCACAGTAGCTGTATGTGTAGGTAAAATGGACATGAAAGTTCTTCTTAATAAACTCTGTGCTATTATTAAGTTTTTTAATGTATTTGATTTTAAATTGCACAGATTTTTCTTTGCTCTGACTTTGTTACTGAATGGAATTCTATTATTTGGACAATATATATATTATTTCATAAAATATGCTGTAGAGTGCCTAGTGGGTCTGAAAGCACCACTTGTTACTGTGCAGTGTGACATTTCACAGGAAGAGTGATAAATACACACAGCATAATAATCATACATTTACAGCAGCCACCGCACAATTAATAGGTGCATTGGCAGTGTTTTATTCACAGGTGTACATCAAGCACCACACAATTCCTAACAGGCCCCAAAACATCAGGGTCAAATAGTATACACCAATGCATTACTATGCCTCACTGTTAAAGAGCTCTTTCAAAACCTGCTTACACTTACAGCTCTGTGTTTAACTCTTTTAATAGCCCTTGCAGCTGACTGTTCAAACTCAGCATCCTGTTGCTCCACTTCTGCCCTCAACCTCATTAACAACTTTGTCCCCTTTCCTTCATAGATATTATGTAGCACACTATGTAGCAGCTATAACCATTGGGATGTTTTTCTCGCTGAGCTCCAATCTTGTGAGTAAACAACGCCAGCATCCCTTCAATCAACCAAAAAACACAATTCAACTGTCATTCTGCACCTCCTGAGCTGGAAGGAAAGTGTAGGCTAGGTCCCCTAGGATCACTACTGGCATTTCAACATTGTCAGTGGTACTGCACTGGTTGGAAACGTGTAACTTTCTGAAAAGGCCTATATTCTTAAAGATGCAAGTGTCATGCAGTGTCCCTGACCAGCCCACACTGATGTCTGTGAAGCATCCCCAGTGACCCACTTTTATAAGCTTGCATAGCCATATAAAAGTTGCCCTTTCTATTGAAGTATTCTGTGGCTAAGTGGGCTGGTATCAAAATAGGGACATACATGACATCTCTTGCTTCACCCCAGTTCTGGAGCCCCATTGCTGCAAATCCTTCCACTACATCCTGCACTTTGCTGAGAGTCACGGACTTGTGAGCAGGAGGTGCTGAATAGCCCTGCACACTTGCATGACAACAGCTCCAGCAGTGAATTTGCTACATCCAGACTGATTTCCCACTAACAGGTAAGTTTCCACAGTTCGTTTGCCACTTGCACTGCAGCATTCCACTGTCAGTGTGGCTCTCATTGCAGTGTCCTTGCAATGGAGGGCTGGAGCAAGTTTGACATACAGCTCCAAGAATATGGCCTTGCATATGTGAAAGCTCTGCAGCCTCTGCTTGACATCCCATGCCTGCGGGACGATGTGACCCCACCAGTCAGTGCTCGTTTGTTGGGCCTAGGAGCAATGCTCCACCATCTGTAGATGCTCCGTGAATGCCACCAACAAGCCTGCATTGGTTCTCGCTATGTCCCTCAGCAATCTGTCCTCCACGGAATCGCCCTGTTTCCCACCAATTCCGTTATTTTTGTAGCTCTGCAAAGTACCGGAGGACTTGCAATGTGCTTGAAATGCTTATGACAAAGTGCAGACTTATGCACTGATAATGCTTGTGGTGGGGCTGGCAGATAGCAGGGAGGGCTGTGTGGGTTCATGGGATTTTGACAAAAGGTGCAAAAGTTAAGAGCTACAGATGACATTATGGGATAGAGATTGTTGCAGGCTGGAAAATTGACCTGTTGCTCCGGTTACCTCATTTTGGCCCCACCATGCATTGCAAAAACTTCCCAAAAAGACAGTGTACTGGACAGTAGTGAGTGGCATACTGGGGTGCCTACCCATGGTGCACTGCACTGTGAATCAACACAAGCACTTTTGGTGAGTATGTCCAGCACGGATGCAAGGAGTCAAGAGTACTGGTACTAACCATGGTGGCTTAACAACAACATAACTTGTATTGACCAAAATGTGTAGTGCACACATGGCCTTAATCTTGTAAAAAAAAAAAAACTTTCTAGTTTCTTTTTCCTATTTAATAAATCTTCATATAGTTTATTATAGGATTTGCTACAAGCATTATTCTTGGCATGAGATCTAAGGTGTAATTGGCCTGGGGTAAGTGACTGGTTCTTTGGGACTAGGAGAAACCTGAATATTGCTGTGATTTTTGGTCATAAGGGCCATCTGTGTCAGAGATCCCCTCATCTCGGTGGCAAGGCAGATTGGCTGTGACTCTGGTTAAGGCCGTTAAGGTGCTGTAGGAGTTTGTGCTTGGTGCAGTTGTTTGGTGAAAACTAGATTTAGAATTCACAACCAATTTGGGGTTTGTGCCCTGGTGTTTTTAACAGTCTGCCCTGCAGTTGGTATTCGCACTCTTGTGCCACTGTTGGAAACGTCAAAGTCACATCCCTGAGTTACACATTGCTGTTGGCAATAATATTGCTTAGCAACTATTGGTAAAGTTGATTGAAAAAGAGGGGGAGCGCTGCAAGCTGACACCAAGGGCAGGAAAAGAAGATCCCCTCCACCTTTAGCAAAAGTGGGGAAGAAACATTTTCTCTCACTGCTCTCTTTTGTGTTAGCCCCCATTATTGATCAATATGCCAGATCTATAAAGAAGGTAATGTGGCTTCTGACTGGCTAAGCAGGTGCAATACTCTTAATGAATATAAAAAGCTGATGTTAAAGACTCTACATGTTGGCCAGCTGGAGTTCTAGATCCTGCTTCCTTGCAGCCACACCAGCTTATGGGTTTTTAAATTGAAAAGCTAAATTTGGAGCACAATGAACTCTCTCAACATTGATTCCTTATTAAAAATTAAGAGTTACAACTCTACGTGGCTGAAGGAAATGCTACTGAACCTTTGTCCACCAGTCTGAAGCTGAAGAGTTTTGCAGGGGGAGGTAAAGAGAGAGAAGTCAGAGCACAGCTGGTATGGAGGATGCAGAAAGCAGGAAATGAGAGAGACCTCGCTCCATTCTATGATGGGATTTTTTAAAAAAAATGTATGTATTTTAGGAAAGAAAGGATTAGGTAAAACAAACCTATGCTGGTGATGACATGACAGGCCTTAGGCTTTGTCTCTGAGCCTTTCAGTTAAGAGTCATTTACAGAGTCACTTACTTTGTATATAACTCAGAGTTTATGAATAATCTTGCATAGACCAGTGGATAAATATGATTTTATCTATTTAATAAGACTAGTAATTCTTAGCATAAAAGTTTAAAGCTATGCTGGTCCCAGTCTTGCAATTGGGTGTGCATAGACAGATTCTTGCTGGAGTGGATGAGTGAGGTCTTGAGGCCTGCATTTTGCAGGAGGTCAGACTAGATGATCGTACTGGTCCCTTCTGACCTTAAAGTCTATGAGAACTTGTTGAAGCCCTATTATCTTCAAAGGGTCTCCATGCAGATGCAAAGGGATTGGCAATAAAGTCATTTTCAGGACTGAGGCCACTCTTAGTTTAAGATTTACATTCTTTATTTAGTATGCTCTTACATGTTCATCCATATGTACACGCTATCTATGCTGTTATTTGCTATTATTCGTATTGCAGTAGAGGCAATCATGAAATCATGGATTGGGATCCCCGATATATTAGGTACTTTACAGAAACATAACAAAGACATGGTTCTTATTAAAAAAATCATATTTGATAATTATAGGTATACAGAATACCAATAATCTGAAACTATCTATAGATCTCTCTCTATACTACAACATTGGGCCAGTGCATGAAAACCAATAAGAGATGCGGACCAGTCCGTTTATTTTTTTTTAAAAAATATCACCCAACATGAGTTAAATACAAAACACCGCTACATAAATAATGAAAAGTAAATTAGGTCCAGATCCTGCAAAGACCTATTCACATGTTCAGAGTTCATCACATCAGTGTATTCAATGGAGGAAATCCTGCCTCCACTGAAGTTAATGGGGGTGTTGCCAATGGCTTCGCTGGGGCCGGGATTTTACCCTTTTTGGGTATGTCTACACTAGCAATTTAGGTCGATTTAAGGACCCTTAAGTCGACCTAAATTACTCCCTGTCTACACCAGACTTTCATTAAATCGACTAAAGAAATTCCTTAAGTTGACTTAATGAAAGCTTAAGTCGACCTAATAAGAACCGTCCATTAGTTTGACATAAGCCTTAAGTCGACTCCTTAAGTTGACTTAAAGACAGTGTGGACGTGGACTAACCCTTAAGTTGACTTTATTAAGTCGACTTAACGGCCGTTAGGTTGACTTAACAAAGTGGACTAAGTCAACTTAACTTTAAGTCGACTTAGTCCATTCTGTTAAGTTGACTTAATAAGGTCAGCTTTAAGTTGACTTTAAGTCGATTTTATTAAGTCGACTTAACAAAGTCGACTTAACTTTTTCTAGTGTAGACATAGCCTTTGTGTGCAACTCAGGTACTGATCTCAGGTGCTCACATTCTAAAACTGTCATCCCAAGTTGACACACCCTGTGCTATGTACAGTAGAAAGTAAATGAGAACTGTAATAAGTCCTAGAACGCAAAGTGGTGACCAAAAATCAACTGCTTGCAGAGTTGCAAATGTAGGAGTGCCCTTGAACTGACAATTGTATTTTATGCTGGGAAATATTTTTAAAAACATAATTCTTTTCTCCAAGCCAATATTTTGTTTCTTATTCTAAATCAGCATCCTCCTAAACCTTTACTCTCATTCATATGCACTGACTGTAAACACCTGATGACTTGCAGATGGAAAGTGCACTATGAATCATGCATAAAATAAACATGACCCAACCATGTAGTTTATTCAGCTCAGATGCTTTATGCTATATAAATTTCCTCTCCACGGAAAACTACACTTATTTACAATGAATTTTAAGAAGGAGCTTGAATTCTGTGTTTTGATTATCTTCTTAGATGACAAAAATAATCTATGTAAAATCTCAAATCGAAGGTGACTATTTATTTAGCATAATAAGACTATATAGTGCTTTCCAAACAAATAAAATGTCAAAGGGTGCCTGTAACTTTTAGGTGACTGATTGCCATTTGTGTCTTTGAAACTATTCTCTGCCTTGAAGAGCTCAAATGTAAATGGGGAAAAATAGTCTTAAGGCTGGTCTAAACCAATAGATCTGCTCCTCACTTTATTACCGAGTTCTGCTGAGTGATACTAGTCACACTTTAACATGTAAGCAGAGATATTCCCAATTACAAATGTATTTCTAACATGATCCACATTTGGCTTTGACATATAGAGACAACAGTGAAAAAGGACACGACTCAGATATGTTAAAGAAATTAAATAGGGCTAATAGTGCTTTAAATAAAGCTTTGGTTTCTGAAACTTTAATTGAAGAAGAATATGTCATATTATTTGCTGTTAATGCCACACAATATATATATTAGCTAACCAATGGCCAGATCACAAACCTCTTACGCACAGTGGTGAACGGTTACTCAACTAATTAGCCAATTCCTCTTAATTTATGTTTTAAACAGATATAATTTATTTTATATTTATGTCACTTTTATGATCACCTAGAAAAATATTAAGCAAAAGAGAAAGCTAAAATTAAATGGTGGAGACAGGGAAAGTACAAACAATTAAGCCAACAGATGACAATTCATTTGTTTTGACTTTGAAATACTAAGCCTGTCAGTATCACCTTTGCCTTAAAGGGACACATATGTATGCAAATTATAGTTTTAGCTAGAAGGTTATTTCAAGCCTAATATCTCAGTGGATTGTCAAACTCTGTTCCCATCTAGTATCTGCTGTCATGAAACTCTTTGACCTTATGTCAAACAAGATGTAATCTTATTGGCAGTTATCACAGATGCCTGTTCTCTGGTGATTTTCTTTTCATTAACAATAAGGCTCCTTACGCCCACTATATAATACATCAATAAGTATCTGCAGAATCATGTATTCCAGATACTAAACTGTGTCTCAGTGAAGTAAATTATAAACTGTACTGAATTATGAAATTCTAAGAGTACAAAGGTGATTGAACTGGATCTAGCGATGTCTGTGACACTTTGAAATGAGATGATCGAAGAGCATTACCAAATTGTTTGCGCATGTCAGCAGGTCCCACACAGACAATTAGTCCACCCAACAGGCTAGTGTGGGATAATTTCACTCCACAGCTTGTCACAAACTAAATGTTCGTGTTGACAAGCCCCTAGTCTCTCAAACTGAACTCTTGACCCCATGTGTTTCTTCAACTACTGCCCTTTTTTCATTCCATCACTAAACTCACTGAACATGTTGCCTACAATTGTTGTCTAATGTTCCTCTTCCAATTCCACTCCATTCCATTTTCCAATCCTGTTTATGCTTCTTGCATTCCATGAAAGGGGTCTCAACAAAATGACCTTTTCTGTCCAAACCTCAGAACCAGTACTCCATCCTCATTGACCCATCAGATACCATTGACTCAGTCAACCTTGCTTTTCCTGTTGATATCTTATCCTTCCTTGGTTTTGATGATGGAGTCCTCTCCTGCTTCTCTTCCCTCTCTGATTGCTCCTTACTTGCTTGTGCATTCCTTTTTCTGTTTTTTTATTTTTTATTTTTTTGACAGTTCTGTCATTGGATTTTCACATGCTTTAATATGTATTTTTACAGTTACAAATATGGTGGAGCAGTAAAGGGGAGCGTGTAGAATGCTCATATTTTTACAATGATGCATCATTATGAAGAAATATCATCTTATGCTGATGAAACATCACAAACTTCTGCAGACTTTCAGTGTATTAGCAGGGAAACGCTTTTAGAACAGCTGAAAAATCGTCTCATTATTGAAGCCCTGATTATTCTGATGATCTTTACATTATTTTTTCATAATGAGATCACTTATGTTTGAGGTCTTTGTCTGATAAAATTGTACAGTAGCTTGAAAGGGTGAAGAAGAGAACCCCAAGTGTAGGCTGCATATATTTTCATTTTGATTTATGAATTTTCATTATGATTTAGGATTAATGAGTGCAGATTCCACAGCAAAACGAGATCAGTCATTTTTCCATTTTTGTCCTCAACGTTTTCTACTAGCAATTTGGCTCCAAGGGTTATATCCTTCTCAGGCTGCCTAATGGGGTTTGAGACGTCAATACATCCTCAATATTGTAGCCATTACAGATTAAATTTTTGCTCTAGCTGAAATACAACCTTTTTACATGTTAAAGAACCTTTGTAATTAAAAAAATGTGGCAGTGTTTTATACTCAAAGCAAAACACAAATGGTTTAGGGTCCCTTAAGGGAGCAGATTTTCATTTGGTGTAGATCAGCATAGCTCCATGGACACTAAGGCTATGTCTACACTAGCAATTTAGGTTGACTTAAGATGGCTTAAATAGACCTGAATTACTCCCTGTCTACACCAGACTTTCATTAAGTCGACTTAAGAAATGCCTTAAGTGGACTTAATGAAAGCTTAAGTCGACTTAATAAGAACCACCCATTAGGTTGACTTAAGCCTTAAGTCAACTCCTTAAGTCGACTTAAGGACGGTGTGGACATGGAGTAACCCTTAAGTCGACTTTATTAAGTTGACTTAAGGGTGTTTAGGTTGACTTAACAAAGTCGACCTAACTTTTTCTAGTGTAGACATAGCCTAAGAGAGGTATACCAATGTATGTCAGCTGAATACCTGAAATCCTGAATACCAAGAAATCCTATGCCTTATATGACCACAGGTATAAAGTAATGTGTTTTTGATTAAGGATCTGATCCAGTTCTCTTTGAAATTCATGAAAAGATTTCCAGGGACTTCAATGAAAATTTGATCACGCCCTAAGTATTTTTCATAAGTCAACTAGATACTCCTTGTATCCTTATGCAAATTATGAATTTTCAGACTCTTCTCTGCATTGGGTGACTGAGACCAGGATGGTATACTTGCCACAAGCCCTAAGATAGGGAAAATACCTTTTTGTTTGTTTATTTGTTATTCATGATTATCTACGTTCTTTTCACTTCCATATCCATACAAAATGCCATGTAGATTTTGCTCAAATATTCAGAAAAAAATTCTCTTCCAGACTGAGACCATAGGACAAATCTGATTTTGTTTGCATTGTACACCAAGAGTAATTCTGCTCAAGTAAATGAAACAACAGATGTGAAACAGGTGTGAATGCTATCAGAATGAGCCTCCAGAAAGGGACATTGACACTAAAAGTGGTGAAATTTTAAAAAAAGTATTGAATAATGTGTTCTGAGCCCTTGTCTACAATTGCCGCACTTTTCAGCGACAGCTGACGAGAGATATGCAAGGTATGTAAAATACCTTGCGTATCTCCCATCGCCTTACTAATGCCCATTCCATACACAATGTGCTAAGGTGAATGGCAATGCCATCCAGTCGCCTTAGTGCTATGCCACTTCTGGGGCTGGAGTTATTCTTGCAAACTCCAGAGCGATTGAGTGGTCCTGACAAACTGCTCAATCGCACCTGGGAGAGCATACTGATGGCGGCAATTTTGCTGCTGTCAGTATAGACATAGCCTAAGTAACTGAAAACAGGAAGTTGCAATTAAATTCCTGACCGGAACTGCCATACATTAGATCCATCTACTTCAGTGTCTGGAATCACCCGATTTAGAGGAAGATGTAAAAAATCCTAAAGTGAACCACCGTGGAATAACCTTTCTATAGGAGAAATTCCTTCCTAATCTTGTCAGGGAGAGGACAGTTTACACCCTGAAACAGGAAGAGTTTTATTCCTTACAAACTTTTCAGTTGTTGTAACTGTGGATGTTCTCATTATCCGTATAAAATGCTTGATCCTTTTTTGAATCCTACCAAATTCTTGTTCTCATTCGTAGACTGTGGAATTTACAGCCAAAATTGAATTGCGCTTAGTATTTATTTCTTTTTATCAGTTTTAAATTGGCTGCCTTTCACTGAATGTTCTCTTCTTGTCTTAAGAGACAAAGCAAACACAAGTGCCTGATCTACCTTCTTTATAGAAATGTGGCCATCCCGTCTCTTGACAGATGAAAGGAACCACGTTAAAATCAGTCAATAGTGCTTGGCAGTATTGTGGGAGAGGAGCCCAATCTGCGAGTGGCAGACTGTCTACAACTACAGATCCACTCACCAAATGGAGGCTGGAGTGTACTCTGCTTCTTGGCTCACCTGGGGGCCACAGCCTGGGCTCTCCATGATGCACGATGACTGCATCAGCCTTATCCCAGCTTCTCTGGACTGAGGAGTAGTCAGCAGGATTTTCCCAGTTGTCAGTGGGAATGTTGAATTTCTTGAGACCTTGCTTTACTTTGTTGCTGTACTGGAGCTCTGGCCTTCCTCTATGTCGTGGGTAGTTCTTGAGTTGACAATAGAGCACAATCTTCAGCAGATGATCTTGAGGCAAGTGCTCCATGTAACCTACTCAGCAAAACCTGCGACTGTCCAGCATAGTCTGCATAGATTATAAGCCAATTCTCTCCAGGATCTTATTGTTATTGATCTCTTGGTCCCAAGTGACTCCAAGGGTTTTTCTGAGACAGCGAAGGTGGAAGCTATTCAATCTCTACTGCTGCTGGGAGTACATGACCCAGCTTTCACAGCTGCAAAGGAAGGTACTAAGGACACAAGCCTGCTAAATGGACCCCTTTGTATTCAGGGTTAGCAGCTTGTTGTTCCAGATACACGAGGTAAGTTTGCCAAAGGTGACAGAGGCTTTGCTGATTCTCGCTTCAAGTTCTCTATCAAGGCTAAGTGAACTGGTTAAAGTTGAGCCAAGATTGCAAGTGATCCACATTATTCAGAGCTTCATTATTTACATTATCTTTAGGTAGAACTTATTCATCATGATCTGCAATTCATCAGGTGAATTTGAGACAAATGCAATAGCATTTGCAAAGAGCAGATCTCATAGGTGACATGCTTCATGCTCTGAAATCACCTGATGTTCAACAAGGTGCTGTCCATTTTCAATTTAATTAGTATGCCAGATTGATTGTGTCCAAAAGCGTTCTTAAGAAGAATAAAAAAGAACATGCCAAAGCCAGTAGCCACTAAGACGCACTCTTTCTTCATGCCGGTATCAATGATAAACTCAAACAATGTTTCATTTTCATACTGGATAGTTGCCTTCATTCTCTCACGGAACTCCTTAAATAGGAAAAGCACTTTTTTTGACAGCCAATTTTCAATAGAATCTTGTATATGTCATTCCTGCTAACCATGTCAAAAGCCTTTTGAAGGTTGATGAATACCACAAAGAGAGGTGCCTGTTGTTCACACGGCTTTATACCATTCATTATTTGTATGACACTATCACGTCTCCTCTGTAACCTAACAGTCACAGTCTTTTCAATGTCTTTTCTTTTGGAAACTTTCTGATGTCTGATCATTTTTATCACCTATCTCTGAATCTCCTGTATTTCAGACATGATCTTAACTCTAGGTGGCGGCAATAAAAACTGTTTTATAAAACTTGAATTAAGCATTTTGCAAATATTTATTTCAAGGGACTTCTCTGTGTGAAATATGACAGCTCAGTGCAACAAACCCATTTGAAGAGGCAAGAAAATATTTTGAAAACTCGTTTTGATGAGACTGATAAAATAACTAGTTTCAAAAAAACAAAACGAAACAAAAAAACCCACTCTCCTTTGAAAGACATAACACACAGAGTTATAGAAAGTTTAGAAGCATTCCCAGTTAAAAAACAGAATCCTGTACTAAAGCCACCTGGATAAGAGGAGCTTTTGTCCGTAATATTACATGTATTTAATGGAAAGTCTCAAAATGACAGTTATTTGCTCTCCTACATACTTATAACCTATGCCTTTTTTGCCACTGCTGGCCATACACCAACTGTGTAATGAAAATGTTGAGACCAATAACGAAGGTTAGTTTTGCAATTTTATCCTGTATGTAAATGCAAATACAGTACAAAAATGATTTTTTTCTAAATAAGTGTATTTTCAAAGCAAGTGATGCAATTCATAATATCCCTGCCACTAGGAGGTATTTAGTAACAATGGCGAATGGCTTTCTAACTTATGCAAAACCACAAATCTCTTTCCCATTCCACAAAGAAAAGCTACCTTAAATGTAGATCTGGTTAAAGCAGAGCTTATTTTAAGCATATCATTCTGAAGCAAACATTTCTCAGTTCAATCAGAGACTGTAGCTTGAAATTGCAATACTCTGAGCTCCCAGTTTCATTTAATCCTTCACAAACAGGTTGCTAATCAGGTTCGGCATCTGTACTACCATTGCCTTCCAGTCACATAAACCTTGTCACAAAGGACCTCTTCAAATGAAAACTATTATGAAATGTGCTCAGCTGATGATATGAGGCTGCATATCATCTAGAGAACTAATGATCTCTTTTACAAGGAAAGTAAAGAGAAAGCAATCAGAACTTGAACTCAAACATGTGCAGAGGTGACATGTGGGGGACAGGAGAGTATACAAGGGAATGTGCTCCTGAGATTTCTGCCAGGGTTTTTAGGGGGGTTTATGCAAGGAGTGGGTTCAAAATATGTCTCCCCTTTCGACATTTATGCATCACTTCTGAACACATGCAATGCGTTTTTTCATAAGGCATAACTGCATGATCATTATAAATGCTAAAGCAAGAAATAAAAGTTGCAAAAAGCACGCAGGTAGTAATTACTGCTGCACAAAAAAAGAACTACACTACTCCATATTTTGTGCACTTCAACGTGTGAAATTCGTCATATGAAAAGTCAGAAGGCATTGCTCATGCAAGCAACACAAAGATATAGGCTGAGAGAGACTGGGTAGGAATGAGGAAGGAGATAGCCATTCATATTCATAAACCAAGTAATGATCAGAAAAAAATACCAAAGAAGAACTGATGCCAAAGTGGCAATTTCTTCCCATTCTTCTTCAGTTCACTGCTAAATATCTGCTCTTCAAAATTAATAAAAGTCCTTAATGAGAGACCTGTGGGGCTGTCAGCTCAATGATCTGCAACAAAGTAAGCAGTTAATAAGGCAGTGTCCGTGGGCCACACTACAGTTAGAAAATTCCATCAAGCTAGCTACTGCCTTGCAGAGAGGTGAACAGTGGATGAACCCTTCCTGCCAGCATAGGTAGGGTTTTCACTGAAGTTCTCCAGTGTAGGCAAACTCTGTACTGCAGTACTACAATAGCGAATACTCAGGTGAAGCTCAACATTTTAGTTGTGATACCAGTCATATAACACCAATCTAACTGAACATATTGGTATGACCACCAGTAGACATTTTTAAAGAACATCCACAACAGGAAAAAAGTTTTCTTAAACCAACACGTATTTTCTGGAAAGAGGTTATTACTCTTAAATGACACCTCATACAATAGTACACATAAAGGACTTCCAAATAAATCAATGACTATGAACCTGATTGTTTTCTCAGGCAGAGGCTTTATGTACACTAGAATGTTTGCAGTACACCTTGTGTACACGCATAAGTGCTTCAAGTGTTACAACTTGACATTGCTAATTCTGGAAAGACTAACCACTGCAGACCGGTGCTGGGAAAGCCTCCATCAGTGCAGTCTCATTGTGGAGGGACATCACTGGCATAACAGCATCAACATTCTGTTTGTACAGTACCTAGCGCACTGGATTCCTGGTCTTTTACTGGGACTCTTAGGTGGTACTTCAGTAGAAATAATAATAAAATAGTCCTCCTCCAACTTTTCCACAGTGCAACAAGTTACTTCGGATGGCCTGTCTCATCTACTCTCTGCACTCTACAGCATACAATGTGGCTCATTTACATGCTGTTTTCACACCAAGTAATATTATCTACTTCTTCCACTCATATGACTCCATCATCATCATGTCTCAGTATAGAACCTCACATGAAAGTTTTGTCAACTGGCCTGAGGCAAACACGCAGGCTCTGATGTTCAGCTGGAGAGAGGTAGGAGATGCAGAGCCAGATGAATTCAGTCTTATTCAACATGTTAACATTTGAGCGGGTATCAGAGCAACTGACAGAGATGACCATCACCAGGAGTAGTGGTAGTATGAGAAGATATATCCGATAGAACATTCACTACAAGGTGTAGGACAACCGCAGTTGGCTTGGCTTAGGGAGGAAACTTGCCCAGTTAACTGAGAAATGGACTAAATTCTCAAAACCTCAGCTTGCTGGGCTACTAGCTAGCCAAGGAAGTGCCTTGCTATCTAGTCATGAGAAAGAAGCAGGAAACAGTGACTAGATGACCCAAAAAGAATTGGAGGATGAGGAGCTGGACTGGAAGATGCAGCTAAGTTCCCACATAAGCCCCATAACCTGGCATCTCACCTCCGTCCCTTCAGCTATGTGGCCTACTGTTACTGCCCAGGGAGGAAGTGGCCAGTTCAGTACGGAACAGGTGCCCAGACTCATTATGGTGCACAATTGGAGATTTTTTGGTTTCTGTTGTTTTCAGTACTGAACGCGCAATGTAAAATTTCTCAAGTCATTGAGTTTTATTACAAGAAATTACACATTACGACAAAAAGAATTTCCATTATATTTTATCTATCAACCTGTCAACACCAAACCACAGCACCTAATTAGCATGCTGCTTTTATCTACCTTGAGTGACACTTCAGTCTGCCTTTCTAGGTGGAACATTAAAAACATTCTTAGACAGGTTCATTGTATTTCAGTGAGAAACATGCGGTGCACTTTAAAAGAAAATATTTATATTGTTTCTCATCTTGTATATATGTTACATACTTTTCTTATTCAAAACTGATCTGCAAGCTTGTTTGTGTGCAATCAAGTTTAATTCTTGAAAACCAAGGTTCTGGTATTTTTCACATCATTCATACTGTCCTATCATAGCAATAAAGTAACTGTTCACTCTTCTGTAAATTCACTCACCCATAAGAACGTAAAGCCTTGTAACACCATCCTAACGTAAAAAGCACAATGATTCACTCCTTCATGAACTTCCTTCCTATACAAGAGATAATTGGATAATTAATGAAGGATGTTTTCATAACATACTTTCCCACCTCCCCAAAGCTTTTTACAAAACTTGACTTCTGTTACAAACACATTATTATATACTTTACTGTTCTGCATCTGGTTCCAGCCATTTGAAAGTGTGAATTCTAAATCATGTGCACAGAGCATTTCTGAATTTTTAAGTATGCCCTCTTGCAAACTGCTAACAGCTTCAAGTGCAACTGCTTTTTTGGCTGGCTATGCATAGGTTGATGTTAGCCCAATTGCCTCAACATTACACTGTTAACAGAAAACTTCCCCTTTGTCTTCGAGAGTGGTTCATTTAATACATACAGGAAATATGATAATCACAACATAAGCTACGAAAGTCATTGTGGATAAACAGATGTCTTCATTTTGCCAAAATCACAGTCCTTTCATCATCCTGCACTGACTGAGTGTACAGCTGACTCTGCATCTTGCAGAGTCAGTAGAATAAGGAAGAGTGAGGGCGGGATTTTCCAACAGCAATGAGTCAATCTTATTTAAAATGAGTACTTGTAAGTAGGCCCCTTTGGAAATCCCACCATTTAACAATAAGCCAAGTATGATTAGAAGGGGAATTCTCCAGATGTACTAATCAAATAACTGAACAGATTTTGCCGAAAGATGACCCCAAAACCATTTTTGTTTTAAAAAGGAACACTTTAAAAAAAAATCAGAAATATCAGGAGTGGCAAGTCCTCTCTCTCCTGGAGGACTGTTTTCAGCATTCACTGTCCAGGCCCTTCACAGATGACCCACACTCCACCTGTCATCTTTCATTCACTACCAAGCTGTTGATGATGTTCATCTCCAATTGTCCATGATGCTAACACCATTGCCTATTCATTACATTTTCAAGAAGCACCTTTGTGCTTTCTCCCATGGTGGCCCAGAGGCCTGGAAGATGATCCCATAAACATTTACAAAGTTAGCTCATGTTCCAGCTTCAAATCCCTCCTCAAAACCCTCCTTTGCCGTGATTCCTACAAAATACTCAACAATGGTTAGGCTGCTGGTATGCAGAGGCCACTACTTACTATGCTGACCAGTACTGTCTCATTATTTCTCTGTAGCTCCCCATCTGTTTGTGTCCATTTGTGGTCCTATAATTAGATTGTAAGCTTTCTTTTGTTCTGTGTTTGTGTGGTGCCAAGTGTAGTGGGATTTTGGTCCACTGCAAGGGCTCCTAGGCACTATAATAATACAGCAAATAATTAATTGAGTGGTGGTGGTCTTGATTCATTACAAAAAATATTTTTGCCCAAAACATTCATTAGACCTTATCATTAAGAAGGTTTTAACAAAAAGCAAACAAAACAAAAGATAAAACAGTAAAAATTTACAGTGACTTAAAATCCTTTCTCCTCTGAATTGCTCAGATTACACTCTCTGGACTGTTGAGATATTATTGATTCACTAGTTCATAATCACAGAATACATTAAACTAGACAAAATCTGAATTTGTAATGTAAACCAGCAAAAACAAACAACTTTTTAAAATAAAGGGATTACAAGCCCGAATTAAAGTTTAAAAAATGCTTCTAAAACTAAGTGGAGAAAACTTCCCTCCAAAGAAATATGTATGTAAAAATTATTAGTCACACAAAAAGGGAGTTTGTAATGGAAATTGCATTTTAGGTTTAAGTGTAGAGGTTACTATCACTCCCTCTAGTCCAGCAGCTTCAATTTTTTTCTGTTGTGCCCAGCACTTTCCTTTCCCGTAATGGAATTTGTCCAAGCCACAATCAAGCGCCAGGGCCAGAAATGCCATCAGGAGCCATGGCTGTAGTCGGGTGCAGTCAGGGCTGGAAGCTGGGGGCTGAGGACGGGGCTGGAGATGCAGCTAGGCTGGGGACGAGGCCAGAATGGAGCTGAGGTACAGCAGGGCTTGGGTGGCGCTCCCTCTCTGACCTCCCATGGGCGCTAGTCCAGACCCCACTGCACCACCCAAAATGTTGCTCTGTGCCCCACAGTTTGGGGATCGTTGCTGTAGTCCCATTGACTTCATTAGGCTTTGAATCAGGCCCTATAACATATAATCAAGTCTAAGACTAGGTGAATACAGCTATGATTTTATCTCTCAAGTGCCAAATGAGCTCTCCAATGATGTGATACTTAAATATTACAAAACACTATCAGAAATTAATATCCGTGGGCCAAACTTTCAGACCCAAGAGTTTAAAGTTAGACACTTAAAACTTATTTAGTATTTAATAATTTAATAACTAACAATTGTTTTTAATGGCCTGCATGAAAATTATTTTAAATAAGTCAGATTTGTCACAGCTTGTATTCTCTGAACATTTCTGATTTGAGGCTGAAGACTGGAAGTGGGGTTAAAACAGAAAACATCAGGTTAGTAATGGTAGTGGAATATTCCATAGGATAACTTCCTTTGAATGGGGATTCCTCAGGCATTACAAATGAGAGAGATGTCCTACACATACTTAGTGAACAAGAGTCATTCAGAACTTTTGGAATCCTAAACCTTGATTGGCTGGTGAGGCAATCATCTATAACGTATTACACAATACTGCAGTGTAAGACAGGTTAAAATACATGTTTGTGTAGAAATTCCTCTAATTCAGATATCTGAATTAGGCTATATCTAACACAGCACGCTTCAATGAGACAAACAATTCCACAGCACGCCGACTTTTTTCAGCTGAATTGATTGCTCATAAATGTCACATTTACTTACATTTTCTTTGGTTATGGTCTTAATAGAGAGGTTTGCCACATAGTGCATGCAACAAGCTAAAGAAGGATCAACCGCATTAATGTTTCAAATCCACCAGAAAAAAGTATGTGTCATCTCAATTTTATCCTTTGGCCGCCTGCGTTTAGACTGTTCACGGTTTAGAATCGAAAGGCTGATACCTCACTTTTAATGTGATGATTAATTTTCACGAGTTTTATGAGATGTAATTTTGGTTGGACAGAAAATTGTTTAAGATGAAACAACGTTTGTTTTACATTGATTTTCATTACTTTTGTACAAAATTTCATGGCACACTTGGACAGTTCTCACGGGACACCAGTGTGGCCCAGCACACTGGTTGAAAACCACTGGTCTACATGACAGTGTTTATAGCAGCAGAGTGTATTGATGCAGCAGTCCCACTGCTGATCATGACCACTCATGATCACTCATGTCACTCTTTGCCAACTAGAGGGGCTCTCCCATCAGCATAATAAAACCACCTCCACGAGTGGGGGTTGCTACATCAGCGGGAGAAGCTCTCCCACTGACATAGGTCTGTCCACACCAGTGCTTCTGTTGATGTAACTTATGTCACTCAAGGGAGTGGTTTTTGCGTGCCCCTGAGCAACATAACTTATACTGACAAAAGTGGTAGTGTGTACAAAGGCTTAGAAACCAGCTTTACACTCCTCTAGAAGGTTTGACAATCCACTTTATTTCATTAGCATCGTATGGAGCATGTTTAAGCAAAGTAACACAATATAAATGGAAAAACTAAATAGTACAAATCGTGTCATGAGAGAGGTTATTCAGAAAAATGACAGAGAGAGGGAAACACTCAGCCCAACCACTGAGCAATCCTTTTAGCAATAAAATGCTGAAGTGAAAAAGACGTTGAATGCAAGAAACAAGTGTATGTAAAATATACTCAGGCTAGAATCCAACTGAGAGAATGACTATTTTAATATAATGAAAACACCTTCAATTTGTTGTATATAGGAAAATGTTTATAGATGATTGAATCTGTCATCAGACAGAGGCCACTCATTACTGATGACTTAATAGCCAAGTTAGTGGAATGAGTTGGACATCTGTCCTAACGGAAAACTGAGTTTATAATCTAATAATTTGAACAATCATTATTCTTTCACTTTTTTAAAAATAAGAGCCAGTATGCCGAATGAAAATTGAGAGCCTGGTCCAACTCCTACTGAAATCAAGGGCAAAACTTGCAATGCTTTTAGTGAAGGTTGAATCAGGACTTAAATATACAAGTATAAATAAATAAAGATGAGCAACATTGTATATTTACATAGCACTTTTCATCTTAAAACATCCCTCAACTATAACATATTTTGTAAACTTAGACCAGTATACAAATGACACCTAGGGATCAGTTCATTCAACTCTGAAATGAAGCCAATTAAGGGTAAAGCACAGCAGCAGTTTACTAGCACATAGCAACACTACACCAAAGGTTAAGACTGTAGCTGACGGACAACAGCCAGTTCAAACTGAAAGAGGAATTTATGTGGGCATAATGCAATTGATTGATTTGAAATATGGGCACGACACTGGAATTAGAACCACATTTTTATAGTCATGCCCTGAGATCTTTAGGGACTTCAAGTGGTCAAGATTTCAGTTTTACATCTCATCAGAAAGATGGCACTGTAACTTGAAGTTAGATGCTGGGATATTGCGTAGAAAGGAAGAGTACGTCTGATGCAAAGAGCAAGAGCCCTGCTTTGAGACTTAGAGCTAGTCTTCACTGACAGTGGCATATTCACTGCTGTCAGATCGATCTTCCTAGTCAACTGATCAAGTCTGTGAAGATCTGCTCAACCAATCAGGAAGTTGATCGCTGAAGACCACTCTGGCAACTGGAGTAGTGATGAGTCAAAAGGAGGACATTTCCCTTTGACTCACTGCACTGAAGACACCATGGTAACTCAGTAAGAGGCAGTCAAAGGGAGATACATAAGGTATTTAAAGTACTTTGCATATCTCCCATCAACAGCAGCCAAAATCCTGCTACGATCTGCCCTTAGAACTGCTCTGTGACTTGCATTGATTGTCACATCAGGCTGGTCCTATTGGTTCCAAATGAGGAGCATAAAAAGTTCTTAGTGTCTCTCTGGGAAAGAAGGAAGAAGGGGCAGGTTCTTAGTTATCCTGCAAGGAAAATCCTGAGGTTTTAACATCCCAAACTGTGATCAGGCGGCTTCCCAGCCTCCAGTAGGGCGGGGGGGAGGGAGGCCGACCTTCGCTCCTAGTCCGTGGAGGGGCGAACCTCGATAAACAAGCCTGGCCCCAGTCGGGGCGGGGCAGGCAGTAGTCTCTAGCCCAGGGAAGGGCGAGTCTCTAGGAACAAGCCTGGCCCCAGTCAGGGCAGGCAGTAGTCTCTAGCTCAGGAAAGGGCGAGTCTCTTACTCACAGGCACCAGCCTGGCCCCTGTAGGGTGGGCAGGCTGCAGTCTTTACGCAATCAGTCTCACTATTCGGGAACGTTGCAGAAGGGGTACACAGTAGGAAGAGGCACCACCAATAAACCTCAGTGGCTATAGCAGGATGGTGCCAAGGCCCTGGAGGCGGGAGGCCGCGACCAGGCCCCCGACCCGCTCTGGTGGGTTAGGGAAAAGGGGTGAGGGAGGGGGACGCAGGCCCACACACTCCACTGCGTCCCAGCCCAGGGCCCTAGTCAGTGGCAGAGGTGCCTGCCACTGTGGTCAGCGGGGCTCATGCCGAAACGCACTGACCCTCGGCAGGCCCGCCACTCACTCGGCGGTAGCCAACCACCCTGGGCTTCTTCCTCCCACCCTGAGGTTCGGGGGTACCTGGATCTCCGCTCCTAGGAGATGTCGGGGTATTCCACTAGAGGGAAGTTCCCGAAGCCGTCCATCTCGTCAGGGGGTGGTAAGGCTGGCAGAGTCTCATCCAGTTCCTCGGGGAAAGGCAGCTCCTCTAGGTCCCAGGGGCCATCGGGAGGGTCAGGTCCGTAAGGCTCTGGGGCAGCGGGTGGTTCCCTGAGGTCCTCCGCCAAGGGCAGCTCCTCCAGGTCACAGGAACGGTCAGGGGGGTCTGCAGCCAAAGGCAGCTCCTCCAGATCACAAGGGCCGGCCCGTCTCTCCTGACTCCCGGGCTCGGGGCTAGAGGCTTGGGGGTTTGGAACCTCTGGAGACGAGGGGTCGCTCTGGTCCCAGGAGGCAGGCACCCCCCCTGTCCGCCGGGGTCCATGCCACAGGGGGCCGTCCTCGGAGCCCCAGGCGGTGGGAAGCTGAGGCCAGGCTTTCTCCGGCCCTGGGCCTGGTGCCTGGTCCCGGAACAGTGAAGCGCGGTGCTTCCCTGCTGGTGTCTGGGCCCTGACTGAGGGAGCGGGCGGCCTTCTTATACTGTTGGGCCGGGTCCCGCCCCCTGGCTTCCTGTCAGCCCGGATTGGTGGGCCCGGCTCCTTCCCTTTAACGGGGGTTGGCTCAGGGCTCCTGCCTGTCTCCCTAGGCGGCCATGTTCCCTGGCCCTTGCTCTCTCCCTTACACAAACTCAGACGAACATTTAGTCTGTGTTTCTAGGTTTTGGTCATGGTTACTTAAATTAACACTAAAGGCAAATGCCAGGAAAGGAGTAAGTTGGACCAGATTCTCTGCTTTCATAGTGTGTTGGGAGCCAGAAAGACATGCCACTTGTTTTTCAGAACCCTCCATCAGCACAAATAACACAGCAGAAACTCAAGTTGAAGAATTGGTTCACTACTGCTAAGGGGAAAAACTATAAAATGAATCACCATTTTCACTTTCTGCAGCACATAGGTGTTACTTAGATGTGTCTGTGGCAAACTGCCCAATAATCTGTTCGATCATCCATGTGTTGCGAGTGAATACTGTTTGTTTCCAATCCAACTGGGTCTGGATAGAGCAACACAGATACACTCCCCTAGTTTAAGCTCCCTTTCTGTGGGTCTGTGGTTGTCAGTGTTTCAGGCTGCACAGAGTACACCCACCCCTCTTGCGCCTGCAAGTGCTTCTTATGTGTGGCAACGATTGGCCCCCCTGCACAGAACAAGACCCTACTCTAAAATAGGATTCAGCCTCTGTGCCATGTGGTCAAATCTCCAGCCGAAAGGTAATGCTTTTTCCTTCCCGTGTGTGCCACTGTGCAGAAACACCACTGTTCTATGGAGATGGGCTGTTAGTTCAGAGTCACTGAAAGCTGAGGGTCCAAGTTTACAGTTTTGATGGCGCTGGGTGATGGTTTTTCAACGAGGAGTCAAATGCCTTTCCCCAACAGACTGCTTCCTGGCAAGGCCAATCTAGCACAGCCACAGCAACAATGTTCCATCACAGGAATAAAACAGATTTCACCGTCCCCTTCCATCACAGTGTCTCATTCAAAAACTGCCCCAGCCTGACTCCACTTCAGTTGTAGGACGCAATGAGATCACAGCCCAAGGTTGAAGCAAGAAAGGGAGCTTTTATGACTTGAAAATGAATGCATGTTGAGGACTAAATGCTGCCCTCTACTGAGTTGGTGCACAATGGGGATTGACTCAAGCTGGAATTCCCCTGGACACCATTGGCCTTTTACAGAATGCAATGCGTGCTACTCTTGAACTAGCTCAACTTTGTGAGCCAATGGTGAATGAGAGTGGTCTAGCACCTGTGATGAAGCTAGCCTCTGGCACTCTATAAACTGGGATTTTGGCTGACCCCTCTTGTTGGGCCCAAGGTGGTGGGAGAGAGAGAAAGAGTTCTAATGCTCTCCTTGCCTCCCCATACATTGGCCGAGAGTTAATCACAGTCTGTTCCCATGTGCTCATGCCTTC
The DNA here is from genome assembly GCA_007922175.1 of Pelusios castaneus. Classification (NCBI taxonomy): domain Eukaryota; kingdom Metazoa; phylum Chordata; order Testudines; family Pelomedusidae; genus Pelusios; species Pelusios castaneus. The sequence goes on from ML685821.1 coordinate 10,274,540, forward strand.
CATTATACTGATCTTCTATCTGGTTTGAGCTTTGTACTCTCTAAAGGCTTGTCCACACAGAGAATTAGGGTACAGCGAGTAGGCATTAGGCAGTTGAAGGGAGATACACAAGTTATATTAAGTAACTTCTGCATCTCCCTTTGATTGCCACCGAAAAGTGTCTGCAGTGTAGACCAGGACTTAGTGTGCAGCAGGCTAAGCGCTGGGTCTCCCCATGGACAAGCCCTCACTTAGTGTGCAAGATACACAGCTGTAGAAAGGGGTTACGTTAATTCTGAGTGACTTCCAATTCTAAGTAAATGATGATGGCGGGGGGGGGGGGAAGGTGGAAGGGGACCGAAAGACTCCAGATTAGACCCCCAACGGCTGGGGATCCCTCCTGTGGTTGGAGAGGAGTCTTGGTCCCCGTGGAGGAAGCTGGGAGGAGTAGCTGGACAGGTGCTTCTCAGGGCTGGCTGCCTGTCAGGCTTAGCTAGGCACAGGTGGCGTCTTATCCTAGTGGTGAGGCACCTACTTTTCGCACAAGTGCGAACATAGTGTGAATTCTTTTGCAACATTTAAAGGTACTACATTCCTATCCCTATGTACTTCATGGGTCAGAAAAACTTTGCCACTTCTCAGACTGCTACAAAAGCAAAATGGGATCGCACCAGTTTGGCTTCAGAAAATCATACACCTCAGAAACAATTTCACATTATGCAAAGACGTTCTGCTAAGCTTTTGCAGTTGCACAGGGATTCTTTACTTCTTGTGATAGGAACAAACCGCTGTGTCACTTGGGTTGTTTTTTTTTTTTTTAAAAGCACTGACATTTTTTGCTTATACTTATGTTACAGTATGACTATTTTCCATACCGTGGGCCTGAATTTTTGGGGTGTTGAGCCTCTGCTGCTCCTATTAATTTCAGATGGAGCAACCAGTGTTCCGTACTTCCAAAAATGAGGCCCTTATTTGGTGGAGGACCTTAGATCTGACTAATTCCAAAGGGGTAGCCGTGTTAGTCTATTGTAGAAAGACAACAGACTCTGTTGTCTTAGATCTGACTGTGAATCTGAGAGATTTGTACGTAGAAGATGGACTAAAAAATAATAATGCTTTTATAATATTTACACACTAACAATAGCATTATAGCAAGTTACATACAGCAGATGGCTTGCTTTATTGGGTTTGCTTTGTTGCTAATAACTAGGCAATTTAATTTAGGCAACATCCTACCCTCCTCTGCTTTCGGTACATATTTAAATAACTGGTACTAATGGATGGTGTCCAACAGGGATGTAGAAACAGATTTTTTAGTACTGTGCCACAACAGGGTCCATTTTGTATTTACCAGAATATTTTTATCTTTAATATTACCAGGATTATTTTACTGAGGGAGTCTGGCTGATGAAAGGATTATGGCTATGTGATAGGAATAACTGAAATCAGTAGCTAAAGGTCGGCCTTAACCTGGGAATCTCATCCTAACTTCACTTTTCAAGAAGAGAATACATGTAACTTGCTCTTTTGAAATAAATAGCGTCCCTGTAAATGCGCTTCCTCCTTCTCAAAAATTTTCTCCAAAAGCTCTATGGGTACATCCACACTGGAGCCTTAGGTTGACTTAAGGACAATTAAGTCGACCTACAGACCGCCGCATCCACACTGGGTGCTTATTAAGTTGACTTAAGCGCTCCCTTAAGTCGACTTAACACCACCTCTTAAATTCAATCTAAGGCTTAAGTTAACCTTATGAAGTCGACTTAAGCCAGTGTGGATGGGGAATACTCTTAAGTTGACCTAATTGGCCTCTAGGCCGTGGTGCAATGTGTGGACAGCTATCCACAATGCACCACTCCTCTGTCGACCTAGCACCTGCCAGTGTGGACACTGGCAATTGACTAGAGTGTTCAGTGTGGACTCTCTAAGTCGACTTAACAAGGTCGACTTTAAGTAGACTTAAAGTCGACCTTGTTAAGTTGACTTAACAGAGTCTCCAATGTAGACAGACCCTATGAGCCTCTCTGACAGGGATCTCTTAGGGTATGTCAACAATGCAAGGTTAGCCCAGGCATAGACCAAGGTCTGAGCCCAAACCCCCTTCCTTCTACATATAAATCTCTCCAATTCAGGCTCAGACCTAGGGTCCTAGGACACAGAGAGTGAAAGATCCAAATCCGAATGAAGCTGAGATCCTGGTTCGAGCCCTATCGTTTTGCAGTGTAGATGCAAACCCCTGACTCAGCCCCAGGGCATCCATCAAAAGGCCCATTGGCCTACTTCCAAGAATTTCCAGTTGACTCCAGGAAAATCATAGTATCCTCCCTTGGTGATGTGCAGCTGCTCTAGGATTCAGCATTTGAGCCTTCCACTCTTTCCTGAACACTGAGCTGCAAACACACCATCAGAAAGCCTTCAGCGATTGCAGCGGACACTGATCAGATGAAGCTTTTTGCTTCATGGTCACAGGAACACAACCAGATTTTGGTGAATCTCTGGTGTGAGACCAACAAAACACAAAACTTTAGTCAGGCACGACTATGCATACCAGCAAATAGTAAATGAACTGGAAGTATTGCAAATTTACCAGACCAGTAACCAGTGCAGGAAGCACATTAAGTGGCTGAAAGCTGTACAGGAAAACCTGAGACCAACCCTGCTCCTTAGGCAACTTGCCAACACATCATGCCAATTTATGATGAGTTAGACCGGGTGCTTGGTAATGCCCTGAACACGGAGCCAATAGCAGTGTATGATGAGCTGATCAGCTGGCATTGAACCCACTGACTGTAGAACCCAGCATGGCGATTGATGGGAGCCAGCAGCAGGTACTGAGAGAGGACGGTGGAGTGACTCTGATACTGAAACTGTTCCCAGAGGAACCTTAACAGCAGGAGTAACAGCAAGACATCATGGAGCTGAACTCGGAGGAGCTGTGTGATACCCTCACCCTGAGTACGGGCCCATTGTGGAGGCAGCAGTAAACACAGAAGGGGGCAGAAGCCACCCCAGAGCCTTGTATGTGTCCGACTGTATTTTAATATGTATTTATTTTGGAAAGGGAGGGATTTCCGTTGTATAAACCAATACAGAAGTTATGAGAAGCCTCAGGTATCTGCTATCGGCAGATTGCATGCCAGTGGCTTAGCTCCCTACCACTCCCTACTCGGAATTCAAAATCGTGGCTGGGAACTACAAACACTAAAACTGCCTTGAAAGTGAATTTTTGCTGGGGCATTCTGGTTCCTTAAAAATAATAATCTTACATTGCCGTGTCTGTCACTGTGCTGCTCTGTGTAACAAACTGCCTAGAAACAGTGAACTTCGTGTACATTGCAACTTGGGGGGAAGAAATATATTCCATTTGCAAATCCAGTCCTTTTCAGTCCTTAGCTGCCAAATTCCACTGGGATTAAAAATGTTGGCCAGAAATCTAGTGGTAGTGGGACGGGGGAGCAAAGAAAGTGGAAGTAAGGAGGATGGCTGCGTCGTTCTGTTGTTTAAATGCAGCCGAAACCAGCTAAGCAATGTGGAAACTAACATCTTCCTGTTGACTCCCTTGTGAATTCTGACCCAATCCCAGGTGCCGTTAGCTGCAAAGATTTCCCAAAGAGGGAACTAACTGCAGATAGGTAGTCACATTTCGGAGAGGTGTATAATTTCCAGGGCCACCTTAGTATCTGACACGCCCACTCCATTCACAGTTGTCCTGTTCAATCACTTATGTTTGAATATGTGAACACTGTAGGTCTGCCTATGCTGCAGGTTTCCCACCAGCAGTTTGGAATGACACCTCCCTTTGCCAGCTGGGCACCACAGAACTATTATGTTCTCCAAAATGTGGAAGGCCTGAAATGTCAGAAAAAGGTTTTGTAGCATGGACACTAATGGCACCACCCCTCCACCCAAGAAGTTCTGCAATTTTTAGAAAATAATAATAAAAAAAAAAAAAACAGGTTTGAATCTTTAATTCAACATTGTTTCTGCATTTCTTTCTCTGTGATTAACCTGGATGTGTCCAGGGAGCATCTGTGGTCTGAAGCATCTCCCTCACAATACAAAGAAACAATTTGGAAAAGTAACATTTCATGTCCTTGAAATTCCACAAGGATTTTTTCTTCTCTCTTGCACTGAGCTATCTGAGACAATATCCCTCCACGACTTGTCCTGTTCCAGACACCTCGACCTCTACTGCCTGCAGTTCTTCCCCAGCTCATCAGTACTTCAGCTGAAGGCTGGGCCAACGTGCCTTCATGGACCATTCCAGGAGGAAGCATTTCCCTGATGTACTTATGATTGAAGTTCTGGACTGGACCAACAAGTAGGTTCTGTACTTCAGACAGAGGGACTCACAGCCAGAGGAAAGGCTTGGCAAGCAGCAGAAGGAAAGCCAGAGGCTGGCTGCACAGCTTGAGGTTTCATCACACGAGCAGGTCCTTGCTTTGCAGCTGCTGGAACAGGAATGGCAGTTAAGGGAGGAGGACAGAGCTCAGCATGAAGAACTATGTGAATGGCTTCTGTCACTAATGGCTGCGTTATCCTCACCACAGCCTGCATCCCCTCTGTGGGACCCCGTGATGCATCCAGAAACAGCTTGGAAACTCCAGCATTCAGGCTCCTTGAGCAGCTGGGAAGGGCAACCGTGCACAGTGCTGCTCTCTATATCCATCCCCTGCCCCATGGACACTTCTATTCCCCTCCCCCAGTGTCACATGTGCAGCAAATGGGAAGGAAGGGAATGAATGGGGGGCCAGGGGACATGCAACGCTAGGAGGTTTCTGTCTTCTACATGGTTTCGCAGTTTGCACTTGTTCACGCACTTTGGTTTTTGCTGTTGCTTTTTTTCCATAAGGTTCTGGTGTATTGGTGTGTAACGGCAGCTGGCCTGCCTGGGAATGAGTGAGTGTTGTACTCTTCTAATAGACGTTTATACAAAAAGCTTTTCTTTTTAAAATCAAGGAAGTTTATTGCTATCACTGCATCAGATCATACAACCTGTATTTCAGATAGCAAATGTAACCACACCATCAGAGACAACCGGGAATTAGTATGCAAACACTATTGCTCAGTACAGTTGGCTACATCAATCCATGCTTCAGTCACTTCCTCACATCAATCCATACTATGAATCACTCCCACACACCATTTCATAAGTGCTCATGTCATTTATAAGTACACATTATAGCAATCAATTCCCCACTCCTTCACAAGCACTGAAACGCCCACCCCCCAGCAATGAGCTGCCCGCTTACAGGCCCATTCATAAAGGCACCATTCCCCCCACCTCCCACTGGGTGATGCAAGTCCATAGTGTGGGAGCACAAAACTACCCTGACTTCTGTTGTCAAAGTATATCCAGCCCCAGTCATTGCAGGTGAACTTTCTGGCTGAATATCCCGGTTCAGCTGTCCATCACACTCACTGGTCCATTCATGGGGGAAATGGTTTACCTCTGCTTCACAAGGATTGTGAAGAGCACGGCAAGCCAAAGTAACATGCACAGAATTGATGACTCTGGAATCCAAAGGGGTCTGTAGACATCTACAACAGGACTTCAGCCTGCCAACAGAACATTCAACCCCCATTCTACACCTGCTGAGAAAGTAATTAAACCATCTTTTGCCAGGGCCTCTAATATCAGGGTTTGAGTTCATAAGCTAAGGCAAAAGGGGTATTCAGGGTCCCCCAGAATAATGGTGGGGACACTAACTCCATTTATGACAATGTCATTTGATGGGAACAGTGTCCAAGACTGTCCCGAAACAGCAAAAAATGCTGGCATCATGAACTTTCTCAGTGCAACCCACGCTGACATGCATAATTCAGCCTTTGTGGTCTATGAGGGCCTGCATGACAATGGAGTAATACCCTTTGTGGTTTCTGTACCCATGTGCTCCTTCAGGAGGGCAGACTATGGGCACATAAGTCCCATCAATGGCCCTATGGCAGTTTGGAAACCACATTTCCTCTAAGCCATCAATTACCTCAGGAATATCTTTTCTGCTGGCCTCATCTTGGGGTAAAACACATGCCTGATTGTTTCAGAAACTTCCATGTCCTCTTTAGCTACAGTCAATTTTCCAGTTGCAAACTGGTTGGCAACGGACCTGTAGCAATCTAGCAACTACCAGATGGTTAAAACAACCCACCCCTGAACCAGCAAGCATGCCCTCATGCATGTATCTCTACACTGGAGGGTCTGGGCAAACTACTCACAAAGTTCCAGAAATGTAGCCTTCTTCATGTGAGAGTTCTGGCTCCACTGATGGTCCTCCAAGGTCAGCATGACAATGTGATCCCACCAGTCTGTGCTTGTGGCCCTGCTCCAGAAGGACTGGTTTATGTAACAGGCATCAACAGCTGTACCAAGTGCCATGAGCAGCCTCAGTTCAAATCTGCCATATTTGTGTCCTCTTCCTCCTCTGTCATTAGCTCCCTCAGGCACCTTTGGTGGTTCAGAAAATGTCACCAAAATATCCACCAGCATCTCACGGAAGCTCTGCCCATTTCCTGACACAGGAAGCAAGCACAAGTTCTTCAGAAGTCACCTCCTCCATGTTGCTGGGAGTGTGTATATCAAAATGACTACTTGGCAGGCTGAAAAATCCTGTAAAGTGCAGGGTGAACAGTCAAGTTTTCTTACAGTGCATCATGGCCAAAGAGCTAGAGCTGCCATTATTCAGAAAGGTGCTAGGGAGTCTGGGATGTGGTTGAATTGACTCATGTCCAAGTGTGTACACCAGAGCTGCAGTCCAAGATGGGGTTAGAAAATTCTTAATGTAGGGTAGACAATCAGTATAGATGCTCATGTCCTGGTTTCTTTAATCCTGGGTCAGCTGTCTCAAGCCAACTAACCCTGGGTGTACGTTGTAGTGTAGACATACCCATGGAGGCTGCCTCTGAAAATTATGCCCTGGTTTTGCTAGAGTATTCTTTGAACAGCTCAGATGTGGATTATGAACAAATGCTGTTTTCTTTTAAGGTAACAGTGGAATGTATTTCATTGTACTTAGAATTTAAGTTTACAGGAAAAAAATACTGCATAGATACATAAAGGAAAGAAATAAACCCATAATCCATTCGACAAGGGGAGCCTGCAGAAGTGCAGTAACCCTACATGAAGCAGTGTTTATTCCAGGTCTCATGCCAGTAAATGGAGCGAGTTTCTAAGGTGGTTTACCCAGTGACTCAAGTAACACATTATGCTTCTCCTATGACCTATTGTAAATTGGTTTGGTTCTGTGTGCTTGTGTTACTTCAAATCTTCCACTGCAACCTACAGAGATAAGATTTAGGAAGAGGATGATTAAAGCTGTCATAAAACCCAAACAAATTTCTTTTTTGATTAGATATAGAGGCCAGTGTGGCCTATGAAATGTTTTGGATCAACATTTTTCAGACTAATATAAACAGTGGGATTTTTTTTATAGTATCATGGAAAGGTTATGGCAGTTATAAAACTCTAAAATGAGTACACATTGTTATCTTAGCTGCAATTTGCTTTTGATTTGCAAAGATATGCACACGTGTTTTCAGACAGTGTGCTTTTTTAATAAAAAAAAAAAGTGCTGGTACTTGGCCAGGGTACTGGGGATGCCGGTGGCGTTACTCAGTAGCCCTGAGTACTATCACAAAAAAACGTGTTGGTACTCAGTAGCCCTGAGTATCATCACAAAAAAAGCTCTGGCTGACAGGATCCAGAAACTTACAGGTAGAGAAGGGAAACATGAAGGGGTGTGTGTCTGTGTTTCTTTTACACATAACAGATTTAGAAAACAAAAAACTGGAAGCTGGAAATGGTCTTTGTGGTCTCTGTGTTTATAGTGACTAATCAGTGATGGAAATTTCCTTGCTATGAATATGTTACTGCGTGAAGAAAAGAGCTAGAGTAACGGTACAACAAAGACAATGAATGGACTAAAGAGTGTTCCGCTGAGAGCACTTCTAAAGTTTTGGGAGCCAATGATAAAGATTGAAAAGACAGGTGAAGAGTTATTACTGCCAATCCACTTCCTCATAAGTGTCTCATTATATTTAGATTACTGGGAAACAAAGCATCTTCCTGATTCTTGCACAGTTTTTATGCAGAGAAAACCCAAAAAGGGATTTCTCTAACAGCAGGTCTTCTCTTTTAGACACCACGAGCCCAATCCTGTTTCTATTCAAGTTGAAGGGAATTTTTCCACTGACTTCAAAGAACCAGGACCCAGTTGTTGTCTGCAACTGTTTCCCAGACACATTATTCAGGGGCGTCTCTTAATCCACTCACTGAATGCATTTCTTTGCCAGAAGGCGGATTTTTTTTTAAATGCCGCTCATTATGCGATGTTCATGCAATGTAAACATCATTAATAAAATATACTAGGGGCTGGATTTTCCTGTTTCTGACAAACATGTAGCTCCAGAGACTCCAGTGCAAGGTGAGCATCAAACCCCACATGTGCAAAAAGGGGAAGGGAGAGGGGAGTTAGAGCAATGATCTTAGATTTTTGGCTGCTGCTGAGGAACTCCACAATGATGAGTGTGTGCCCAGCTGCAAGGCTAGTGTAAAAGCAGCCTGAAGGCTGTTCTAAAATTACTCCAGTTGTTAATGGTACCAAGAGGTTATTATAGCATCAAGAGAGCACTGGGGCATAGAGAAGACTCAGCCACAGTGCTTGTCCTCCAGGAACACCTCCTATACTGGATTAAGAGAGGGGTGGTGCATAGAAACCATTGCATTGGCTCTACAATACCAGGGAATGTGCCGACATGGGAGTGATCCTTCCACAGTTAGCTATACTGGCTTTTGACCATGTTGCACCAGCAGTGTAGCATAAATCAGCCCAACATAGTGGAGAATCTGGGGCATGGGGTCATAACTTTACAATTTCCAACTTCTGTGCATGTAAAATCTCCCCACATAGTTGGTTGTCATTATTGTTTATTCTCTGGCTGAAATCTATACTTCTAAATTGCTGCCAACTAACAATAGTTTTAAATATGAAAAATCACCAATGACTTAATCAGGCAAATGCTGAAGTACAGCTATGATTTAAAGGAGGATCACAATGAATTATTCGTGAGCGCCACATAATCACAGTGGATAATGAGTCTGATTATATTGAACTTTCCCAACATATATGACTCCATCCTTAGGATCAGCTGCAGATGATTTTCTCTCCTGTCTATTCAATTCTAGCCAAGTCTGTTAATGAGTTGAACCTTCTGAAAGGCCATATTGTCTTCTCAATTACACTACTGGAATCCTGTTGACTTCAATGCTGCACTAGCCTGACTGAGAAGGGAATTTAGCTCAAGGTGTTGGGGATAACCTTGCGTTATATTTAATGGGGAAGCTTTTTCTATTTTCGTAAGTGTGGATTACCATTAGTACTCTGAGAATATAGATACTACAACCCCCCGTTCTGCTCTCAGATGCATGAGTTGTTCATATATTTGGAGATTGCAATTTACCCAAATCTCTAAAAATCTGATGAGGGTAGCCATAAGCACTGCAATCACTATGGCAGGGTCTTTCATTTTTATTAGTGTATTTAATATCTATATCTAGTTATCTTGTGAATAATATTTTTATCAATTTCTATAAATAACTTTTAATTATTGGTCTTGGGGCAAACTGTTCATAGTGTTTTCCCTAGCTGACACACCCCGGTTTCTCCTCCAAGGCAGGTATTGAAAGAAACTATTCACATGAAGCTGGAAGTGAATATTTAAAAATATTGGGACTGAATGTCAGAGTGGCAGAGCATGCTTAATTCCAGCTGAAGTCAATGTTGCTGCTGGGTATTTGGCATCTCTGGAAAAAAAAAAAAAGCATGCCCTTCTATTTATTGTCCATATCTGTTGGAGAACTAGAATAAAAGTAGAATTGTCTGAATCAAAGATGGGCTACAAATCATTTGGCTACCAGAGGGAAAGACAAAGTAACTGGCTGTATGATAAAGTGTTAAGATCCACACGGTTCTGAAACATTTCCTTGAGACATTGTCCACAGACACTTCATTGGGCTAGAGACATTCACTCTGAGCTGAGGAAGGCTGTAACAAACTGACTGAAGGTGATACAAAGAACTTCCCAATAGGTAAACTGTTCAATTCCTTAATCCACGTGTGTAGTTAAACTTTGCCATACGTTTTGTGATATTTCTTGTAATAACATACTGAGTTAATGTTATTTCAACTAACTTTTCAAAGTTACAATTTCAACCTAATTCTAATGCCCAGTGAAGTTAAATGGAAAGCCTTCCATTGTCTTAAACAATCTGCCAGTGAGTAGCCTGCTGCCAGACTCAACAGACACCAGACTATTGCAAGTGGCAGTGTGCCCTAGAGACCAGTGGCTAGATTCTTCAAACCCAGTGATCTTGGAAGCACCACTAGTTTGCAATGCCAGCTACCCTATCCCACAGCAAAGAAAGCAGGTCATTGTGGGTAGGTCTGTTACGTTTTACCAGTCTGAGAAGGTCAGCACACAAATCCAGAGATCACCGTACAGGCAGTCTGAGCTTCTGTGCAATTCAGCATGCTGACGATGGCCCTCTCCTTTTCCTCCTAATTATGGAAATCATGTGGTACTGAATACAGTAACTCTAAATGTTGGCTGCCATTCTATGAAGGGAAAAGAGATATATGCTGAATGGTTTGTACCTACTACTTTCTGTATCTAAAAAAGAATAGGAATCAGATTGACCATCAGAACTGATAATGAGAGAAAAGATAGGACAGTTAGAAGAGAGGGGGGGAAAAGCACAGGGTACTTCTTTCACTGTTTTGGCTCTTTAGAGGGATTTCCAAAGAACTGAGAGAACAGATGTCAGCTCAATCATCACTTCACAAAAGTCTTGCCTTAGAAATTAGTATTTTGCTGAATAAAATAAGCAGTTCTTGGGGTGACCAGTGGTTTTTGCATGGTCTCCTGACACCTCTCTAACAACTCTTAATCTCTTTTAGAATTATATGTGTAATAATTTAAGAGAAAATTCTCCTACTCTAACTATAGATATTGAGTAGCTCAGACACTATATTAGCAGAGAATGGTCTGTCTTCTGAACTCACTATGAACTGGCCAGAGGTGCTCTCTCTCTCTCTCTCTCTCTCTCTCTCTCTCTCTCTGTGTGTGTTAGAGCTTAAACCTAACATGCTATGTAAATACTAATTAATAAACAAATCCAATCATTTCCCCTATTTTTCAGTCACTTTGAACCATATTTATCTTTTGTATATTACATTTTGCTTTTTGTTTTTCATTACATTTTAAAGGAACCTCTTGAGTACAGTCACTTCTGAAGTCTGAATGGTATTTTCCAGATATTGAAGTAAAGTTCCAGATATTGAAGTAGCCTATAGGGTAAGGCAATTGCTTGCCACTTTTCTGAAATTTTATCTCTCTGTGACAGATCAATTAACTTGCTAGAATCACAGCTACTTGTTTTATTTAATTATGTATAACTGTCACACATCTACACCTCAAAGGAGATGTGCCTTTCCAACCATGAGCCAATGAATTCATCACTGTTGAGACCATGCAGGGCATAGCAATCTTAAAGATTTCATGCCGAGTCTGCAAAGACCAGGATGTGGTCCTGACTTTGTTTTCAGAGTTTTTGAAAATATAATCCTTCTGTTCAGTGTCTCTGAAGCAGTGAGATCTTCTGATCTGTTCTCTTTAAAGCACATATCCCTGTAACAAACCACATTGCCAACTTTTCCCACATATCTGCACAAAAGACACCATCACAGGACCTAATCAAACCAGCTACTCCATAAAGGGCTCATTCACCTGCTCATTCACCAATGTGATTTATGCCATCATGTGCCAGAAATCCCCCTCCACCTTATACGTTGGACAAACAGAACAGTCTCTGTGCAAAAGAATAAATGGACACACATCTGACATCAGAAATAACAATGTTCAAAAACCAGTAGGGAAACATTTTAATTTCCCTGCTCACTGCATTGATGATTTGTTACTAGCTGTGCTTAAACAAATGGATTACAAATCAAAGCTTCAAAGAAAAACTGCAGAATTGGATACATATGCAGATTTGACACTGTTGCCTTAGGGTTAAATAGGAATATCAGGTTTTTTTTCTTATTACAGCAGATGATTTGACCTCACCTCCCTATATATGCTGTTTACCACTGTTTGAATCTAAACAACTGCTTTGATTTGCTATAACAATCTGACCTGATCCTATGACTTACACTTCCCTGCATTTATTTTCCTCCCATTCTGAAAGTTACCCATCTTCAGGCATTTGACGAAGTGGGATTTTCACCCATGAGAGCTCATGTGGTAAAAAAAATTGTTAGTCTTTTAAAGTGCCAGAGGGGCTCCTTGTTTGTTCTGCTGAACTAGACTAACTAATACCCCTTTGGAAGTGATTTTCAGAATGTCTTTTGTAGAAATCAGGTCACTTTAAGGTATCTTAAAGCTGGCATCCACAATCACTAGATATTTGGAAAATCTTATATTTAGTTCCTTAAAGAAAAAAAAATAGCATTAGAGAGAACTGCTATCTTATCAGTCAAGATCTCCATACACAGAAGTTCAGGCTCTTAGGAGAAATGAAAGGAGAGAGAGTCAGGGCAGAGCTTTGTTTTACTTTGCCTTGTGCCAATATGTGAAAATATGTTCTTTGTTTTATATTACCTTATTCTGGCAGCTTCACAGTGATGAAAGGCAGAAATAAAACTTGCAACAGATGAGAGATCATTTTCAAAGTCAATTTTTCAGCAGTAAACCTTCCATAGGAAACAATCCCGTCTAAAGCCAAAAGACTTGACAATGTAGCAGGGGGCATTTGTACCCTCTGTTGTGGTTCTGTTGTATGTGAAAGTCAAAGGAACGTAGTTGGACTTATCACATTCTGAAGTGTAAACACCGTTCCAGTGGTCTATCAAGAACTTAATTCAGTTCTGAAATGCAATAATTTATAACGTACAGATGTTACTTCTCTAGCTTCTTAATGCTATTTCCAACTCTTACTAAATCAAGTGGGAGGTTCTGTGATCAAGAAAAAGAGAAACACTTGGAAACTCTCGTTCCCCTGCCTCATTCTTCAATCCACAAGCACAGAAAATTAAGATTTTGCTGGGGAAGAGTCTTCCATGCTGACTTGTGTCCTTAATGAGCACTTTGGCATTAACATGCATGTTATACAGTCATAAATACTGTATCTGGACATTTAGAAAGCATAAATATAGACATACATTAGCCCCAATGGGAATCTTGAGTGTGTAGAAAATGCAGGATTGGGTCCATCGTATATACTTGTAAAATTCTTTGGGGAGAAAGCATGTGAATTTTTTCTGGGTGGTTTTTCTCCTTTGAGAACAGCTGTGGTTTTGTGAGAAAGAGAAAGTTCAAGAAATGTTAGTGCTCATAAAATTATTTTACTGTGGGTTTTGGGCTTTTTTAAAACAAACAACTGTTCCATTGCATCTCAGACCTGAGCTGCAACAGGTCTGCTGTTCACAGCGTGGCGTCTTTCTGAAAGTGGCTAGATGTCATGCCAAATCATTGGGGTTTCGGGGATGCCGAAAAACCTTGACTATTACTCTTAACTGTTTGTATTACAGTACCATCTAGGTGCCCTAACAGAGACTGGGGCCAGATTCTGCTATGCACTCTCAACACACAGTAAGAGCCTCTACTCTCCGAGAGAGAAAATGGGTAAATAGGGAAAAAGAAAAACAAACAGGTAACGTGAATGCCAAAGGTCACACAGTGGGTCAGCAATGGTGCCATGAATAGAATGCAGGTCTCCTAAATCCCAATCCGGTGTTCTAATCACTGGACCACAGAACTTCTTCAGCACTAAGAAACAAGATGATACCAGCAAACTTATTTTACACTTATGACTGAGATTCAAGGAGTATTTAGCTAGTGTATAAACATTCTGTCTTTTAATGGAAGATTGTAAGTGTTCAGGAAAAAACAGTGTATTATATCTAATGTTAATGAGTATAATGGGTACCTTTTAAATGAATAAAGTGTAATTTAAAACAATATTAAAGTATTATAAACCTGTGGATTTAGCCTTTGCAAATAAATTATGTATGCAGATACTTATTGCACCTGAAATCAAACATCTGCAGGGATATTTAATATTTGAAATGATTATGTACTGAAAAATAACTGTAATAAAATAATAATAAAATATTTTATGTATATTCCCTCACTGACTTTAGCAAATGCTCTTCCTTTTCAGGTCAAAAAAAAAATTTGCTGCAAACTCTAGCAGGATTGTGAAAATAAAGATGGAACATAGTTCCTTTGGTTATCCTCAGTGCTAAGAAACATTATGTAGTTAGAATTCAACTACATTTTGCTAGCATGTGCAATCCTGAATAGAATCCAGTTCATTTTGCTCTATTTGTCTTAGCTCTGCAGTGCTAACTAGCAAGAACTTGGGAAAAGAAGAGAGGGAAATAGTTAAGTAAAGAGCTATGATTCAATAATACATAGGGAGGAGATATGCTGAGTAAGAAGGTGCCACGTCTGTTATCATCTTTTTTCTTTATCTACAAAATGAACGAGGGCATTGGTATAAAGTCATTTCGCTATGGCCAGGAATAGTTAGATGGTCAAAATTCTCAAGCATGTACCCTGTTGCAAAATTGTTGGAGATAGCAAAATTCAAATTCACAATAATGGGCAAAACACAGTTTTGATTCAGCATAACACTTAACCACATGTTTAACTTTTAGCATAAAAGGCTCGCTAAAATTAATAGATTACTCATATGCTTAAAGTTAGGCATGTGATTAAGTACTTCAGTGAATCAATGCCAGAGCCCAGCCTTCCATCTATCTTCTGCATTTGAAAGGCAAAAGGAGTTTATTTTATTCCTAATTTAAGTTGCTTACTTTAAAGGAAAAGTGTCAATACATATATACAAATACAAATATATTGTTTTCTTACTATTTTTACCAGTGACATCTAAAACCACTAACTGAAATAGATTACAGACAAAACAATATTTTGTTTGTTTTTATGCCACTATGCTAACTGGGCATTCTGCAGAACTTTCCATATCTTCAGTTCCACTGTTTTCCCTGTATAGTCAATTTGTTAGTTTCCCCTCTTATTCCTGCTAGTTCCTTCACAAAGCAACAAAGGGGGGGGGGAGGGGGATCCCATCTCTTTAAAATAAATAAATAAATAGAAAGAGATTGTTGGGGGAAAAAACACAAAAACTGGCTGAGATGTTCCAATTAGTACTTGAAATTACTTGTAACTTTTAGAAAATTTACTATATTTCAAGAGGATTCTCAAATTCAAACACCAGAAAGGACTATTGCGATCATGTAGTCTGACTTCCTGTATAACACAGACCCCAATGAATTTCCCCTAAAAAATTCCTAGAACCTGTGTTTTAGAAAAAGATCTTGATTTAAAAATCTAACCTTGATTTATATATTGCCAATGAAGAAGAATCCACCATGGCCCTTCGTAAATTTTTCCAGTAGTTAATTACTTTCACTGTTAAACAGTTACACTTATTTCCAGTCTTAATTTGTCTAGTTTCAACTTCTAGCCATTGGGCCCTGTTTTACCTTTCTTTGCCAGACTGAAGAGCCCACTATCAAATATTTGTTCCCCGTATCGATATTTATAGACAATAATCAAGTCACCCCTTAACCTTCTCTTTGCCAAGATAAACAGGGTGTCCCTTTAATTTTTTTTTCAAATAATGTGCTTGAGTCTTTCCCTAGATTTTCCTAACTATACAGCAGACAATCCAAAGTGTTGTTCCAGTTTATAACATTGTGTTTGTTTTATTATAGTGCTTTTGGCCAGTTGCATATTATTTCTTATACTTTGTTATATCAAAAATGTTCCTATAAACAAAAGAAAAACTACTGAAGAGTTTACATTTTTAATTTGTTTTGTTTTGGTAGAAACCCAATGAACAGTAAATAGAGACACAGTGTAACAGGATTCCTGCCTCTAAAAGTTTAAAATGTAATGGTCTAGAGCCTCAGCTGAGGTAAACCATTATTGTTCCATTGACTGCACTGAGGAGACACCAATTTAACTAGCTGACATCTGGTGTGATTGTGATTTATTTCTAAAAAATGCATTAAGGTTAGAAAGGGATTAGATTAGATTATGTCAATCTCTGCTCCTTTTCTCTGATGACATAGGCTAAATTTACCAATTGTACAAAAGATGTAATGTACTGAAGTTTTCTAACATAAATAATTCATATTTTACTTTTTGACAGTCTTTTGAACAGTTCTCTCAAAGCACTTCACAAAGATGAGTATGTTTTGTTGTCCTCTGTTTTACAGATGGGGATACTGAGATACAAAGAGGTTCAGTACAAGGTCATAAAGGGAGTCAATAGCAAGGTCACATGACTCATTCTTGATCCTCATCTTTCTCCTCTAACAACTACAGGGTTTATAGGATGAAAACACCGAATGGAGGGGTCATGGGACCATAACACTTCTAAGTACACAACAAAACACAATGAAAACCTATGAAGTATGAACAGTACTCAAAAGTAATTTAAACAAGCAACTCAAATCAGATTTTAATTTGAACCAATATATTTTAAACACATAATGATACTATCCGCTACCTACTGCTCAGCAACCTTTATGCTTCTTCTACATCTCCCTCCCCTCCCAAAATATACCATTCATTGATCAAGCAAAGCTGAGGACAGCTGAGGGGAAAGCGTTACTTTTTTGTTTGTTTCTATCTGGGATAACAGAGCTGCATAGACTTCCATTTCTCTTGGTAAACATTAGAGCCCAAATTGAGAAAAAAGACAGCCTGAAGAATCTTACTGGACTCCCAGAAACAAGTCACCATTAATGAACTTTCTAAGTGATTAATACCTGCCTACCCTGATGAACTATTGATTGGGAATCCAAAGGTAGACAGAGCAACTGCAGTGTCAAAACTCTGGACAACGAGCAAACAACCAGCTCCTAGTGCCTTCGTCCCATCACTTTCCTGGGAGATGCTGCCTGTACACATACAAGAAAGTTTCCTAATTCAGAGCTGACTATGTGGAAAAGAGCTTCCCGCCCTACCTGTCCCCTGCTGAATTCCCCCAGCACATCTCCCTTATTCCACTCAAGAGTCACACTTCCCAGGAGTCCCCACTCACCTACCTCGGAGGTTTGAGGCGAGGCTGCTCAGGACAGGGAGCTTCCTTCTTGCTGGGAAGCAGCATATAGTCAGACATTCAAAATACCCCCCACCCCTAAAAGCCAGCCTACCACATTGGCACGCCACAGCCGCAATTGTTCGCGGAGGCAGAAGAGGAGGGAACAGTCAGGGGCTGCCCCAGTGCGAGAGCAGCCCCCGGCATCGCCTAGGTCCAGCTCGCACTAGCAGAGACAGCCCGAGGTGCTGCTGCCCGGCGGCCACATGACTCCTCCGGAGGGAGGGGACGGCACCTTCCCGAGCGAGAGAGAGAGGCTGGCGCGCAGGGCTCGGATTGGCCGCCGAACTCATCGGCCTTTCCTAGAGCTCCTCTCCCCCGATTGACAAGTGCCAGAGGGGCGGCCGGGTTAGCCTAGCTCAGCCAGACAAAGAAGGAGTCCTGGCGCACTTTCAGAGACTAACATAATAATAAAATTCCAAAGGGGTAGCCGTGTTAGTCTATTGTAGAAAGACAACAGAGTCCTGTGGCACTTTTAAAGACTAACAGATTTATTTATCGCATGAGCTTTCGTGGGAGAAAATCCCACTTCGTCAGAGCTTTCTTCAAAGCGTCTGAGGAAGTGGGATTTTCTCCCACGATAAATAAATCTGTTAGTCTTTAATAGTGCCATAGGACTCTGTTGTCTATAATAATAAATAAATAGATAGAGGTGTTAGTCTTTGAAAGTGCCCCAGGACTCCTTGGTTTTTTGGTCTCCCCCAGCTCGACCCCGCTTCTTCCCCTTCCCCCGAAGACATTCCCCTTTCCTGCCCCACTTAGTGCACACACTCCCGCCCGCACACTTCCCCGGCGCGCCGCGGCGGGATCCAAAGGCTGCCGGGGAAATCCCAAGGTGCAGCCTGAGCCGCCAGCGCGGGGCTCTTCCCCGCCTCCTGCCGGGCAGGAGCCACGGCGCTGGCTGAGCTTTCTCCCGCCGGTACAGGCACTACGGCGGCCCTTCCCCGGCGGCTCACCTGAGCTCCCGCGCCCAGCCGGAGCCGCAGGGGGTTGCGCCGCAGGACGGCCGCTGGGGGGCAAGCCCCCGGGGCTGCGCTGGGGAACCACCAGGCTGAGTTGCAGCCCACGGGGAAGGGGCGAGCGGCGGGGGGAGCCCAGAGGTGCTGTACGATTGGGGCCGGATCCGGGGGGACGAAGCGGATGGGGTTACCTGGGGGAGGGGAGGCAGGGATAGGAGCCCGGCACAGGCGGGACACTGCCCGGTGGGGCGATCCGCGCTGCACGGCCACGGGCACTCACCTAAGCAGCCGAGCCGGACAGGCTCCCCGAGAAGAGCCAGGCAGCCCCCCCCCCCCCGGAATCCGGCTGCCGCTCCCCTAAGGCGGCTGGAAAGGGGGGCGCCCTCCAGCCGGGCGGCTCACAGCTTAGCTTCCATCCCGGCTCCTGCCCTCGGATCCTCCTCCAGCAGACAGGAAAGCCGCGCCGGGCGGCGCGTCCCTGCCAGGCGCGCTGCGGACCTCGCTGGCCGCCTGGGGACAAGCGGTGCGCCGCCGATCTGTGCCGGAGGGAGCCAGCAAGCGGCCAGGTTGGCTCGGGCGCTTTCCCCGCTTGTCCGTCGGCGGCGCAGCTGCCCCGGGGACTCGCAGCGCCTAGCAAAGGGGAGAAGCCCAGGTAACCAGCGCACAGGGAGGCTAGAGCTTAGGTTACAGCCCTCCCCATGCTGTGCTTCGGTGCAACTACATCTGCTCCCCCCACCCCCACTTCTTTATAAGGCCCTAAGAGTCTGGCACTTACTTTAAAAACGATCCCTACGTGATGTCCTTATTCGCCTGCCATTCTCCATCAGAAAGCCTCTACCACTGAGCCGGATTCCGAAAAGTTCATTGCGCTGCCAGGGAGAACAATAGGCGACACGACAAAATAAAAGGGCAGGGAAGGAGTTCCTCTCCGCTGTAAAGTTTTGATCCGGATTGAACAGGGTAATAGACTCCGCTTTAGTGTTCTAATTGTTAGCTAAATAAGGATCAGCCGGCAAGGCTTGTCACTACAACGCTGAGCTGGGAAGGCAGGTCATCCCCCTCTTCTCTAGCCGCGCTCCCTGGGTGTTGGGATGGACTTCTTGTTTAAGAGCATTATTTGGGAAATGGGATTCTGGCGATCGGACACACTCTAGAGCACTTAGTAACCCTTTAAAAAAGCAGCTTTTTTTCGAGAATGCGTTAAGCGTTGCTAAATATCCAGGCTAACCCTCTAGAAGAGGCTTTACGTTTTGGAAGATCATACTGACCTAAGGACCTTTATAATGTGCAGTTTTATTCTTCAGATTAAGGTTTTAATAAGGGCTGATAGAGCTATTTACATCTAGCTGACAACTTTAAGGAGACTCTCTCTTTACATCCACAGGTGATCTGGTATAGTTTGGGCGAATGGTACGCTGCCAGGGACGCCGGAAAAAAGGCACATCAACAAAGCGATTCAGTTTAAAAATAAACGTGAGAGTTGTGCCCTATCTTCATGGAGCTAGCTAGAGAGCGACGCCTTTCTTGGAACAAAATACATTGCTAATGAAGACACTGTTACTATGGTAAAGCTTGTGTGTTTGTATATGGTACAAGGAAGCATCAATTAGTGCTGAAATGGAGCACAGCAAGTGCAAATACTATTTGCTACGTGGATATGTTAAGACACTTGAATAGCATCTCCTAGGAACAGTGACGCAAGTAGTGCCTGGTACCACTGCTGGGAATCAGGCGGCTTCCCTTAGTAACAATACAATAGTTTCATTCCTGCATCTCACTTCCACTGAGACTAGGTAAGGCTAGACACAGTCTAAAAGGGTTTGAAGTACTCTTACTTCAATTAACAGAGTTTAAATAGGCTCGGGGGCAACAAAGCATCTTGCTAGAGGTAAAAGTCGGGTTTTCATTATGTGATTCACAGAAACAAACAAAGCCACTAAAGATTGCCTAGTTCCTATCTCCATAGGTATTGTATTTGTCGAATGTGAAATCAGACTCCTATTTCCCCGAAAGAGTAAAGCAAATGATTGTAAAAGCAACATCCCCATGAGGTCATTACACACACAGGAACAGGGCTGTATTAATAAGGAAGATGTGCGGTGATTTATGAGTTGGTTTCTGAATTGCTAAGGCTTCCTGCTCCACGCACTCCCACCTCAATCAAAATGTGATCAGAAAAGCATCCAGAAGAGACTGACCTCAAAGCAAGGCAGCCCTAAATTTACCAAAGGTCTCTGAATGTAATTTAAATTCTTAATACCTCTCTCTCTTCTACCCTTTACTGTGTAAACTGCACTCCTGCAAGACAGGCAGCTCTGTGGAGACTGTTGCAAAAGTGATGACTCATGGTAGCCAGATGTGTGTTATTTATTGTTTGGGGATGGAACTACATTTAAATCAGGCTGCTCAATAATACAAACCTCTATGTTCAAACTGGCTTCAGTTTAATTATGACAGAGAAGAAATGAAGTATAATTTCTTAATCCTAATTTCTCTCTTGGTAGCAGTTTACCTAAACTGTGGTGTGGGGAAGTATGGCTTTTTTAGCCATCAACTCTGCTATCTGAATACAGAACATTCCAGCTGTGAAATACACTGCCTGTGTAACCGGCCCAAGCACAGCACATGGAAAGGAGTAAATATAACCGTATTTAGCAAATCAGGTAAAAACACAAACTGTGAGTTTTATATTTTAGATCAGCAAGTCTATTCAGCAATTTAAAAGCTATAGAAGATAATCTGAATTACTACATTTTAGGATTTTAAATAGAGATCAAGATGCTCTGAACATCCTGCCCTGCTTCCATATGATAGGGTCTTTCATTACATGAACACAAAACAAGGCCATATTGTACTATTGGGGATAATTCTCTTACAAACATGAGTTAAAAATGCATTATAGAGGGTGGGTAAATGTTAATATTTCATACACTAATTGTAGTAGATTTTCAGATTATACAGTAAAATTGGCACATTAGTGTATCCATTTAATATTACATAATGATTCCATACTTTCACTGATTCCCCAAATTTTTAAACTCAAAGGACAAAATACGGAATGAAAAAAACTAACAGCTGAAAGGAAACCAGCAACAAGCTAGTCCGTTATGTATTTTTTCCATTTTTTTTTGTCAGTAGGCATACAATAGGCTTCCTTGATGTAGGGTCTCCCTTGGCAACCTCTACCTAATGAAGACGGATATGTCAAGAAAACCTCTCACCAGCCTGACTCAAAGATACAGGAGTAATTCCAGGTGTCTCCTAGAGAGCCAAAAAGTTTAATGCACCCATTTTTTTCTGTTCTTGTTCTTTCAGTTGAGCCAAGACTCCTCTCTCATCCAGTCAGTAACCACAACTCCAGTCTCCTCCAGGCAGCACATGATGACAGAGGCCTAGGAACACCACTAAGATCCACAAAGCTTGAGTTAGGTGTCCAGGCTCTCTGTACACTGCAGGGAAAGAGAAGCACCTAGGAATTCAATCCACAAAAGCCAGCATGCTAGGCAGGGAGCTGCCTAAGATAGCCAATAGGGGATGCTAATGAGAGGAGAGGAGTAGATCCTAAATCTTGCCTCTCTCATTGTACTGGGGACTGAATTCCAGGCTGCTGGAAGGCTCCTAGTGATCCAGAGTCAGAAGCTCTTCTTCTGGGGTCAGGTGCCTAAGCCATTTCTTGTGAGAATGAGTTAAGATCTGCCTCATTCCATACAAAATTGAGTGGCGAGGGAAGGGGTGGGGGGAGGAGTGTCCACCTTATAACATTTACTCCAGTTAGGCCTGGTTTAAATTATCTCTTGGTCTGATGGGGAGAAAGGATTTGAGCACTTCTGAGGAGGATGCACTCATCACTGAGCTATGGGATATTTCCTAGTTGGGTCTCCCATTTGCTACCCAACTGGCATATGGGGAACCCAGAGCCCAGTCCCTCGGCTGCAATGATTAATTATTATTCAAAATTGGAATAGCTTCAGCCGGAGGCATTGAAGCAGAAACATAAGTGCCTAGGAAACTTTTTCAGCAAAAGTATTAGCCACAGCCTGACTTTAGACACTTAGAGGTTAGATAGCAGTAGGGCAGACATTTTGTGGATCACTGTTGCACTAACAAAAAAGGACCTGAGGCACTTATGTGACCATTCACTTTGTGAATCTGGGCCACAGTTCCTATTACTCAAGCCTTCTTCTTTCTCCCTAAGGAAGAGGCTACTAGGCAGGGGTTCTTCCTTATCTTCATGAATGAGGGAAAAGAGGAGGTTTGAAATCAATGGAGTTTTGATCACAATTTAAACTCTCAGTAGCTCAAGCACTATCTAGAAGCACAAAAGCTGGATGCAAACCGGAACAGGGAGTGGAAGGTAAATCCTGATGATCTGTTCTCCTAACTCATAGCCTCAAGCCCACCAGTTAAATGCCTGATATCTAAGTCTGGGCCTATTTGATAATGAGCTGGTGCTGCAGCAGTAGCAATTACGGTAAACACCCTTTGATATTTTAAAAGCATATTTTAGTTATGTAGAATAGTTTACAATGTTTGAAGCAGCAGCTAATCTTTTTCTCCCGTCATAAATGCTGTTTTATTAATAATTTCTATCACAGAGCCACAAAAGTATTTTATCTCCAATTTGCAGATGGTCAAACTGAAGCATAGAAAGTGACTTGCCAAAGGTCACATCAAAAAATTAGTGTCAGAGCTGTTATAAAAGCAAGGTGTCTTAAGTCTTAGTCCAGTGCTGTCATGAAAAGACCAAGATGCTTCAAGCCCCGCCCCCCCATCTGAAATTCTTTTGTGGGATCCAAAAAAGATTGTTGGATCTCCCAAGCAGAGAGGGTCTCTTTATGTGTGTTTCTACAGTGCTCAGTACAAAGGAGCTTTAATCCTGATTGGGGCATTTGGGCGCTATTTTATTAGAAATACAAGAAGAAATAACATCAAGAATCATATAAATGTAGGCTGGAGGGGACCATAAGAGGGGGTCATCAAGTCCACCTCCCCTGCAATGCTGAGGGAGAACAAAATACAGCTGTAGTCACCATTAAAATGTTAGTGCTTTATTTTAAGGAAATTGGAGAAAACTACTATTGTAAACTCATGAATAATCTGAGCAGCTATCTTATTGGTTTTTCTGATTAGTTATGGTCTGCTCTTGCAAACATGAGTTGCTTTCTCTTACCTGAGTAGTCCCATTGATTTCAATAAGAGCAGCATGAAACACTAGCATATCAACATCAAAATACATTTATTGTAAATAGACTTCCTTGCTAATGTTAATGGGTGTGTCTACATTTAGAAATTAAGTCAATTTAAGGAGGCTTAAGTCGACTTAATTTCCTCCATGTCTACACTGGGCGCTCCTTAATTTGACTTAAGCTGCTCCTTAAGTCGAATTAAGGAAAAGTTAGTTCGAATTAATAACACCTGGTTTTAATTCAAACTGGCGCTTAAGTCGACGTTTTAAGTTGACTCAAGCTAGTGTGGACACCCTAAGTCGACTACTTCTAAAAGTCGACCTAGGGCGGGGGGACAAGGGAGCCCCGCATGGCTCCCTGGCAGAAGGGAGCCATCGTGGCTCCCTTGTCCCCTGGGGAGCCCCTGCTCCCTTCTCACCAGACCTGTGGCTTCCCTGCAAGAGGAGCCGCGGTCCTGGGGAGAAGGGCTCCTAAGACAGGGCTTCAGCCAGAGGGAATCCCCCACTGAAACCCTGGCTGGAGAGCCCCGGGGGCTCCCTTCTTCCCGGGAAGCTGCTCACGACTTGTCCCGGGGAGAGCCAGCCAGCCCACAAGGACAGGCAAGCCACGAGCGGCTCCTCCCAGGGAGAGCCAGTCCCACGCGGGGCTGGTTCTCCCCGAGACAGCAAGCTGCCAGCCCCGAGCAGTCCCAGGGAGAAGGGAGCCGCAGCCTGAACTCCCTTCTCCGGGACTGAGCTGTCCCGGCCAGAAGGGAGCCCCACTCTCTTCTCCCCGGACCTGTGGGGTCCGGGCAAGAAGGGAATGCGCTCCAGCCAACAGGGGACCCCTGGGGTTTCCCCTGTCAGCTGGAGCATGGGGCGGCAATTGCTGGATCCTCAGATCCTGCAAATATGCTTGAGATATGAATAAATTTAAACTTCCAGGCAAATCTTTGTTCAGTTGAGCACAAATCTCTGAGATTTTCATTACTACAGATTTTAGTGTGCCAATGTCAGTAATTGAATGAAGTTACTTTTTTGGAAATTTTGCAGTTTGTGTGATACACCACCATGTATTCACTTAATTAATTTGTTCTTAGTTTTACATTATCCTATGTATAATATTAAACATGTATTATTAATATTTATATACCTATTATCATGCACAGAACGCTGGATTCTTTTTTGATTTGCTTCATCTACCACTCCTAATGTTTTACATTGTTTTTGTTGGACTACTACAGTATCTTGTTATGGTCAAAAGCAGATTGATTCCATACAGTATATGGAAAAGGGATAGTACTGCAATGGTACAGCCATCTGTCATAACTCATCTTTAATTACTATCAAGAGGGGTTTTGTGGAATTTTTTGTAGGGAACTTGCATTCTGACCGGGTACATGCAAGACACCAGACTGTACCCAGTGGTTAAAGTATAATTTGACGGGCCCCGGAACTCTCCTAATCTCTGGGCCCCCTTTCCGTATTGTCTGGGCCCCCTTCATGCATGTGTGGGCCCCAGCCCAGGTAGGTATTTGCAACCACTTCTAAGTAACACATGCATCTGTTATCGTTCCACAAAAATATTTATAATTTTATATGGCGTTTGTGTCTGTAGCAATTATTCTTACAAACTAGCAAACACTGCATAACACAATAAGTATTGTGATTAACAACGGTGAGGCGCAGGACCTGCCAGCAGCCAGGGTAGGGCGAAACGTGCGTTCCGTTGGATTTTTCTATTTTTAGGGGCCCCGGAACTCTGGCCCCTCAAATTTCTGGGTCCCGAAACTGCGTTCCCCCTTACTTTAACCCCTGACTGTACCAGATGAGAAGTGCTGACATCTGCAGTGAATTAACAGTCAAATAACTGACTCTGGGAATTCATGTCCATAGCTATGCCTGTCTAATCCCCAGTGTAGGCAGTGCTTGGTCAACAGAAACATTCTTCCACTGACCTAGCTACCATCTAGTGAGGAGGTGGACTACTTATGTTAGTGAGAATACCCTTCCATTAGCAGAAGAAGTGTCTACACTGAAGTACTGCAGCTATGCTGCTGTAGCATTTGACCGTAGACGTACCCTTAATATGAAGTGTTTCACACTTAGATAATTTGGATACAGTTACCACATGGTTCTGAAAGATTGCCAAAGAAAGTTTGTAAAACCAAATGTTAAGGAAATGATTCAGGGACAGGCTTTACAGCTGTTGGGCAGGCTACAGGTATCATCTGTAAGAAGAAATGGTGATATACCCTGGAGCAATATCAAAAAGATGGCCCAGAACCAGTGTCACTGGCACATGCTTCTGCAGACATTGGTGGAGCCATCGCTTCTAGTTGTCATCTGGGACACATCACGTGATCCATTTTCTACAACCAAGCCCTGAGATACAACCACATTTGCTCTGATTCCTTAGACAGAGGATCTCTATTAAATATTCTTAAAACTACAATACCCACCCGGGGAAGTGAAAAAAAACCAAACAGTTTGACAAAGCCAGAGGGGTATCCAGAAGTCAACTACTACAGGACAGGTCCAACAATGAAAACAACAGAACGTCACTTGTCATCACCCAAGTCCCTATTCAGACCCAATATGATGGTGTCAAGATTGCATATGAATTCCAGTTCCAGTTTCATGCTAAAGTCTGGTTTTGTAGAGCTTTTTTTTTGACTGTAGAACTCATCTTCCACGTCTGCTACAGATTGTCCAGGGAGGTTGAAGTTCTCCTCTACTGGTTTTTGAATGTTACCATTCTTGATGTCTGATTTCTGTCCATTTATTGATTTGCGCAGAGACAGGTAAAGGTAATCTTCCCTCTTTTAACATTCTCACCTTATCTATCGTTGTTTAAAGGCCCACATCTGTCCTGTTTGAATTAAAACAGTTTGGTTGGTTTTCTGAAATAGACTAACAAACTACTCCTTTGGAACTATTTGAATTGCCCTTGCGACTCATCCTTCTCTGCACATGTACCTTACATAACTGTGGTTTCCATTTCATGTATCTGATGAAGTGGGATTATGCCCACAAAAGCTTATGCAATAAGTAAATGTGTTAGACTTTAAAAGTGTCACATGACTCCTTCTTTGTATTCATGTAAGCACATACGTGTATATATATGTATGTATTCACACACACACTCATTTTCAAGAATGTTTGAGCTAATTAATTAGCAAGGCATTAAGGGCCAAACCATTAGACTTACACAGTAGCCCCTTACAGTAGTGTATACTGGTGAGGCAGCAGGGAGACCTTTTGAGAACATAAACTCACAGCGCTACTGGGATGAAGCAATCACTATTTGCTCATTTATCAAAGAGAGAAGCTCATTTATATCTGCACCATTGAGCATCCTACCATGCTTTCAACATACCATCTCTTTTCATGCTGTCTCTACACAAGTCAGATTGCAATACTCCCATGGTATTCACATGCTCCATCCAGCTGCCCTTCAGAAGAAGAGGGAGGCCAAAGAGTAACCATTTTTATACAAGCAAACAAAATATACTGGTTATTCCTTTGTAGAGAGGAAAGGGCAGAGCTATAACACTTCACATTCACAACCTGTTAAAATTTGTCATATAAATATAATAAAATTGCCTGCTTATCACTTAGTGACAAAATGCAGTCAATACTTCAACAAGCCCAGCTCAAATACAACTCCCTGCCCTTCAGACACCTTTCTCTCCAAACAGATGGGAGAAGAGATGGCCCCTGTTGGTAAAGTTAATGTGGCTGAGCTGTGGTAGACCAAGGTGAGGGTATGAATCTGAGCATTAAGGGGTATGCCAGAGGCCTCAACACCATGATAGCTGAAATGGAGCTTCCACAAAAAGTTAACTAAAATCTCTGTTTGGGAACTGTTCATTTGGGAGTGAAGCTACATTAGGAGTAAAGATATCCCCATGACAGCCTGTGAAGCACCTGACTTTGGAATTAAATGAGCTATCTCTCTTCAACCCTTTCTCCCC
Source organism: Pelusios castaneus (assembly GCA_007922175.1). NCBI lineage: Eukaryota > Metazoa > Chordata > Testudines > Pelomedusidae > Pelusios > Pelusios castaneus. The sequence goes on from ML685821.1 coordinate 10,301,807, forward strand.
ACACACAATAGATGGCCCCTCTTCCTATATGGGGGGAAATCACAGACTCTGGGAGCCTCATTACTTTGCCTGGGAAAGGTTAGCTCTACAGAATCCAGGCGGACCTCTGTGGCCATAGACCCTAGCCAGATCACACAGCTATGATGGGCTCTGTGCCGGAGATGGGGCAAGAACCTATACTGGGCCCTACATGTGAATTGCTAAACAACAAAAATATAATGAAAATAAGACACAGAAGATATTACATGTATAAGAAATGGGTGAAGGATTTTCGTATGAAGCCAAAAAAGGAGAGGAAATACACCGAAGGTCCAATACATTGAAAAATTAAATAGTCTATTTGTCTGCCTATATTATAACTGAAGTAATTAGACAATGAAGGCACTGAAAGTTTACCCTGCAGTTTCAATTAGTTAAGTAATTCTTCACTTTCTCTCCTAAATTGTTATGTAGCATCCTTCTGCATTGTTGAACAGTTGTTACATTTCATCTCAGAGGTAGCTGCATTTCAGTGGTGGGTCAAATCATTAAGATGAAGCATCTTGTAAAATGTGTATGGTTTTCGGATCCTTATGGATGAAAAGAGATAAATGAGTGTAAAATAACTATATTTTAATGGGAAATAATAAGCTGGAATGAGGAGGACACATAATGCAGTCTGTTTTCTTGTGATTAGACCATGAATCTTGGAATTACTTCTTTTCCAGATCTTCCCTCTGCATGAGTTTGGGAAATCTGCTTAACTTGTATGTTTCAGTTAACCCATGTGTGACAGTATGTCTCCCAGATGTGCTGTGAGACATATTTGAAAAGCATTTTGAGATCTCCAGATGAAAGGTACTATAGAAATGCAAAGTATTTTAATGACATTATTATATCTTGTATATTACAGGCCAAATCCTGGCCCACACTACATTCCATGTGCTGCTTCAGGGACATAAAGGTACCAGAATGCTGCCTAATGAGGCATCCAGGACTTCCTTGCCATCCAGGATTCCTAGCTGTTGTACCCATTTCTTCCACAGAGAGGGAGTAGAGGGTTTGTCTAGGAGGGGGAGCATCCATGGATGGATGAAGTATACTCCAGTGATTCCCAGCTGGTGTAATGGCCCTGAAAGGGTCATTACAAACCAGTAGAATGTAAAGAATCCCTGGTTGGTGCTGAGCCTTATAACCAGCCGTAGGCTCCCTTATCCCATTCAACAGTGCTGAGCAGAACTCTCCCACTATAGTGGATCTGGCCCAATATTCTCAGGGAGATGGGAAATATGGTTTTCTATTGGCAAGTAAAGGTTTTGTTTTGATGGATGCTCTAAATTAAATTTTACTTAATCTACCGTGTAATTCATTTAAATAATCTCTTTTAGGCACATCACATTAATCCCTGCTATTGTGTGTGTATGGGGTAGGCGAGAGAGAGAGAATGAGACCCAAAAAATTACATTGATCCACAGAAAAGGCCAAGAGGTTGGATCTACTGACTTTCTGCAATAATAAAGAATTATGTTGTTTAATTCTTAACATTTCGTTGGAAATTCCCTGTAGTTAGTGCCTTTAAAAATGATTTAAATGAGAAACAAAACATACAGCATAAAGTGAAATGCTGTGTCAGCTAAGGAATTTCTCTGATGTATGGTAATAAACTGCAAAAAGCTAGGTCAAGGGATTTTTAAATGTCAGCGGAACCCACAGATTGAAGCATATTCTGTAGTCACTTATGCTTTCCTTTATATTCAGTCTCTACGGAATCTGTCAGCACAGACCAGATACACAAAATACATTATAAAATCATCATGTAAATAGATATTTTCCTACAATGTTCTACTTTCAGAGGTTTTAACCTCCCATATTTGTGCTAGGGAGTTGCATACTATAACTAACTCCCATTACTATTATTGGAAGTACTTGTATAAATCGTCAGTGCTTTAATGAGAGATTAGACCCAGAATAGCGTACTATCTGTTTGCTTAACTTTTCATTGGTGAGCTGGAGCAAGTTCTTGGGGGGATTGAACCCCTTGTTAAAGTTCTATGCCAGACTGAAAAGGAAATTGAGATGATTATTTTCTTTGTGACAGAGTCAGCCTCTCTTTGGCTAATTCATCCCTCCCCTGAGATAATTTATTCCATGGTACATAAAAATATGCCTGGAGTTAAAAATGGACCAAATTTCACCAAGTAGCACATATTTCCAAGTATTTCCTAGGAAACCTCAGATACCTGTACGATGTCTTCAACCCTCCTTTTAAACACTGTGTACTATACAATCTTAAATACACTCGGGGGAAATTTTCAAAAGAAATATAGACTTTGTTTCCAGCAAAGTGCAACTTTAATGTAAGTTTGTTTGCATCATGCTACTGCCTCCTTCTTTGTTTACTGTCATAGGTCCACCTTTTTGTTAACAGATACATGAATAGATTCCCCAGTACCTTTATCCTTCATCTCTGTCTTTCACCTACACACTCCTTGGCCTCAGAATTTGTCAATTGTAGGTGTGGGAGGAAATCCCAAGAGGGAGATAGCTGGAAGTGACAGCTTAGTTGTTTAAGTATGTTTGAAGTACTTGGTTTTTCTGGAGCCAAAGCCTGAAACTCAGCCACATTTCTTTGGCTTAGATAAACTGAATTCTGTATGCTTTACTGTATGAGAGTTTTATGGATGAGATCTTTATAAGATGGTGTCCATCTCTGTTCAATATGGCCATAAGATCTCATGGTGCCCTTTACTACAAGGGTGGTTATATTTCACAGATGTATTATGAATAGGGTTTGGGTTCCTTTGGGATAAAAGATATTAAATAATTTGATATGTAGTAACTAATGTTATTTAAACTTCTCCTTTTCACTATGAAAACAGAGAGCCTATTTGCATGCTGTTACATTGAAAGGATCTAGATCTGAAAGAAAAACATTTGTTTCCTTCATGAAGCAAGATCTCCACATTAACCTTGAATTAACATTAATGTAATATTGACAATATAATATACAATTGTCTAACACAGCAAGGACTGATTTGTCTGTCATACCTAATGTTACCCAAATAAAGACCATCCCCATCTCACTGTGGTACTGAAATTTTCCCAGAGGAAATCTCTGGCTAACGGGGCTCTGACAACCACATTCACAGCATGAAGTTGTGGAAAGGAGTTCAGAAATACAATGTTATTGAGTGCGGGGAAACAAATGTGTCACCTCTTGTCATTTCTGAGGGAGGTGTTGACAAATAGGCCACCTTTAATATTGTGTATTTGAATACAGTGTGATCCAGAACCATACTGGGGAAGCTGGAAAAGTTCATTATGAGCAAAATATCCATGTTGCTGCTACACAAGCAACAAAGCTTTCTGATAAACAAGGTTTATCTACTGCAGGTATTGATTACTGGGAAAAGGAATGCAGGGGGAGAGTTGGAGGTCTGATGTTTACACGGAGACACTCAAATATGAAAGATATGGAAGTGTATGAAATGAACAAGCATACTGAATTGAACTGTATCTCTGTCGAGTTCGGGGATGAGGATTTAAGAGATGCCAATGTCTATCATCTTGGTGATAGCCCAAATGATAAAGAGAATCTTGCACTGGGAAACTGCAGCCAAACAATCATCTACAGATATTTTAATGGCTAAAGACAAGTTTGATGGAAGAGAACAATAGATAGGAATGTAACATTGCTAAGGGAGCATCGCTGACTGATTTAGTTGTCTTGAACGCTGGCACTATGACTTATACAATAAGATCATATGATACACTGTCGGCATTAGATGTAACTAGTGAGCATGTGCATCTCCATAGCTGCATATGGTATGTGTTGGGGGTGCTGGAAGTGATCCTTGAACTGTACTCACTTGTTGAATAGAAAACTAGTGTGCTCTCAGCTGATAAATAGGAGCAGAACTTTCATAAGGTTGACTGGTTCTATTTCACAGAAACCCTTGAGATGATTATTTCTCAAACACCTATAAATCAAAATGTTGAGGTATACCTCTACATTTTAGAATCTGCTGCATAGAAATCAACAAAAAAGAGCATCCCAAAAGCAAGAGGAAGAAATGGGTTGCATATTGAAAAGCTATTGGCATAAAAAATCTTATTAAGGAATGGGGTCAAGGTTGATTAAAGAACTCTGGAGACAAAGAGGCAAGCCAACAATGGAATAAAGTCCCAAAAGAGGTCACTGTTGAAAATAACTGAATATAGATGAAGTTATTGGGAAGAGAATTGTGAAAGGCTGGATCGTCATAGAGGAAAAGATTTATGGATGGTACTAAAATGAATTAAGAACATACTGACTAAAGTTTACAATTTTTTAAAAACTATATCAATAGCCTGCAAAGTGGTGGTGTAGAGGCATTAAATGGCAAAGAATTTGTGAATATGCTGGTCGAACATTATGTCAAGACTAGTAAGCTCGTGTATAATAATGAAGAGAGAGCTGTTGCAAAATGCACAAGATGGAGTATTAAGGAAGAAAGACAAAGAGAATTTTAAAATGTACACACAGGTTTAACTGGGTTTATGTAACGCTGTTCTAGGCAGGTTGGTCCCCGTATATAAGAGAGACAAGGAAATATTGAAATATGTGTTAACAACTTATGCCAAACAACCTGTTACACCTCGTTCTAAGTTGTAACCCTCTGAGGGCTGGTCTATACTATTGCCACATGATTTCGGTGGTAATCGAAGGGAGATCTGCAAAGTACTTAAAATACCTTGCATATCTCCCCACCAATTGCCTACCTTCTACTTACTGCTCTGTCTTCAGTAGCCTGAGTCAAAGGGAAACCCCTTCCCTCCAGTTCAGGGCTACTCCTTGTGTGGGGGTGGTTTTCCAGCATTGGCTTCCTGTTCGGCTGAGCGGGTCTTCACAGATCCGATCAGGGAGATCGAACTGATGGCAGTGAAGTCATCCCCATCAGAGAAGACAAGCCCTGAGTATATTTCCCAAACCTGGAAAAGAGCACTGTGTAAGCTCAAAATATTGTTTCTTTCACCTTGTCTTCCAACTTTGGTTTTGGAAAGAAAATGTAACAGAGACGCACAAACCAAACAGATCCCCTGAGCTGAATTTCATCTATGGCCAAGTGGTAAAGCACTTTGGGAAGAAGGCTAAAGCCAGATTGCTGGACATTATAAACAAATTGTGGACAAATGGGAAATACCTAATCGGTGGAAGTTAGAAGTTATTTATTGTTCCTCTTCTTAAGACTGGCAAGGACCCCTCTTCTCTGGGCAGCTATCCTCTGCCAGTTAGCTAGGTACAATAATGGAATGAATGGTACAACCAAGGCTTCTATGGTAGCTTTTAAAAGAAGGGAAAATAAAACTTACCCAAATGGCATACAGGATGTATTGGTGTCATTTTGTCAGCCCATTCCCCACAGATTCCAACAAAAGCTACTCTTTTTGGGATTACAGTGTGACATTTGATCGAGTTTGGCATGATAAGCTGTTAGTGAAAATCAGTGAAGTGGGAATCTGTTTAAGACATATCCTTAGATAAAAGACTCTATATGGTACAGGACTGTAACAGTAAGACTAAATGGTACTGTTTCAAAAACAAGGCCACTTAATGTGGGAGTTTCTTAGGGCTCAGGCCTCTTTTCCTGCTGTAGTCCTCTGGACTGTCAGGTGGCTTTAAATCATCAATATACATGTATGCACACGATACTGCACTTCATACCGCAGGCCATGAAATTGCTATATTGGAGAATGCATTGGATGAAGACTTGTAAATTGCAACTAGATGGGCAATCAAATATAAATTCCAACCAAATCCAGCAAAAATAAAGTCTATCTACTTTACCATAAATCAAAAGAGTTTCAATTACAGTCTGAAATTGACATTAGATGGAGAAGGGTATTGTTGCTGAGAGGAACATAGCATATTCTGGAATGATCTTGGGAACAAAATTAAAGTTTGGATCACAAGTCCAAAAGATGGCAGCCAACATAAAGAGGAAATTGAATCTTTCATGATGTTTTGCCAATACCAAATGGCTTTCACATGTTAGCATATTGAAAACAACATACCACTTGATAGCTTGTCCAATACTTGAATATGCTTTACTTGTCTGGTCACATAGTCTTTTTCTTCTGCCTTGTCCTCTCCTATTCAGGGTTGGCGACTTTTAAAACCTTCTTCCAAAATACAAGATTTTACACCTGGCTGTAATGCAACTTGCTTTCTCTAAGCTCCACTGATACCCAATCTATATACTGATCTTTGGACTCCCTCTTGGTTGTCTTCCGTTCATAACTGCAAGGGCCATCTTACCACTATAAATCTTGGCTCTCCACTGGACATGTCCATACTAACGTAGCCCAGCCACCCTCAACTTGTCTTCTATTAGGGTAAGCTGCAATAGGCCCCTCACAAAGTCACTTTGTTTGCTGTCATAAAGTGTCAAACCATTTGACCACCTCGACATCTTCATTTTCATACTGAAGAATGTAATGTATTCTTTTCTTGTGGCTGGGCAAGTTTCTGTTTCATACATTAGGATAGGATGAATTACAGTTTTATACTCCCTGCCTTTTTATCACAGAATTGGGATCAGCTACATCATATGCACCAAGGTATTTTGGTATGATATCAAGCATGATTGAGGAGGACATCATTGTTTTTAGGTATTTCAATTCTTTTCCTCTTCTAAGCTTTCTGCCTGTACTATCCTTTATGGTAGATCCTCTTCCCTCATTTATCATAAGCTTAGTCTTACCAACATTCACTCTAAATCCTGCTTGCTCAAGACCATGGTGCCACTGTTTAAAGTTTGTTTGCAGAGTCTCACAATGTTCTGGGTAGGCAAACAACATATTACAAGGTGGCTCCTTTCATATATTCTCATTTATCACAGTCAAGGCAGTCACAGACAAAAAAAGGGCTCAGTGCTGACCCCAATGCAACCCAACTTTTATGGGAAATTCTCCCATAGGGTATAGCCCTAGCTGGTTTTGACTGTAGTAGCCTTTCCATCATACATATCCTGGATAAGATGGACATAATTTTCTGTCACAGACTCCACCAAACTAATTCTCTTGGTACAAGATCATAAGCCTTTTCCACAATGACCATGCATATTTGCTGTCTCTTTTCTCTGAACTTCTCCATTTGAATTCCTAGAACAAATGTGATATCAATTGTGCTCCTTAACTCCATACGTACCTCACCAAATTTCAGTTGTTCCACACAGATACTTTTCAATTGTTTCCTGGCGTATTTTCAAAGCATGTGATGTCAGCTTAATTGTGCAATAATTAGCACAGAGTGTAATATTTCCTTTATGTTTAAAAATGGATAGTACAATGATTTTACACCACTCATCCTGCATTCTCCCATTCTTAATAATATAATTGAATAGGCTCATAAAATACCTGACATCTTCCCTTCCTAATTTACTTCAACATATCCACTGGTACTTCATCAGGTCCAGGTGCTTTCTTCCTTTTCATTTTCCTAAGTGCCTCTACAACCTCTTCCTGCTGAATGAAATCTATCACATCCTGGTTCAGCTTACATGTTCATAGTTTCTCTCTTGCATTCTCTTCATTCATCACTCCTTCAAAATGTTAATTCCAGAGTTTGTTGATTTATTTAACATTCATTTGCAATATATTAAATGATATAATCAAACTTGTTCATATCCCTTGACTTAGTAATTCTGCAGATGGTCTTTTCTCCCTCATATCCTCCCATTAGTCAGTTATATAGCTCATCACAGGCCAAATTTTTAGATGTTGCAACACTTTTTTGGCGCATATATATATGCATGCCATTTTATCACTGCTCAAGCCACTGGCCTATCTTTTATTTTTGAGGTTATTTTTTTCTTCTCATCACTTTTTAGCACCGGTTTTATCATTCCTAAGAGTTCATGTGCTGTTTCCAGCAATGTTAACTATAGTTTGTACCATTATCCACCACACATCCCTGTGTGAGGTCAGGAAGTCTTTGCATCACATCGTTTAAAAATCTTTTAATTCCTATCTTTAAGTTTCCAACATTTAGATGTTTTTGATGCTCAGTGGTTCAGCTGTTTCTAAGGTCTCTGCATTTCTGAAGTTCATAAGAAATAATCTGTGCTGGCTCACAATGCACTTGCCAGACATTATCTGCAATTGGTTATTTATGACTATTGCTTCTTCTTATTAACAAGACATCAATTTGGGATATTTGTGCTCCACTGGCATAAGTTACGAGGTGGCTTCCCCGCTTCTGAAGGTGTGTTTGTAAGCACTACAATCAGTGAAAACTAAGTCTATAGGACCCTATTCCTTCAGAGTTTCTAATTCCAATGCTATGCCTATGCCCTCTGTGAACTGTTTCATATTCAGCCTTTGCAGTTCCAATGGCTATGTCTACACTAGGGAATTAAGGTCAACTTAAAGGGGGGCTTACACACTGGACTCCTAAGTTGACTTAAAGGGGGGCTTACTAAGTCAACTTACAGAGTCTACACTGGACTTTCTAAGTCAACTTGTTTGGTCCAGAGAGAACCAGCCCCACATGGGCCGTCAGTGGTCCAGGGGAGAAGGGAACAAGGAGCTCCCTTCTGCCCCGGACCACTCGGCTCCCTTCTGCTTGGGACTTCTCAGGTCCCGGGCAGAAGGAACCCTCCTAGCCTGGACCACTCGGGTCTCGAGGAGAACTTCCCCGGGACCCGAGTGGTCCAGGCCAGGAGGAAGTGCCGGAGACCCACGCTCCAGCTGCCGGCTGCTGAGCAGCTGGAACGGGGATCCCGGCAAGAAGGGGCTGGCTCTCCCTGGGCCATCAAGCCTCTGAGTGGTCTGGGGGAGAAGGGAGCAAGGAGCTCCCTTCTGCCCCGGACCACTCGGCTCCCTTCTGCTCGGGACTTCTCAGGTCCCGGGCAGAAGGGAACCCTCCTAGCCTGGACCACTCGGGTCCCAGGGAGAACTTCCCCGGGACCCGAGTGTTCCGGGCCAGGAGGAAGAGCCGGAGACCCGCGCTCCAGCTGCCGGCTGCTGAGCAGCTGGAGCGCGGGTCCTGGGGAGAAGGAAGCGAGCCCCACAGTCCCTTCTTGCCGGCTTAAGCTTAAGTCAACTTAATTTACCAGTGTAGATGCAGCCAATGTGTGTATTTAGATCTTCTCCAAGACTTATCATCTCATTAGCATAAGAACGGCCATACTGGGTCAGACGAATGGCCCATCTAGTTCCATAGGCTGTCTCCTGACAGTGGCCAGTGCCAGATGCTTCAGAGGAAATTAACAGAACAGAGCAATTATCAAGTGGTCCATCTCATTGGGGGGTATGTTTCCAATACGGCACAGCAACTCTCTGAAAAATTCCTTTTTTACCTTTTAACCTACTCCTTACTGTGTCTGGTCACATACTCCTTCTAGTAATGTTGCTAAGATCAACATTGTGCAGTTATTTGCAGTTCACTGATAATGGGATATTATTGTAATATTCACCCCAGTAGCAATTTGTAAACAAGAGTCTGATGGTCAACTTATTGAGAATCATATAAAAGAACAGCTCACGTGTTATGGAAATTCTTGGTTCCCTCCATGTACATCATCACTGTTCAGAAATTGGAAAACTGAATCAAGGCTGAAATTATCATCTTGTGTTGGAATGTGTGTAAGGGTTATTGAAGAAGCTCAAGCAGTTGATGACATTAGAAAGTAATGTGTGACAAGAAATTTATATGCCCAATAATTCATCCACATTAGCCTATTTAGTTTAGTGAATGTCGCCCCCCTTTTTGCACATGGACTTGGCCACACTAAAAAATTACAGAAGAGATCATCCAAAGTATTGGTCACAGGGCAAACAGATTTATGTGTACACCGAAGGTGCATCAGACAAATCCTTCAAGAATGGCAGACGTTCTTACAGAATATGGGGTTTAGGAATGGGAAGCTATATTTTTAAGGTTTCAGAATTGATAGGTTGCTAGCATAGGCCCAAGCCTGAACCAGTTTTCAAAGGCCTTAGCATACAACTCACATGAACCGATGCCAGAACTCAGGCGTCATATAGCTTGCCTCAGCAACCTTGGAAACTTACAATGTTACAAGGAATACCCTGCACATAGCGTGTGAGAACCGATGGCTATGTTGCAAAGCCTTGTGATGGCAATGTTGCAAAGATTTGGCCCTGCTTAGAGCGTATGGGAACTGATAGCTATGTTGCAGATGTGTAAAAGCGTATGGGAACTGAGGGGCAATGTTGCAAAGACGTGGGAACCTCTGAAAAAACAGGAGGGATACGGGGGGCAAAAACTTATAAATATCAGCCCCAAAGATAATCATATCAGACAGTAGGCTGGACAGAGTCAAGATGCCCCGTGGCCTTGGCTACGATAGCCTGCGGGCTCTGTCCATAGCCAAAACCAGAGAAAGGTCAGTGCCTGGTCTTAAAGGTGACTGGACTGGCATGTAGGCCCAAGCTCATCAAAGAAAGGTCAGCACCTGATCCCCAAAGGTGGCGAGACTGACACGTTGGCAAGGAGTTCGGTGAGTCTGAAGTAATCACCAAGAGGTCTCGGTGAACACTGGTTCAAAAGTAGCTACAGGTATACAAGATATTAGTAACAGTAAAGGTAACTGAAGTATTTAGCACCCCAGGTCCTGGTGTTAGGGCTAAAGTAGTTTAGCACCCTCGCCCCCGAGAGTTTGGGGAGGTAGGTATAAGGTTAGGGAAAAAGTAGGTTAGCACCCCAGCCTGGGAGTTCAGGTGGATAGACTGCAATCCCCTTTAATGGTAGGGGCAATCGCAGTGTAATAAGTGTAGTTTTAGCAGTTAAATGATCCAATAATGCACATTTACTTTCATTTTTAAGTCCTGCTGCAGCACAACAGCATTATAGCATAACAGTAAATCATTAAATCTTGCAAGTATCTAACAGTTAAAAAGAGTGTACAAGCAAACAGAAAAGAAGTGAATAAGTATTCTTGTACTCATGATAATTTGCAATAAACATCTTATGCTTATAACTTTCCTGATTCCATTGCTGTTTTCCCTGGTACTGATAATCCCTAGTTCCCCTCTACCCCCCTTGCTACTTCCTCTGTGGGAGCAGTATTTAGTTCTCTTGGTGATCACCTGGGTTATCGGCTGGCTCGGTTTAACCCTTTATAATCTGGCTCCCTTGACTACTGAAGTACCTGTTAGTACCTTCTCCCTTCCATCAGATCAAGGCCGGGCTATAATCCCGGTGGAAAAAGAACCCTCTGTCCAAGCGCACCCCTCGATGAATAACACCCCGAGGGTAGACATTAAACAGTGTAGCTCTATACAGTTGTATAATATATCTATTAGCCCATGGATGAAGACAAGAAAGAACATTAGTTCAGGAGATATCAGCTCAAACTGTGTGGCCAAACTGAAAGCTATTCTCACTGCACTGCAAGAAAAGAGCAGAGTAGAAGCAGATATTTGTTGATTCACAGGCAATGAGCCACTGTTTCTTTTGATGAAACCAGAGCGCTATCAATAATGCAATTCATAAGGAGGTTCAGAGGATTGGAAAATGAGGCAATAGATTGATTTTTCAATGGATTCCATCACATATTATATGGGAGTAAAGTTGCTGGTGACCTGGCCAAATCTGGAAGACTGGAAACTTAGGTTGGAATGACAACAGTTGAGGATACTGATGCCTTATCAAGGGAGATATTAGCTGAAATAAATAGTTAATAAATGAAAGCTCCTCTGATTGACGCCAAAGTATTTTAGAAAACAATAACCACTATTGTGAAATTGCAAATGGGGCACACTGCAAGAATGAAACTCCACAAATATGGGACAAAGATATATTCACTCAGCAAGATGTGTAAAGTTTTAACATCTGTCCATGCTTTGAACGTATTATCATAAGCAGTGAATCTTTTCAGATTGGATACCTTGGATCAAACCCTTTTAAAGGACCATATATAAGTTGCCAAGTTCATTCTCAAATTTCATGACCTGATACAATTATCACAGGACAAGACAACAACCACCCCCCATTGTCCATTCTAAGAACACGTCAGATGAAGAAATATCAGAATTGGAAATGGGGAAGGAGACAGAAGAAGTATGGACCAGAATCAGTAGAGAGGCAGGCTTCATGGTTTGTGGAGAATGGAAGAAAGGAATGGAGATTTCAAAACCTTAGAGAGAGGAGGGTGAAAAGGAAAGGAAATTTGCAGAAGTATAGAAAGAGTAAAGGAATGAGAAAGAAAAAATGTGTTTGGGGTACAGTCAAGGGAATATGTCAGATCTGAAATGGCAAGTGGAGAGAAGAATTTTAAAACCAAGGACTGAAGGAATCCGAACAGGGAGTGGGGTGATTTAGGGCTCTCCTGAGATCAGAATCAGAGAGACTGTGATCTCTTTGGGGCTGTCCATTTTTTCCCCTTAACTACATGTTCATACAGCATGTAGCACAGGGACGCTCTGTTCACTGCTTAGTATTTCTAGATGCCACTCTGCTTCAAATAAAGAATACATTGCAGAGACTGAAAAACATCAGGCATGGGTTTGCGGGGGTAAGAAAGAAAGCTTGAGGTTGGAAATGGCCAAGTAGAGAGGTAGTAGCAGATTCAAAGAGATATTAGGACTAGACGTGAGGGAAAAATGTATTCCATGAAATCCCTTTTTCTATTAGTGAAAGACCTGAACAGATTCAGATTATTCAAAATTATTAAATGAAGGATTTATTACTCACTGGCAACTAATGGTGACTATTGATCTCAGTATTTGCTATTTATGAAGCCTATGGATTTTCTGATAAACTGCTCCTTCTGACCATTACCAGGAGTATTTAGTTTTCATGCAGTAATATGGCCACTCAAGTCACATGGTCAGGTTTTTGTCCAAGATTCCACAAAGGACTTTCAAGATGGCTATGCAAAACTTCCTGAATGCTCATGCAAATACAAATTCATGCCACTCACAATGCAAATGTAAATAAAAAGGAGTCACAAATACTATCAGAACCAATTCTTATTCTTAAAACAAATGATCACAAATATTCCTCATCCCTCCATGCCAAATACTTGTCCAATTTCAGATAGACCTGATCTGTGTAGGGAAGGCATTGCAGAGCATTCAAGGACAGCATATTATATCCTTTGAATTTCCCACACTCAATTTTAAACAATGTCCAATTTGCTACCTCATTACAAATATATTTATTTTCATAATACTCCTGTAGACATTCACAAGAACAATGTTTAATCAATTATTGTTACTGCTTTAATAATAATAGCAATGTTTTCCTAAAGGAGATGTGTATGTCAGGCACTGTTAATATCCCTTTCATAAGATTTTCCCCTCCTGTTTATCTGCAATTTCTATGGGTTCTGTCCTTCTGTGCAAAGGAAACATTTTGCTGTATTTCTATTGCATCTGAAGCCAGCATGACCTCCTTCTGAGCATTTCTTTGCCTGTCCTCCAGCCCAGTTAGAGAAGCGAGCAGGAACATGCAGTTGCTCTGGGGAATAGTGTTTGTTAACTTCTGCTGCAGAACAGGAGGGGATCTTACACATTATTTTGTGGTCATTCTGTGTTGCTGAAACTTGTTCAGAATGTGAGCAGATTGGGTGAATTTTGCTGTAGCAAGTAATGATTTAGTTGGCATACCATAATTCACGTCAGACAATGAGGATTTAGGAAGAGTGTTTATGAACACATTCAAATAGTGAGCAAGATGTGCTACATGGGAATACACAAGGAGCCCTGTGGCACTTTTAAAGATTAACAAATGTATTTATTGCATGAGCTTTCATGGGAGAAAATCCCATTTTGTAGTGGGATTTTATGAAGTAGGATTTTCTCCCACAAAAGCTCATGCAATAAATAAATTTGTTAGTCTTTAAAAGTGCCACAGGACTCCTTGTTTGTTTTGCTGAACTAGACTAACACAGCTTCCCCTTTTGAACTTCTCTACATGGGAACAGACACTCTTCACAGGAGTGGCTTAGTTATCAGAAATCACATCCAATTATCATAGTTCTTGAAGCATGTGCATTTACTTAGGGCAGTGGTCTCCAACCAGTAGATCGTGATCTACTTCTGAAGGGCAGTTGCCGTTAAAACTTATGAGCATTGCACGATCTGCTGGTGAAAGGTTGGAGACCACTGGCTTAGGGACTTATTTACACAAAAGTTCCACTAAATTCAATGAAAATTAGCCTGAGTATAGACTTCACGACCAAGATCTCAGTCTTGGAGATAGCTCCTGTTGAAAACCTTTGCTCATGTGGGAATCCCATTGACATTAATTAAATGTATTGCTCAAGGTCACACAGAAGTCTGGAGCAGAACCGGGAAAGCAACCTAGCCTGCAGAATCAGAGTCCAATTCCTTAACTAAATGACCACCTCTCTCCTCCGCTTTATTACAAAGTTCAGAAATACTTAGAAAACATGACTATGCTGAGACATAATGAGAAAATGATAACCACTGGAAAAATAACCCCCAGGAAATCAGTTTGGTAGGAGTTTATCTATACATCACTACTGAAATGTAATGTTCTGCTCTTGGACAATAACACTTCTTTGTCTCACAAAGATATTGTGAGATATTATTAAAGGCAGACAGCCAGTTTAAACAAAAAATCAGGCTTCTATTGTCAGATGTGCAGTGCCTCTGCTTGTTGCATCTCAGAGTGGTAGGAAATAAAGATGGTGTTGCACTAACTTTTTACTTCCCCTGGTACCAGAACATAGTTTAGAGTAGCCTAGGGACTGCTATAAACTATATGCAGTTGGCTGTGTCTAACAATGTCCCAAGGCGCTGTCTACCACACAGAAATCCTGTAGTGTACTATGCTCTGGCCATGCCCAATTCCCCTTTTCACCATCAGCACATCCCCCACTTGGGAGTAGAAAAGGGCAGATCATGCTCTTTTGCAAGGGGAATCCAGGTAGCAGTTTAAGATGGGTTTCCTTTCGTTTTTTATATGCCAAAATGGCACAAAGGGAAATGTGGAATGGATCAGGATCTGGCCCCATGTATTATAAAATAAATGAGTTTCCTTACACATGTAGCATACACTACCTTAGATCATTAAAATAGAACACATTTGAGAAATCTAATTTACTTTTCACTGTGTATGCTGTTTGATTACCTTGTGCTTTTCTCCACTTGGAATGAAAACAGAACATTTAGTTTGCAGTCACTTTCAATTTGAGATTCACCCCCACTTGGATACCAATGCAATGTTTGACTTGAAAATACAGCAGGAAAATGTTTGTTAAAATATCTGTTTCCAGTGGAATTTTAAAAAATCAAAAATATTTGTTTTGTTTTTAGGTAATGTGAAAGTATATCTTAACAGAATTTTAATGTGAGGCTAGATTTGATGGGACATTGTTCCTTTAATGTTTGTAAAGTGCTTTGAGATCTTCACATGTAAAGGCAAAGACTGTTTTTAATTTATAATATTCCTCACTTTATTTTTAAGATCATCATAAATATTTGATACAGTGAGAGTGGGAAAATGTCTGTAATGAGATGCAATAACATCGCTTTGCACATGTCTGCATGCTATGAAAGCCTTATTTCTTCAGTGAAAAATACTGTCTTTCATTTTTGCTATTAGAATCATTTTCTGTTTCTCCTAATATGCTACTTTAGCTATTTAGCCGTGTGTGTGTGTGTGTGTGTGTGTGTGTGTGTGTGTGTGTGTGTGAGAGAGATAGGGGTGTTACAGTACATTTATTTTCTCTGTAAAGTGCTTTGGGAATGATTGAGTCCTTTGCTATCAGGGACTGACAGTTTGATTTCTTCACAATAATAAAGACGATAAATGACACTTCTATAATAACTTCTATCCAAAGACCTCAAAGTAGCTTACATTCATTATGTGCTATTCTACCCTTTTAAGATAGTTAACTATCAATTACTCAGTTTTACGGATGAACATTCTTGGTTTTATCATCATAGCATGAATGGCAGGAGTTGGGGACTCCAATCAGGATCACGGCCCCAAAATGCTATGGACAGTATAAATAAAAGATAATTCCCTGTCCCTCAGAGAATTTATAAACTAATGCAAGACAATACAACCCAATCAGCTGTATCAAACACTTAGAACAAGGAAGGAAGATGAAGGAAACAATAATAAAACCATGAATATACAAAAAATTAATATGTGATTAACTAGATGGTTTTAGAATGGTTTTACTAAAGAAAATTCTACAACAAAAACAAATAAGATAACCTACCAGCTATCTATCTGACCTAGGGATAAATGTAGGCAAAGTGACTTATTGAACATTACACAGCAAATCAGTGGTAATAACTCCACATAGGGAGTTATTAGTTAAGTTACAGAAGATGGGGATTAATATGAATATAGTAAGGTAGATAAGGAACTGGTTAAAAGGGAGGCTATAGTGGGTCATACTGAAGGGTGAACTGTCAAGCTGGAGGAAGGTTACCAGTGGAGTCCCTCAGGGATCGGTCTTGGGACCAATCTTATTTAACCTTTGTGTTACTGACGTTAGCACAAAAAGTGGGAATGAGCTAATAAAGTTTGTGGATGACACCAAGTTGGGAGGTATTACCAATACAGAGAAGGATCAGGATACCATACAGAAAGATCTGGATGACCTTGTAAACTGGATGGATGAAATTTAATATCAGGAATAGGATGAAATTTAATAATGGAAAGTGCAAGGTCATGCATTTAGGAACAAATAAGTATTTTTCCTATAAGTTGGGGGTGCATCAGTTGGAACAGACTGAGGAGGAGAAGGATCTGGGAGTACTGATTGATCATAGGATGACTATGAGTTGCAAATGTGATGTGGCTATGAAAAGAGCTAATGCGGTTCTAGCATGTATCAGAAGAGGTATTTCAAATAGAGACAGGGAGGTGTTAGTGCCGCTGTACAAGGAACTGGTGAGACGCATCTGGAATATTGCATGCAGTTCTGGTGCCCCATGTTTTAAAAGGATGAATTCAAATTGGAACAGGTGCAGAGAAGGGCTACAAGGATGGTCTGTGGAGTCGAAAACCTGCCTTATGAGAGGAGACTCAAAAAGCATGGCTTGTTTAGCCTAACCAAAAGAAGGTTGAGGGGGGATATGATTGCTCTCTATAAATACATCAGAGGGATTAGTATCAGGGAGGGAGAGGAATTATTTGAGTACAGCACCAATGTGGACACCAGAACAAATGGTTATAAACTGTCCATCAAAAAATGTAGGCTTGAAATTAGATGCAGGTTTCTAACCATTAGAGGAGTTAAGTTCTGGAATAGCCTTCCAAGGGGAGTTGTGGGGGCAAAAACCAGAACTGCTTTCAAAACTGAGCTTGATACATTTATGGAGGGGATGGTATGATCAGATAGCCTATTTTGGAAATTGACTGATCTTTGGCTACAGGTGGTGGATATACAAGTGGCCTAAGAAGGGTGTGTACATGGGGTGGGTTCTGAGTTATTGCAGAGAATTGTTTCTTGAGTAACTGGCTGTTGAGACTTGCCCATGTGCTCAGGGTTTAACTGATCGCTGTATTTAGGGTCAGGAAGGAATTTTACCCCAGGGCAGATTGGCCTGGGCTCTGGGGGTTTTTCGCCTTCCTCTATAGCACAGGGCATGGCTCACCTACTAGTGAATTCTCTATATCTTAAAGTCCTTAAATCATGATTTAAGGAGGTAAATAACTCAGTCTTAGGTTAATGGCCTATTGCTGGAGTGGGTAGGTGAGGTTTTGAGGCCTGCATTTTGCAGGAGGTCAAACTTGATGATCTGACCTTAGAGTCTCTGAGTCTATGGAAGGAAAACCCAATCATAAGAAGAGCCGGTCAAAAATTTTCAAATTTCTGAATTTTTTGGCTTTTTAAAAAAGTGATTGAAATGTTTTGAAAATTCCAAATTTAAATTAAAAATAATTCTGTGTTTTTCAAACAGCTTCACTTCTAAACTTTAACTGCACCCCACCATATCTTCAATTATGGACAAAGGGTGGGGGAAACAGGGAAGATAAAGTTATTTACAGAGAGAAATTAAAGTGAAGAAATTGAAGAAAATCCAGAGAAGAGGAAAAGGAATGATTAAAGGTCAAGAACACTTTATTTAGGAGGGAAGATTGAAAGAACAGGGTGTGTTTAGGACACTGAGAAGAGATATGATAATAGTTTTCAAGTACTTAAAAGTTTGTTACGAGGAGGAGGGAGAAAGATTATTCTCCTTAACCGCTGGTGATAGGACAAGAAGCAATGGGTTTAAATTACAGCAGGGGAGGTTTAGTTTGGACATTAGGAAAAAAAATTCTAACTTCCAGGGTGACTAACCACTGGAAAAATTTGCCTAGAGAGGTTGTGGAATCTCTATTACTGGAAATTTTTAAGAGTTGGTTAGACAAACACCTGTCAAGGAGAGTTTAATATGGTTCTTGGTCCTGCCATGAGTGCACTGGACTGGACGCAATGACCTCTAATGTTCTCTTGCAATTTCTATGATTCTACCTTCTCATTAGCTAGGACAGTGTAAACTTTTCTGAAAATGAGGAGAGGTATGATTCTGTTCTCGTTACTCTTGTGCAGCTCTACTGAAGTTGATGTACAGAACTCCCATCTGCATAATAAAACCACCTCCGTGAGTGGAAGTTGCTACGCTGGTGGGAGAAGCTCGCCCACCAACATAGTGCTGTCTGCACCTGCACTTAGGCCGGTGTAACTTATGGCACTCAGGAGGATGGCTTATTGGCACCCTCGAGGGACATAAATTGTGCTTGCATAAGTGGTAGTGTGGACATAGACTTGAAACCTAATAACCCGATTTACTATTGCCTTGCACCTTGTATAGGCATTTGCTCCCATGCAAAATGAGTGCAAAGTGGATCTACAAAGCAGAATGGTAGCATTTTACATCCACTTTGAAAAGAGGGCAAAAGTTACACACAGACCAGAGCAATGAAGAATCAGGCCCTCAATATTTTAACCACAGTATTAACAGACACTTAGTGCTGCTGTCAATTGAGCTCATGTATGGCCTCTTTTAAAGAGCACAGCATTTTAGAATGTATGCATGATAATGTGTTTCATTAATTAGACGGCATTATATTGCAGTATAATCTAGCAGAATACTAAATGGCTGAGTTATGTTAGGTGCTCTTTAACAGTAGCTCACAAAGTGAGCAAGGTAAGGGCTATAGAAATAAAAAAAGGGAAAAGAATATACTGCTTGCAACGAATTCAAAATACAGAATGTGTCATGAGAAATGATAATTCAATCTATTTGTACATATTTAAACCAGATGGTGTGACAATACATGGATCATGAAGCAAAAGGAAATTCCATGCCTCCTATTTCCTGAGAATTGTTGCTTTCCCAGCAGGGTACACCATCCTCCTACTATCTTAGTGCATTTGTAAATTGGAACCAATATTTGAAATGCTCTTTTCATACTAAATAATGATGGATGCTTTAATATTGGGAAAAGTTGCTGTAGTATATTACATAATGGCATTAGTAGTATTTTTTTCTCTGCTAAACTATGTCCCCAATTCTTCCTCAAGATGGGCCGGCTGATTGCATTTCTGCTGCTACCAGTCCAATGTAAGTTTTTGCTATTTATTAGAAAACGCATTGTATGGTTTGTATTATTCCAATTTTTACAGCTAGAGACACAAATGGGAAGCTATTCTAGAGCAATATCAACTGAAACATTATTTTAAGTTGCAAATATGCTTACAATTTTTACTCTGGCACCATTGTGGAAACCTGAGGGATGAATATGAAAATGACCCTGCTAGAACAGATTAGTAGTCTTTCTAGTCTGATGTCTTATCTCTGGCAATGGCTCACCCCAGATGCTTCAAATATAAGCAGATCAAGTTCCTGATCTTAGTCTTTTGTTCCATAGAGTAGTTGGAATTGGGATCGCACTGGACATGGATCCCTGAACTCCACGGGCTGCCATGCTCTGTCTATTTATCTAAGAAATATATATGTTGCTAATCACTATAGGATCTAGGTGGTATGGTAGCATCTACTGGCTGATTTAAGTGGAAGCAAAATTGTCAGGGTTTCTGATTGATTGATGCCTTCCTTCCTATGAAAAATATCGCCAGCCAAATTGGTTTGCTAGCATGACATCCCAGGATTCTCTGAAAGGATAAATGCTGTGTGTGCTGGCAAGGAGAAACAATTTCAGTGACAGAGAAAGGATAAGATGTATTATGTCCTGAAGCCATAAAGGACAAAGTCCTGCATTTAAGAAACTGTAGATTCTCATCCCTGGAAGGGTTCTTATGTGGAATCCAAGCTAGAGAAGTAAAATCTGGATATGTCTACACTGCAGTTAGACATCTGAAACTGGCCAGCTGGCTCAGACTCCCTGAGCTCAGGGTAAGAGGCTGTTTAATTGTGATGTAGATGTTTGGGTTTGAGCTGTAGTCCAAGTTCTGGGACTTTTCCACCTTACAGGGTCCTACAGCCCGATCTTAAGCCTGAACATCTACACCACAATGAAACATTTCCTTAGCCTGAGCCCCACGAGCCTGAATTCGCTGGCACTGGCCAGATGCAGATATCTAACTGCAGTGTAGACATACTCTCAGAGATTTGTGCTGGGGAGGCAAGACTTCACATTAGACATTTCTAATAGAGAAAAAGCAACATAAACGGATGGATTCACCTGGCTACTGTGTGAGGGGTGGGGAGGGATATACACATTTTAATATATGTGGAAAGTTTTGGAGTGGAAGATGTTTGTTATCTGGGATAATTTAATCCTTTTCTTCATTTCTGAATGAAGATCAGGAACAAATGGATGCACTAGAAACTGTCTGATGGAAACAAATAGTGAGTGAAAAATAGAAATACTAATATTCTAGAGTTGAACACTGGACTACAGTATTCAATAAGTTTTTACCAGCTTTCATTTAATGTAGACTGTAACTCTGCACTGAAAGCCCCAATTTTAAATAAGATTCCAGTTCACCCCTGAAATTAACTAAACATTTTCATTCTACAATATATGCCAGCTCTGTTGAATACCGAAAGAAAGAGTACAGAATTACAATTTTGACAATACAATGACCCCTTATAGGTTTTGACAGACTTTCCTATTTATTTGGCAAGGTGGGATCAGATTGCCAAATCTATTTTTGACATTTTCTTTTCTATCGATATCAATTAAGCTCTGAAAATATATAAAGGCCACAGATAATACAAAAAGTTATTAACTTCTTGGTTGCATAATTAAAAAAAAACCCTAACAAGAGGCATAACTAGATAGACTTACCAAGCAAGCTATTCAACATATACCATACCTACTTGCCACTTTGCATTGCTGGTGTAAATCAGACCAGCTGGTGATCTGATCCATTACCATTAGTTGCATAAAGGAAGGGTCACTATACACAATAACTTTCCAGACTCATTCATAGGGTATACATCTGCCTCATTTTTTTCCTAACAATATTTCCATGGGATGCTGAATGCATATTTTATCCAGAATTATACTATCAGATTATGCAACTGTGAGTCCCTTCCACAGATTTTCATTCTCTCTCATTTCACTGAATAGTCAGTCAGTCTTATGAACATATACATTTTAGGAATTTTTTTTTAAATAAAACATGCTATTATTTGAATTACAGTAGCTTCTCAAGGCCAAACCAACACTGAGGTCCTGCTGAGTTAAGCTGTGTACATATACATAAACAAGGAGTCCTGTGGCACTTTTAAAGACTAACAAATTTATTTATCACATGAGCTTTCATGGGAGAAAATCCCACTTCATCAGATGCTTTGAAGAGTGGGAATTTACAGAATGGGAGGAAATTAAATGCAGGAAAATATTTGATGCAGGGTCAGGTCAGGCTGTAACAGCAAATCAGAATAGATGTTGGGATTCAAACACTGGGGAACACCATATAAAGGAAAGTGAGGTCAAATCACCTGTTGTAATGAGAATAAAATCCATAGTTGCTGTTTAACCCTGAGGCAACAGAGTAGAATTTGCATATAAGTTCCAATTCTGCAGTTTCTCTTTGAAGCTGTGATTTGTTATTCATTTGTTTGAGCACTGCTATTAACAAGTCATCAATGGAGTGAGCAGAGAGATTGAAGTGTTCCCCTATTGGTTTTGTAGTGTTGCAATTTCTGATGTCAGATTTGTGTTCATTTATTCTTTTGCGCAGAGACTGTCCTGTTTGTCCAATATAAAAGGCAGAGGGGCATTTCCGGCACATGATGGCATAAATCACATTGGTGGATAAGCAGGTGAATGAGCCCTTGATGGAGTAACTTGTCTACATGCATGTATATACTATGGGAGTTACAGCAGCATAGCAATGGTGCCCTAGCTATGGTTGAGACACAGGCAAGTTGAGTGGTTTACCCAAAGTCACACAGGAAACCTGTATCAGAGTCGAGAACTGAACCAGTCTCCTGAATCCCATTCTAGTGCCTGAACCATAACACAAACCACCCTGAATAAGTTCCAGAGGGGTATCCATGTTAGTCTACTTCAGCCAACAAACAAGGAGTCCCGTGGCACTTTTAAAGACTAACGAATTTATTTATCACATGAGATTTCATGGGAGGGATCCCACTCATCAGACGCTTGAAAATGAAAACATACAGCATGGGAGGGAAAGACAAATTCAGTAAAGTGTGAGTGACAGGATCAGGTCAGACTATTGCAGCAAATCAAGCAAGTTGTTTAGATTCAAACCACTTCTTACATGTTGTTCCACACTCTTTGAATCTAAACAACTTGCTTGATTTGCTGAAATAGTCTGACCTGATCCTGTCACTCACACTTTACTGAATTTATCTTTCCCTCCCATACTGCAAGTTTTCCATTTTCAAGTGTCTGACAAAGTGGGATTTGTCTCAGAAAAGATCAGGCAATAAATAAATTTGTAAGTCTTTAAAAGTGCCCCAGGACTCCTTGTTTGTCTCTCTGAATAAATAGTTTTGTTCTCATTATTCACCCACTTCTAGTCATGGTGAAGTTAATAAATCCCGAAAAGCTCCTCTCATGTGCTCATCGGGACAATATTCTGCTTGACCTTTACTGCAGACCGCAGATTCTCCATTCCCATGCAAGCTAAGTGAACTGCTTCATTATTACTTAGACAATGATGGCACCTATATGCTGAACACACACAGAACAAGAAGACAGTCCGTGCCCCAAAGAGCTTACATTCTAGGCTTCACTGGCAATCCCAGTATCTGAATGGCTCTTCATTATAAACAAATTCAGATATGTGCAGTTATGACAGGTGTAAGACTGTGAGCACACTATTTATACATAGGTTTATATATTTATGGACTTGCAGGCATTGTAAGCTACCTATTAGAAGCTTTCATGTTTGAATAGGCTGATGAAACCACCCTTGTGTTCATGTACTCAGAAAATGAAATGTTTTTGTTTGGAAGAAATTTATCACACCAGAAAGACAGCTTCTATGCTTTTAGGAATCCTGTGCTCTCTGGGAGATTTTGAATGTTTCTTTGCCATTACATTTCCTTTGAGACTGAAGAAAAAGATTTTTTTTTTTTTTTGTTGATGATAGGGAACAAAAAGTAATGTTGAGATGCTTTTTTCCCCCTTAGAAAAACAGATATTCCAGGAAAATAAATATATATTTGACATTTTGGAAGAGGACTTGCTAAGACTTATTAATAATAATCCATCTGTGTTATGGGCAAAGGAGAAATATTTTTGAAGAATCAAAACAGCTGCGGACCTTTTTAATGATTTCCATTGCAATTTTGATCACCTGTAAGAGGTTAGGGTTTTATAGCTTTTATCGCTTTAAGTTATCATGAAGAACAGAGAGAGGGTGGGGGAAAAAAGATTCTGAATCAAGAGCAGACAACTTACTGGAATTCTGCATTCTGCTCTGATTAAAAAGAAAAATAATCTGGCTATAGGTCATCACAATTGAATTGTAAATCCAAGAAGCCAAAGAGAAAAAACCCAGACATCTGCTGTGGACAGGGTTTTTCTGTACACATATTTGTATAATCCTTTTTAAAATTTGTGCAAAGCCAACCTGTTTCAATCGCACTCCAAAATTCAGGTTTAGAGTTTATTCATATTCACTAGGACCTTCCCCTCAAAATAGTCCTATCAAAATCAATGGAGTGGACTCTGCCACCCTTACCCATGTTAAGTAGCACCTTCCTCTGTAAGTAGTCTTGCTTACCTCAGTGGCATAAAAATGGCAGAATCTGTCCATGAGGAATGATAGCAAGTATGACAAAGCAAATCTGAGTTCCTGTAATAGAAGATGCAGTTCAATACAGCAAGATTCATTTATGATATGTGGGACTGAGGAGGAGATCTGTCTCTTTAAAATAATAAGTACGTGACACACTTTGGCTTTGTTTAAAATGTTTTCTTACAACACACTCTATTAAGCCTTTTACTCACAGAAAGTTAAAAGACCATAGAGTTTAAGGCCAGAAGGGACCACCAGATCATCTAGTGTGACCTTCTGAACATCATAGTCTACCTACATCATCTGCACATTAAACCTGCTACAAGTAATGAGACCTACATAAATGAGAACACAGGATATTAGATCATGATGTGCCATAAATAGAGAACAGGAGGGACCAGGGCACAGTAACACTAGAGACCCCCACAATGACAAGGAAATGATTGAGAGGCACCCAGATAGTCCTAACAGGTGATCCACACCACACACACCAGAGGAAGGTGAAAAATCCCAAAGGTCTTTGCCAATCTGATAGGGGGAAAATTCATTCCTGACCATACATATGATGATCAGTTAGAGCCTGATCATGTCAGCAAGAACCAGCCAGCCAACCACCTGAGATAGAGAGTGCTTGACACCACCTCAGGAGACCATCCCACGCAGTGTCCATCTCCACCTGTGGCTATGCCTGATGTTTCAGAGGAAGAAGACAAAAAACCCAATCAGAATTCAATCGTCAACAGCTTCTAAAGCAATGGGACCAGGAAAATCTTTCCATGTTCTATTGTTACAGTGATGGCTGGCCATCCAGTATTCTCTCTGAGGATTTTGAAGAACTATGAATGCTGAAGAACAGAGAAAAGACAGCAGGTCAGCTAATCACCTCCAGATAGCAATGACATGAGAGATGGTTCATCTCAGATAACAGAGAAGGGGATTTATAAAGCACTGGGGCTGTTGGAGGAACTGTATTTTTCATATGTGACCTGCTGTTTTTATGATGAAACTTGTAAATCTGTTAAAGTCTCATTATTTGCTCACTTCAAAATAATAGTTATTTGACAATCTTATATCATATTTCAGTCTGTTGTCCTAGATGAACATGGCCCTGTCTACACAGAGCAACTATAACTGACGCAGTGCAGGCTGACACTTCGCTTACACCATTGCTAAAAGCGGTATGGCTGAACTCATGTTGGTAATGGCATGAGATTTTTAGAAAATTTCCCTAGTGTAGAGAGGGCCTTACAGACAGGCTGGGTGTTTGAGTCTTATCCTTTTCTGATGAATCTTTCTTCTGTAAGATGTACAAGAACTTTCTTCTCTTGATGTACATACCTAATTCCAACAAATGAGATTAGTTTGCAGCCATATTACCTCAGGCTGAACTGTCCTCAGATCTTGCAAATGCATTAGGGTAGGGCTGGTCAGTACTTGGATGGAAGACCTCTGGGGAACACCTGGTTACTGCAGAAAATGTGTTAATAATTCACCAAGTGACAGTTGTCCCTTTGAATTAGTCTTAAACAATGACTTAGCAGGATATTAGGGGACACTGGGCAACAAGAAGTGCTGCTTTTTGTATGAGGTAGAAAATTAAAGGTCTAGTCATCTGTGGATAACATTAAAGCTATCCTAGCACTTTTTTGCCACAGTGATTACTTTCTGTGTCCTCACCAAATCTCATGTCCTAGATCCTTCTAAGTTTAAATTCTCTTTGTGGTTTATCCGGCTAGCTCTCCTCTTGGCCTATTATAATCTGTTGTCCAGTGCATGGGTTCTCAACCCCCAAAGGCATCTGGCGGGGATCATAGTTACCCTCCCTTTCATGGCTAGATGGGACAGACATTCTGAATCCATTTTTTATTTTAACATTGGGTCGCAATATGTAGACCGTTAAGATCTCTGGTCTTGTGCTGAAGTGTGCTTTTAAACAGCTGTTGCACTCCATACGCAGTGGTGAGTGAGTTAATTCCTACACAGAATCATTTTTAATATTCTTTAGGATCCTTTAGGATGAAAATCACAAATGTATGTTAAAATTATCTACTTAGTCTTTTTCTTTTTTTTCTTTTAAATTACCTTTGGACAAACCATCAATGACAATGGCAGACACTCTATATAGGAATCATGCCCCCATAAACCAAAAAATAAATTACTAAAATTTTGAGCATTGACACGTAAGCCTCTTACTTCCTATTTGTTTGGAGATAGCATAATGAGTGCTAAAAACTTGCTCTTTACTCACCAAATACTCCTCCTTAGGAAAAATTTAAAATTCAGAATACTCATCACTCCTAGAGTTTTCTTGCTTGGAATAGAATAATATTCTAACCCTTTATATACTTGCAAAAGTGTGCCTGCACATGCACTACAAGGAAAGGTGGCTGGTTAATTATTATGCATTTTAAGAATTTAATTCCCAAAGATTCCATTAAATCTCTCATAGAAAACCTCATTTATGCATCTGCTTCTTCTCTCTTAGGAAAGTGAAAAATTCTGTCTTTGTGGTACCATTTTACAGTATATAAAATTAACATGATTACTAAATTATACAGGAATTCTAACAGAATTAGCTAATGTAACAACATAATAGTAAATGACTTCCATATGGTTCCTTTTGCTAGACTCAAAGAAACAAAAAATTATGAATCACTTACTGTAGTGTTCCTATTTTGTGGAGGGTGTCCTGCAAATATTTGTACTTCATTTTGGTATTAATTACATTATAGGCACCCTATTAAATGTACCTGGTATTACTGTATGGATGCCTTTTGCTTCTTTGTGAAAATTCTATGTGAGTGGAGGGCTCCAAAGGTCTTTTCTGCATTCTTTTTTCACATTTAATCAGTGACAACTGTGACACAATTTCATATGGATTAAATGGCTGTCTGAAAGACCAGTCATTCTCTACTACACTTACATAAAGAGTCTCTTTAAACTAACAAAACATTAAGCTCAATCAAAATGATTTGGAACTCATCTTCTCCAAAATAATGTGACAGGCCCTGTATGTCATCACTAAGTTTCATCCTACTTTTACAACAGATTGCCAGGAAATACTTTGCCTCTGGGAGAGCTCAGCAGTGTTGTATGATGAGTAGCAGCAGCAATAAGCAACATGGCAAGTGTTGCAATGAACAAAAGTCAGGACTGAAATTGCAGGAGAAGTATTGGGCGCACAAAGAAGGATTGGTGTCTGAGGCAGGAAAATGAGGAGAGAAATAGCTATCTCAGAAAGCAAAAGAGAAGGGCAGGGAATAGATACGTATGCTTGAAAGCAGGTGGATATATGCCACATAGAGGCTTAAGTATTTAAAAAAGGGCTTTGGAATGAGAAGCAACTGACGGGAGAAAAAATTGGAGGATGACAGATTGAAAACAAAATTACAGGAGGACAGGCTTGCAACAGAAAGACCATTTTGGAAGGCAATGGTATGAGTGTCCATCCATCCGTCTGACCTTCTGTCCATCCATCCCCATTGGCAAGGGGTTCCCTGTTCTTACAAACAATTCTCACCTCTGACCTGACAAACTGATTACACCAAACACAGGTCTTACAGGATATTTAGCCATAAAGAGTAACATGGGAGGTACCTGCAGAATAACTTGTCAAGATACAAATTCCAAAGGGGTAGCCGTGTTAGTCTATTGTAGAAAGACAACAGAGTCTTGTGGCACTTTTAAAGACTAACAGATTTATTAATCGCATGAGCTTTAATAAATCTGTTAGTCTTTAAAAGTGCCACAAGACTCTGTTGTTTGTCAAGATACAGTCACTGTAAGATGTGTGTATGAATAATATTTAAGGAATCATGTCTTTATATTGAAACTTTCCATTATGGATTTGGAGTAGAAATCATTCCCAAGACTGTCTTGGTGACTGATGATCCATTCAAGCAAGGAGGACTCGTCACCCCTCGCTAATCAGCCAGCAAAGTAATGCAAGGTTCTACCCTATGTTTGGCTGCATCTTAGAACAATCAATAGAAAGCCATCATGGTCAGCTGCAAATGATCAAAACCACTTGTGAACAGGAATATTGTAGCAGGCAGGATATCACTTTCGCTATGAATAAGTACAAAGTCTGTCTCAGTGTAACTGAGTGTAGGAAAAAGTACTCTGTATCCATTCACTGAGGAAATCTCTTAAGGTTATGGAGCTTCACAAATATTTGGATCTTGGGTCTTAGAAACAAAACAGCTCTGCAATGGACTGAACTTTGAGAGGAAAGCCTATTTTATTAAGTAACAATTGATCAGTGTAGACCTATGGTCACATTTTATGATTTTGTTGTGTGTTGTAACCAGTTGTTTCCATCACTTTCTCTCACTTCTAGTTAAATCTGATTTTTTTAAAGATAAACCTACTTTTCTTTTATTAAAAGGCTCATAAAGTAGTGCATGGTTTACAGAAGCACCGATTTCAGGCAAAATTGATAAACTGGGGTACACTGCATCTTTGGGGTCAGAAGATCCAGAATTTCTGTAAATAAACTATATCAAGGGCTGGATATCACAGGGAAATGATTCAAAATGGGACTCTGAGACTGGGGTGCACTGATTTGTTAACATTCAAGGCAAAGTTAGGGCTGGCAAAGCCCAGAGAAGAGTGCTTCAGTGGCTGAAAGACTGATGACGCCAAGGAACTAATACCCAGCTACCAGAAGAAAGACTCTCACTGTAGGTGGGGGTAACCAGATGTCTCAGTCTTGGAGCATAGATAAGGGATTAAGAGGCAATACTGCCAACCCAAAAGGACTATAAATCAAAGATTAAAAAAAAAATCTTTGTCACAAGTTTAAGGTCACACATTTCATTAGAAAAATATATATTGACTTGACTGAGAAGTAAAAACCATTTTAGAATATCATGAGTATCTACTGAATAGTTCATTTTCATCAATATGAATATTGCGAAGGTATTTATATCTTTGTTTTATTATGTTCTTTTTCCAGTAGAAAATTTTTTTGAATCTGGCTCTCTCTCTCTTTTTTTTTCCCCCTGAGATGTAAAGAACATAGTTTGTTATAAAGGGAAAGAGTACGTTTTATTTTTATACACAGAGCCAGCAGCTCTGCTTGTTATTAGGGTTCCCTGACACCTATCATTTTAAGATCCTGTTTTCAGTTGCTTATAACTGCCAAATTTTAACCAGTTGAGCTGAAATTTTCTACTGGAGGTGACAGATTGAAAACAAAAATAGCCATCAAAAGTAACATGTAAGGTACCAACAGAAAGCTTGTAAATTGTCAAGACTCAATCATTGTGAGATGTATGCACGGATAATATTTAAGGAATCATGTCTGCCTTAGGCTGCAGGAAGTCTGCTTTAGGCTGCAAGTTCATTTATTTATTTTTTAAAGTTTTAGTCAAAACAGTCCAACCGTTTCTGAAAATGAGATTGGGGGAAATATGTTATTTTGCCACGTTAAAAAATTCTTACAGCTGTTGCTTTGAGATGTTCTAGCACCTCCATGCTTTAGACTAGGGACTTGAAATTTGTCTGGGGTATGCCTTTTGCTGGTCCCATGAAGATCTATCCAAATTTGGCCAAGTTACCAACTTTGTTTTATTATGTTCTTTTTCCAGTAGAAAATTTTCTGGAATCTGGCGCTCTCTCTCTCTTTTTTTCCCCTGAGATGTAAAGATCTATCCAAATTTGGCCAAGTTACAAACTTTGGGGAAAATAAATCTCAGTTTACACATCTGCTCAATGGAGTCTTGTTATAGCTTCACAGCCAAAAAAAGGGGATTCCATTTATACTGAATATGGTTCAGCTCAGAGCTTCAAGGACCAAGTAGAGCTTTCCCTGTAATGGATGGGCCTGGCTGAGCAGGGAGCCGGTCTTTCTTGTGCTCTGAATGTTCTCCATTGCTGGGGCACAGACATTGTGGAAGAAGTAAGTATCTGACATGAATGCAGAGGAAAGAAGCAGCAGATTGTGACAAAGAGCATGGGGATGGAGATGGGAACTGGCAGAGTTCTGGATGATGGGTCAAAAGCTTCCCATGTGATAGAATAAATATGATGCCACATGACAGAATCCCTGATTTTTTTCAGTTTGCTTGTTTAAAAAAATAGGCATTTACACCAAATGAAATGACATTAAAACGGTTACAAAATAAAGCATTCCCAAGTTAGGAAATGCCAGAATGAAGGTTACCTGACTGCATTCTGCCTTGCACGAATAGAGCCTCTGTTTTCAGGATAGATCTTTTCTACCTCAGAATACTATAATCCTGCATTTCTTTATCTTTAACTGTTCTGCTTTTCTTGCCCCTTTGTAATCATTTGAATATTTTACTGGGGTTATTGTTGTCAAAGTGATTTTTAAGGAAGCACTCACCACAATCCTCAGGCCATTGTCAAAGTTCTTCTGCTATAATCTTGTCAAAGAATTCTGAGATGCATGTGTTCACATTACACTGCTATTACATATATTAAGCCAGAATTTGGTTGGTATAAATTGGCATTGTTTTCAGTGGAACTACAGCAGATTTACACCAGCTAAGTATCTGGACCATATCTTGGGTTATAACTTTTTTCCCCTTCAAAACCTATTGTTATAGAGTTCCAAAGGGGAAGCCGTGTTAGTCTAGTTCAGCAAAACAAGAAAGGAGTCCTGCGGCACTTTTAGGCTATGTCTACACTGGTAATTTAAGTTGACTTAAGGAGGCTTAAGTTGACTTAAATTAAACCACGTCCACACTAGGCTTTCATTAAGTTGACTTAAGAAATTCCTTAAGTCGACTTAATGAAAACTTAAGTCGACTTAATAACTACCACTCATTAGGTTGACTTAAACCTCCTTAGGTCAACCTAAGCCCAGTGTGGACGCATAAGTCCACTTTGTTAAGTCAACCTAAGGGCAGTTAGGTCGACTTAACAAAGTGGACTAGGTTGATTTAAAGTGTTGCCACTTGCTAAGTCAACTTTAATAAGGTCGACTTTAAGTCGACTTAACAAAAGTCGACTTAACTTTTCTAGTGTAGACATAGCCTTAAAGAATAACAAATTTATTTTTCTCATGAGCTTTCATGGGTGAAGTCTCACTTCATCAGATGCCAGAAAATGGAAAACTTACAGTATAGGAGGGAAAGATAAAGCCTGTGATTACATTTCAGTGTATCAGGTCAGATTACTTTAGCAAATCAAACAAGTTGTATAGATTCAAACAGTGTGGAACAACATATCAGAAAGTGGTGAGACTGAAAGAGGTGAGAATTGCTGTAATGAGAAACAAAGTAGTAGTTCGGTTTTCATTACAAAGAGTGATTCTCACCTCTCAATCTCACCACTTTCTGATATGCTGTATATCTGTAACAGGCTCCCTTCCCTGCCCTTTGGGCCACCACAAACAAGCCAAGTGCTTTTGAGTTTCTAAACATCCATGTATTATTTACTGGATCCTCTCTACTAGTTCTCGAGTACAGCTTTGTGCAACAATATGAAGTTGGAAGTAAATTTCCCCCTTAATCCATCCTCCGGGAAGAGTGAGGGCAAGATCTCACCATCCTGAGATCCTGTATGCTTCTGACCCCTGCCAGCCTCCCTCCTTGCACTTCCTTCCTGTCCTTAAGCATTGAGATCCTATCCCCTCTCCTCTAATTAAATCCATTTATAGTACCTAGCACCACGGTGACCAGAGTACTTGGTCAACTGTATGTTCTTAGCACTTTGTCACAAGGTTCCAGAATTACATTAGGTCTTTTGGCCAAAGAATCACACTGGAAGCTCCACAACCCCTAAGTCTTTTTCAGAGTCATTGCTTCCCATGATAAAACATCCCTTTCTCTAAGTATAGCTTGCATTCTTTATTCCTAGAGGCATGCATTTACAACTGGTCGTATTAGAGTCTACAATCTGCTTGTGCCCAGTTTACTAAGAGATCCAGATTGCTCTCTATCAGTGATCTGTTCTCCCATTGTTTATCACTCCACTAATCTTTGTGTCATTTGCAAACTTGATCATCAATGACTTTATGTTTTCTTCTGGTCATCGACAAAAGCGATTAATAGCATAGGGCCAAGAACTGGTCCCTGTGGGATCCCACATTCTCAATGAAGATTCCCCAGTTACAACTACATTTTGATCCCGTCAGCCAGACAGTTTTTAATTCATTTAATGTGTGCCATATTAATTTTGTATCATTCTAGTTTAATTAAAATGTCATGCAGCACCAAGCCAAATGCCCTACAGAAGTCTAAATATATTACATCAACATTGTTACCTTTATGAACCAAATTTATAAGCTCATCAGAAAAAAAGATATCAAGTTAATTTGACAGGATCTATTTTCCATAAATCCATGTTGATTGGATTTTGTTACCCTCTTATAATTCTTTAATTAATTGAATCCTATATCAGCCGCTTCATTATTTTACACAGGAATAATATCAGTTCTATCCCCATACCAGTGAAGTTCTGAGTGGTCAAAGTGTGCGCGATAATACCAATGATGAATTTATAGGTAGCCACAAATTTAAACCCCTCATATTTCTGAAAGCTAAAATTTTCAGATGGGTGTAAGGGAGATAGGTACTCAGCTTCAAATGAATTTCACTGGAATTTGGGTATCTAGCTCTGCTAGGCTCTTTCAAAATCCCAGCCAAAATAAATATGACCCATAAAAATTGTATACATACTGAATTCCTGGCAAGAAAACAAACTCAGCTCACTGAAGTGCAAACATATGCCACAGCATTAATCTTCGGGATTATGATTTCTAAGAGGACAAACATAGGGTCTACAGTCCTAGAACTAATCTTATTATTTAATCAGGACAGACTCCTGGACAGCCTACATATAAATTCACAGGACAAATA
Organism: Pelusios castaneus; assembly: GCA_007922175.1. NCBI lineage: Eukaryota > Metazoa > Chordata > Testudines > Pelomedusidae > Pelusios > Pelusios castaneus. Next base: position 10,334,787 of record ML685821.1, read on the forward strand.
TCATATATGTGACAGAATTCCTAACAGAATTGCTTGGCTATATGCTACCTGCCCATTTATACAGATGCGTCTTATTTGTATGTCCATAAATCTTGTTCTGTACAGACTGATCTGTTAGGAATGTAATTACTGATAAGAAAACCCTATAGAACGTCTCACAGGAAAAAATTTAGGATAATATCCTGTTTGGAATAAATTAATAAAATATATTACCAAACAAACCCCAGATGACAAATACAGGGGTTAGATCTCATTGCAAGGAAAACACGTAAGCCCATTCAAAAGAAAATTATCAATCAAATTCATAGCAAGACCAAGAATTCATGCTGATGCTCAGCAATGTAGCTGCACAGTTATGCTGGCCATTTAGATGATTTTCCCAGAACAGCTCCAGATCAAAATAAATCATTATAACATAGATCTTGTCTGCACACACAAGGTTTCACTAATATTTTTTTTTCAGGGACTTAAAGTATAGCCACACTGTAGCTGAGAGGGCGAATGGCAGCTTGTGTACATGTTACCCAACATCACTGTGGCATGGGCTTCAGCACCATTTGTACAAGTGAGCACTTCCCCAGGACGGTCAGAGAATGCCGAAACCCACACCTAAGTATCTTCATTTTTAGTGTTAGCGAGCTAGTTAGCAGGACACAACTGCACAAGCTGCAGTGCAGACAAACCCTGAACTCAACTAAGGCAAATCCCTGTGTCAACATATTGGGATAGGTTTCTAGTTGGCTTATCCTGAGTTAGCTTAATTTGAAATCTTAATCAATATGTTCCCATTAAAGTATGTACAGGCAGGGGTTTGAACCAATTTAACTAAATATATTTAAAAACGGATTTGAGTAAAATCAGTACAACTTGTGTGTGTAGACTATGACTTAAAGAGACACCATACGTGTAGGAGATAGGCAAAAGCTACTTATTGGAAGGCACAGCTCACTTTGATGTGACAAATCAGAATTCACCTTGTACAAATTTATGAAGGCATGAGTGAGAGGCTTATTGGAGACTCTCTTATTAACCTAATAGTGACCATTCATTCCTTAAATGCCTTAATTTATCCAACTAGTTCTTCTTTTTTTTCTTTTCTTACTGATTTACAATACAAGTTTATTGCCTTCACTGGTTTCCATAATGAGACTACCTCTTACATCCCCGTAGAAAAATAGTATGCCAGTAATCCACCTTGTGTGAATCATCTTAACCCATCAATGCCACTTGCACACCACCAGTTTGTATTGTCAGAATGATTCATTTAGAAATCATAATATATTAAAGAGAGAAAAAGTAAATAAAAATAACACAGCTTTGTAGTATGCGAGAATACCTTCTCATTTCCATTTTCAAGTCATGCTCAGGAGAGAGTTTTGTTGTCCAATTCTCAGCTGAAGATTTATGCCATCCGATGGGAAACAGGCTGCTGATTCTGATCTGATTGTAATTCTGCACCTGGGCTGCTAGACTTCATTTCCTTTCACGTCTAAACAGAAACAGAGAAAAATATCAAAGAGAAAAGGTGAGTCCTATAGCACTAATATTTGGGCAAAGGAAAGTGGTTCTGAGTGTATACTTTTATGTACTAGTAATTATATATTTTCACTTTTCAGTGTATATTTTATTTTAGATTGAAAAGTTTTTGCAACTTAAATGCAGAGGCAAAGAAAAAAAAAGGGGGGGCACTAGTGCAAAAGTTCAAAACTTCTATCTGGGTTCAATATTCATTTGTGTGGCATGTTTCCATGGGCTGCAATAACTCTTCATTGGAATGAATGAGAATCAATGGGAGCTGCTGGGTGCTCAGCATTTCTGGAAATTAGGCACCTGAAGTAGTGGGCGCTTATTCAGGTGTCTAATTATTAACCTGGGGACCTAACTTTGAGCATTCTTTTCTTAACATCTTAGCTGCTAGACTGTATGCTTCTTGGGCAGAGACCATGAGTGAAATCCTCAATGCTGGCCCCGCTGAAGTCAATGGAAGTTTTGCTAATGACTTCAGTGGGCCAGGATTTTATCTCCTATCTCTTTGTTTTTGCAGCTCTTAGCATGCCATCAGCAAATCAATCTAATCATTAACCTCCATGTTAGCAATTATTAACTTACTGAGAACCGGAGAAGGGGGTGAGTGTTATTTATATATTTATTTATTTCCCATTTTAAAAAATGCTGTGTCATCACCCTAATGTGACCAATGAAGGAAACAGAATCACTTAGCAAGCACATTTATATTAAATGTTAATATTTAGTGCTTAAAATACCCTAACTGTATTGAGGGTGTGCCATGCCATTCAACTTGCTTAATTAGAAATGCAGTGGGAGATTGTTTCTAGGGAGCCAATTTTCCATTGGTGGTCTTCCCTTTGGATCTTTTGAAGATCAAATTGTCTGACACTTTGCACAATTTAGTGTATTTCATAGGCAAAACATTTGCTTTTCAAAAATATTTTTATGAGCTCAGGGATAAATCATATTTGGTATGAATGATTAATTAATCTCCAGAAAGGAGTTACTTTCCATTCAAGGCACAGAAACTAACTCTTACCCACACTTCCCTTCAAATGATAGTGGAATTTTAACAAGATACTCTCAGGAGCCCCTTCCAGCATATTGCTGCAAAAGGCGTCTCATTATGAATTCCCTGAGCTAACCATGTATACACCAAAGGGAGATGTTCTAATGAAAGATGATTAGAATGGTAGTCAGCTGCAACCCAAGGCACAGTGCTCTAGTGCTGCGCATTAATGGATCCACACTGGGTGACCAAAAGGCATTATTCAAGGGCTTATATTTCAACAGGGTGGGAACAATTTAATTATTGTGCGTATGTTACAAAAACTGTAATTTTCGTGTGCACAATAAAAAAGCACATCAAGTTTGTCTTCAAAACTAAATAATGAGATAAAGGTCAGTCTCTGTTGGAGAAAAAAAATAGTACAATTGCTTTCAAAACACTCAGAGACAGACACACAGACAGAACTGCAGTATCACAGAAAGAGAGGAGGATGGGAGAACTTCTATGAACGTTCTACAAGGAATAGATGCATAAATATAAGAGCAAATTATTCAGAGACATAGAAATCCCAGCCTCATTGAAGTCAATGGCAAAACTTTGATGGGCCAAGATTGCACTTACAGACATTAGCAGAAGGCCAGTGCCTTGTCACCATAAGATTTCTAACTTCCAACTAGTTTCCTTGTCTACTTTAATCATTATAAAATATGCTTGTTCTTGGAAATCTATTTCTCTCATCCTTCCCTCCTCCTGGCATATTGAAAGGACTTTGCTGAAACAGTTACCCTGCACACTGCAGTTCCACTCAGTAGTCATAACATGCACATTCTATCAGATACTAACTAGAGATGAGTGTACAAAGGCACCAATTATTCAGAAGTGTTCTATGGTCCCACGTGGCAGCGCAGTTTTAAGATCACATTAAAGCCAAAGGTGCTATCAAAGTGCTTAAAGTTAAGCACATAATTAAATACTTTGTTGGGTTGAAGCCTAAATTTGAATGCCCAAATTGACACCCTTGGGTCTGATTTCCAGGGATGCTGATGACCTTATTCACTCTAAATCATGCCTGTTTATCCCAGCCAGACTGAGAACGTGCCAAGTTATATGAAAATGTGTGAAATGTGTAAAAACAAAACAAATGTGTTATCAAAATATTTTGAACTTAGAAATAAGTTCAAGTTTTATTTGAGGTAGGCAGCCTTCAAAACATGGCTGCATATAAATATAATATTGCAAAATAAACACAATGAATACCTATAAACATTCAGTCTCTCTGATTTTAAATGGGAGGCCAGTAGTTCTAGGGCTAACTGTACTTAATGACTTCACCAAACTCAAATTGTTATCATAACTGAACTTATCTAATCAGAGACCATGAATATTATGGCGCATTTCTGGAAATTAATGAGAAAAAACCAAAAAAAAGAATACTTTAAAAAAGGAACTATTTTGCAGATTTAAATTTGAGCCTGATTCTGCAGACTATGGTACATGTACCTCTGACTGAAATGAGTGGGAGTGCAAGAAGGCTATAGGAATGGATTTTGTGGTGCTCATTAAAGCTTTTTCAGAGGAATATAAAGAATTAGTCACTAAGGGTGAAACCTTGGCCCCATTGAAGTCACCGTGATTATGATTTTCCCCTCCCTCCCCCCCACCCCACTGCACAAATGGCAAGACCTTCAGCTGGCATAACATGGTATAATTCCTAATTTCAGCAAAGGACATAGCCCTGAGTTCTTAATCTTGAAACTCATTCAACAGCCATTAACTAAAAATGTACAATCTCCTATTTTTAATAAAATCTGCACTAAGCATCTGCAATAAGACATTCTTTGATTGAGGGAGTCAGGTAAGTCTCCAAAATATACCTATGTAAATCAGGGTATTTTACATGACTAAATTCTAAAACAATATGCAATTTATTAGACCTAGTAAATTATTTAAAAATCTTGGCCCGTATCTTGTGAATCTTACTTATGCAATTGAATTACTGGATTCCCAATCCTTCCCATTCCTCTGCCCCCTTCAGTTCTAGAAAGTACTGAGTACAATAGTAATGTGTATTCATTACCCCTGTAAGATCATAAAAACTAAGTTTGTCTCCAGCAAGACTTACAGATCTAAAAATCTGGAAAATGAACTAATTTTGACTGACTCTTGCTAGCTAGTATTTTTGTTATACTTGGAATAATAGTTATTAAGGGACTGGACCTTAATTAGAAAAACAATTACTTTTATTAGGGGGGATTAATAACAGAAGCATAAATAACCAGTTTAGATAAGTTTTCACAGAACTCCACCCACACAGTTCTTGAGAAAGATTATTAAATTATATACATTACATCAGCAGAACAAATTGCCATTGGTTGATCATTGATCCTGAGGGCAGAACATTGTTGCTTAGCAACTCCTCAGAGCTGACTTTTACAATTAATCGTTTGGGAATATCACATACACCAACATCTGATTTTTTTAAAAAAGCAGGCAAGGCATCAAAAACAAAAGTACATGATCCTTCTTCTCCCTCCCTTTGTTCCCCTCTTCCCCCCCTACCCAAAAAAATAGAAGGATATAATTGTATTCCTAGCTATCATCCACACAGAAAAATAAACTGGAATAGCTATTCTGGAATAGCTCCTCAAGTGAATGTTCTTCTTTTGTCCAATTTACTTTAATCCATTTTGGAAGTGGATTAAGCCAAAGTGGGGGGGGGGGAGTGGGGGAAATCATTCTGCTTCCAGAATAAGAGTGTTCACATGGGAAACTATTCCAGAATAGTTACTGTGCTTTAAATTCATGCTCTTCCTTCATCCAAATTCATTTTCAAAATGTAGACAAGCCCCTAGATTGGGATGGACATACTTTTTTGACCTGAAGGCCACATCTGAAATTGAAATTGTATAGTGAGCCATACAGAGGGGCAGGGGAAAGAATAGGGTTGTGTGGAGGGAGTGGCCACTGTGTGGTACTGCTTGGGACCAGGAACAGCATCAGTCAGGGCGCCTCTGGGCCCACGTGTTGAGAGAGAGGCAGGAATGAAGTGGCAGGGCAGGGTGGTGGGAGTGGCTGCTGTGCTCTGGCCGGACCAGCTGGAGGGTTTGATGACAGGCGTAGGTGAGCCAGTAGTTTGCCCACCCCTGCTCTAGTTTGGTTTCCTGGGCAGCACTCCTGTGCAAGACTGCGTTTTGTTTGGGCTGAGTTTTCTCGAGCACTTTAAATTGAGCTAATTTCTGCAATACGTGGAGGTGTAGATGTACAAAGATTGTGCAGTCAGGATGCAAATGAGTTAAAGTTAACAGGTAAAGGCTATATTGCAAATATAGAACCCACTCTTAAAGGCAGTATGAAGCTGCACTGCCACAAGAGCAGAAGAAGGAGTTACAGTTCTTTCCCTGGTTCCCATCCTCTTTTCACAGGAGAAGTAAACTGCTTCTGGATTATACCAAGAGCAGATTCATTCTTCCCCTCTATGCCAGCTCAGCTCTGCTGTGGCCACAGCCAGTGCTTCATCTATCTGCGCATCCATCCTCTAACCACATGATCTCCCCATTCGTCTGTGACCACAATACGGATAGCCCTCTCAGGGGAATAAAGGGTGTCAAGGCAACCCTTTACTCCCCAGTGTGGTGGTATAAAGCAGGTCATATCTTGCCCTATTTTTGAGTTAATGTCCAATTTTCCAATCCATAAATTCTGATATAAAAATTCAGGTTCAAGTTGTTTTTCTCCTTCAGCAGCACTGGCAGATTTTGACCCAAAGGCTCTTTCTACATGAAGTGTGTAGGTGGGAGCAATCTTGGAAATGTTTGGATATGTTCAGAGTTGTGATTCGCTTCTCAAAGTTTTGCATAAACATGAACAAATGAATTATTCATCAGTTTCCACCCTTTTCCCTTTCAAACATGAAAAAAGTGAAAGCAAAAACCAAGCGGCTGCTCTTTTATAGGATAAAGAGAAGTAGCTTCTCTCAGTGTATTTGCAATATTTCCACTTAAGAACGATGAAAGCCAAATGTTCACATAAAGTAAAGTAAAACTTAGATATAGCAATGTTATTATACTTTACTTTGCATATGGCTTCTGAAATGAAACTGGCAATAACACCTCTAAAGAACAGCTTGCTTGTTATCTGAGCAATCAAGGAAAACTACACTGTTCTTTGGAATTAAAAATTAAGAGAAAATTAATTGTCAGTTAGTCAATATTTTTATTAGACCAGTTTTACACAGAGGTCTTCATCTTCCAGATTTGGTTGATAAAGACAATAGTTTGGATGCAAGATACTTTGATTTCTGTAAGGTGTTTGACTTGGTGCTGCATGTTGTTTAAATTGAAAAGCTAGAATGATATCATCTAACATTGCACACATTAAATGGATAGAAGTCTGGCTACCTGATAGGGTCTCAAAAATGTAATTGTAAATGAGTAATCATCGTTGAGTGGCTCTGTTTCCTGTGAGTTCCCTCAGGATTGGTTCTTGGCCCTACACTATTAAACATCTCTATCAATGACCTGGAAGTGAACATTAAATCACCATTGATAAAGTTTGCAGATGATACAAAACGGGGGGAATGAGAAATAATGAAGAGGACAGATCACCGATTCAAATGGAACTAGATTGCTTTGTAAACCAGGCACAAGCAAAGAATATGCATTTTAATATAGGTAAATGTATACCTCTGGGAACAAAGAACTTAGGCCCTACATGCAGGATGGGGGATTCTGTCCAGGGAAGCAGCGACTCTGAAAACGATTTGGTGGTTGTGTTGGATAACAAGCTGAACATGAACTGCTTATGTGACACTGTGGCCAAAACCCAGGATCTCAATTTGGAATACAGAGGTTATTTTACCTCTGTATTTGGCACTTGGTGACCGCTGCTAGCATCCTGTGTCCAATTCTAGCTACCCACAATTCAGGAAGGTTGTTGATAAATTGGATAGAGTTCCAAGAAGAGCCACAATAATGATTAAAGGACTTGAAAACATATCTCTTAAAGACAGACTTAAGGAGTTCAATCTATTTAGCTTAACAAAAGAGAAGGTTAAGGGGTGACTTGGTCAGTCCATAAGATTACATACAGAATAATGGGCTCCTCCATACAGCAGAGAAAGTTGTAACATGATCCTATGGCTGGAAGTTGATGGAAGACAAATTCGGACTTGAAATAAGACATACATTTTTATTAAGGTAATTAACTAGTGAGTAATTTACCTAGGATTGTGGTGGATTCTCCATCACTGACAATGTTTAAAACAAAACTGGATGTTTTTCAAATAGACAGAAATAAATTGGGAGAAGTTGGCCTGGGTTGTGCACGAGGACAGACTAGATGATCCCAATGGTCTCTTCAAGGCTTAGAACCCATGAATCTATGAAACCTATCTGGTCTTTATCATGTCCTGACACCAACATGACAACAACAAAATTGAAGCATTCTATAAGGCTTGAGCACATACCAGCTGGGCAATCAAGTTTGATCAGTATATTCTATGTTGCATTTGTTGAAAAGACATTAGTGTCAATACAACACCTCTATAACTCCTAGGTGGGAGTGGGGGCCAAAATCATGTCTGGTGTAACTGCATTGGCTTTGTGAATTTGGTCCCTTGTGTTAGTTTATGATAGCTCTCCAAATGGCCACATGGATAAAATTACCATGAATATAATGAAAATAATACTGAAAATACTTTTCATAAAGGAGCTACAGAAATGGAAGGATTTCAATATAATTTACAAGCATCAACTTACAACACTCCTGTAACTTAACTCTCAAGGGAAATAAAATATGTAATGTAAGAATGCCATAGGAATAGTGTGCATCTATATATTGAATTTATATTTCATTGAGTACATGAATTTACACGACAGCGGCTCCTTTCATATACTACAATAATTCACACAAAAATATATAAAAATTCATATAAAATATAGCAAATTCCAATCTTCTTAGAGCTCAATATACAAACACCACATACGCACACTTTAGCTTGTTAAGCTTACATAGTGCTCATTACACATCCATGGAAATACAGCGGCTGTTTAACAAAACACAGTAACAATTTAGGGCATCACCTGAATGAGATATGCACTTGAAACTGCCTGGAGAATTCAAGTGAAAGAAGTTTCACATTGGGATTTGGTCAGAACATTAATAGTATATGCTTCCTACTCTTATAAAAAAGGCCTGTGGTCACTAAGGACTTGGACAGTCTTGTAACAGAAAAAAAGAAAGTTACAATATAGATCATTAACTATGTGTGATGAGTTGGCTACAGACTGGAATTGTGATGCCAGCCTTGTATTGACCCCAATCATGCTAAGGGAAGCAACTCCAACAATCTTAAATTCCTCACTTACGTATTTTATATTTCCTCAGTAAATCTATTTGGGTTTTGCAGGCACCTTTCATGGTGCGATTTGATTATCAATCAAAAATAAATTGACCAGGAATATGCAATTTCTATGTGTGGGAGTCAGAGTTATTTCTATCTTCCACTACCCCTCAGTGTGAAAATGAGTGGGCGGAAGATGTGGGAATCTCAGGCAGCAGTTTTCTGTATTATATGTTCAGAATATTTGCTTTTATTTTCTAGTCAGTGTAGTCAAACAGGAATACGCATAAGATTTTGGTTTACAAATGCTAGCCCCAAATCATGTTGAAAGAAATTAATCTCTGTTTAATTGTCAACTATTATTGGCTTTGCTATCTTCAAAATATATAGCAAATAGCAATGAAAACTCTGTCACTTATACACACATCCAAGGAGCTACTTCTATGGTCTCCCATCACCAGAGCGTCCATACAATCACAGCTGTGTGAAATTTTATAAAAGAACCTGGAAGGAGTTACATTTAAAATTTTCTTACATGCTTGAAAATTGAGTCAGAGTCAAGGTTCAAAGAGGTTCATGAAACTTTCAGCCAAACTGAGCTGAATTTCATGCAGTCCTGAGGCCATGCTATGGCTCTGGGTGGTGGCCAGGTGGCTCTCTCAAGGTATTCACGTGGTTTAGCTGAAAACCATCAAAGTTTGGTGGTTTCAGCTGAATTTTGTTTTAAATTTCTGAGATTGTTTAAACTCAACGGCTATGTCTACACTTACAAAGCTAAGTCGACTCTATTAAGTCAATTTAAAGTTGACCTTGTTAAGTCAACTTAAGACAGTCTACACTTGACTCTTAAGTCGACTGGCTAGGTCGACGGAGAGCTGCGGCTCCGAAGGGAGACACGGGCAGCTCCCTTATCCCTGTGGGGAGATGCGGCTTCCTTGTCCCCAGCCGTAGGTCGACTTAGGGAATTAAGTCAACTTAGGGCGTCCACACCGGTTTTAGGTCGACTTAACGAATCAACTTAGGCATTAAGTTGACCTAAAGAATGGTAGTTAATAAGTTGACTTAAGGAAGCACTTAAGTCGACTTAATGAAAGCCAGGTGTGGACGTGGCTTTGTTTAGATTGACTTAAGCATCCTTAAGTTGACCTAAGTTGCCAGTGTAGACGCACCCAAAATGAAGTGAAGGGGTGTGAACCTGGGTGAATTGAAAAAGGAAACAATGTACATATGAATGAGTCCTGGAATCTGCACTGCACATTTTAAAAGTACAAGTTATATAAGATTTGAATATGTCTACAAACAACATCAGGTTTTGCAACAATTACAATTCTGGAAGATTTTGCCATATTTAAAGTAGGTTCCTATGAGTGAGGAATCCACTATATTCCAGTCTTCAAATAGGATGTATATGTTCTGAATGATCATGTCAGATTGAGGAACACAAGTCGTGTTATGCTGCAATAGACTAGTTAGAAATATTACTGGTGAAGGGGTGAGCCCTGTATTGCTTAGAGACTCTCCTTTAGCTCAGGTGGCAGGGACCTACACTTTCATAAGGAGGAGGACCCAAGTTCCATACTTGCTATTACCATTATTTTATTGACAAATGTGAGATTGCTATATGACTACAAAATGGTTATAATATCAAAGCTCATGAGCCATGGTGAGACAACTGGAAAAAAGCAAAACCAGAAGGAGGAGCCAGGGAACTACAGACCACTCAGCCTCACCTCAGTCCCCAGAAAAATCATGGAGCAGGCTGTCAAGGAATCCATTTTGAAGCACTTGGATGAAAGGATGGTGGTCAGCAACAGTCAGCATCGACTCACCAAGGGCAAGTCATGCCTGACCAAGCTGATTGCCTTCTATGGTGAGATGGCTATCATTATGAATGTTGGGAGAGCAGTGGACATGATATATCGTGATGTAGCAAAGCTTTTGATAGGGTCCCCAAAGTATTCTTGCCAGCAAATTAAAGTAGTATGTATTGGATGAATGGACTATGAGCTGGATAATCAGCTGGCTAGATCTGGGTTGTTCAACACACGACCCAGGGACCAGAATGTGCCCCACCAAAGGCTGCTATCCGGACTTGTCAGGCACAGCAGCAGCCCCCATTCCGCACTTAGCTGGAGAGAAGGAGCAGCCCCCCCCCCCCACCTTCAGCCCTGTGCCACGCAGGAGCAGACTGTCCTCTCCACTCCACTCCACTCCCGTGAACTGCCCTGCCCTGCACCAGCCAGGACTCAGGAACAGAGGTGGGTGTGGGACATCAACCACTTCTGGCTGGGAGGGGATGTTGCTGCAACTGCACACTCTGCAGCTTGTTGAAATTCCCTCCCCTTGGGAGGCTAATCCTTCCCCATCTTCCTGAGGTCCCCCTCCCCTCACAAGCCACCCAAGCCCGGCAGTAACACAAGCCATTCCAGCACTCTGGAGCCCACACCCTGCAGCAATCACAACTGGCTGGGATGCTGCTCTGTGCAGTGTGGCAGCCTTCTATGAAAGCCTGACTGGAGGAAGCAGCCTCCCCTCTCCATCCAGGCTGGCTGCTGGGAGCAGGGGCTACATGAACCAGAGCTCCCTGTTCCTTCCTTCCTTCCTTCCTTCCTTCCTCCCTTCCTTCCTTCCTTCCTTCCTTCCTTCCCCATTTCCAGACCAGTTAATTTGAGTACCAGTCCAGCAGCCAGCCCAGGACAGGGAAGGGAAACCACTTCTCCTAGCCAAGCCCCAGCAAGTAGGAGGGCCCAGGGTTGAAAATAGATCCCCATCCACTCATCCAGCTCTCAGGGAGAGTAGACAAAGAGGTAGTGGGGCACAGTGGGAGAAGGACAGAGCCACCACCCTCCATCCCTGTAAGTGGGGCAGGGAGTGGGGTGAGTGTGGTGGCCATGGGTAAATGGGAGACACATGAGTCAAGTGACCAGTTACATGTCTTTCTTCTACCGAATCTCCAAAGCATCTCACCCCTCCAACTGACAAAAATAAAAGTTGGCACCTGTACTCCCACTTCCCTGTATCCCATGCCAGCCAGCCAGACACAGCAACAGCATCCCAGCCCTCCCCTCCATCCAAAACTTGTTCACCAGCCCCCCCCGAGTGAGAAAAAAATTGTAATGTGGCCCCTCACACTAAAAGGTTGGACACCCCTGGTTAGATCATCAGACTCAATGGGTAGTGCTCAATGTCTAGTTGGCAGCCAGTAATAAGCAGAGTTCCCCAAAGGTTGGTCCTGGGGCAGTTTGGTTCAAAATCTTCATTAATGATCTGGAGTATGGAGTGGATTGCACCCTCAGCAAATTTGCAGACACTAAGTTGAGGTGGAGAGGAGAGTGGTAGTCGCACTAGACGTAGGGATAGGACACAGAGTGATGGAGACAAATTGGAGGATTGAGCCAAAAGAAATCTGATGAGGCTCAACAAGGAAAAATGCAGAGTCCTGCACTTAGGATGAAAGACTCCTAATGTATTGCTTCAGACTGGGAACCAAATGGCTAGGCAGGAGTTCTGCAGAAAAGGACCTGGGTCTTACAATGGGCAAGAAGATGGATATCTGTCAACATTGTGACCTTATTTCCAAGAAAGCCAACAGCATATTGGGCTTCGTTAGTAGGAGCAATTCCAGCAGATTAAAGGAAGTGATTATTCCTTTCTATTTGGTACTGGTGAGGTCACATTTGGAGTATTATGTCCAGATTTGGGCCCTCCAGTACAGGAAGGCTGTGACAAATTGGAGAGTCCAGTGGAGGCTAACAAAAATTATTAGGGGACTGGAGCACATGATTTATGAGGTGAGATTGAGGCTTGTTTAATCTGCAGAAGAGAAGAGTGAAGGCAGATTTGATAGCAGCTTTCAACTACCTGAAGAAGGGGTCTAGAGCAGATGGAGCTAGGCTGTTCTTGGTGGGAGATGACAGAACAAGGAGCAAAGGTCTCAAGTTGCAGTGTGGGACATCTAGGTTGGATATTATGAAAAGCTTTTTTCACAAGGAGGGTGCTGAAGCACTGGAATGGGTTACCTAGTGAGGTGGTAGAATCTCCATCCTTAGTGGTTTTTAAGAAATGGCTTGACAAAATTGTGCTGGGTTGATTTATTTGGGGTTGGTCCTGCTTTGCGCAATGGTTTAAACCAGATGACCTCATGAGGTCCATTCCAACACTAATCTTCTATGATAATTCTATAATTTTTCTATGCTTTGGGCCACCCTGGTCTTGATTCTTGATTCTGATGGAGTTACAAATTCAGAACAAAGGCACCATAGGGCACTATAGTACGCCTATTTCCTGAAAATTTGACAAGACTTTCCCTGAAAGGAAGGTTTGGTATTTGTGAAATATATTTTTTCAAGAAACATGTTTGTAATAAGGCACAAAAATTTGAAGTGTGTATTTGCTACTGAGTTTTCCTCAAGTTAACAGGAGTGATGGAAGGCTAACAGGAATCCATTCATGTGCTGGAGGATACCTCATTGTTTGCCAGCACAGAAAGCATGTGTTGTACCTTTAAGCATCACTTGTAGTTTTCCACTGCACAGTGGCGTGCAATCAACTGGTTTTAATAAAAAATATTCAAATTTTCTCTCAGGGAGTTCTCTTCACCTGAGCTAATCAGATTAGGCAGCGTGTAATTAACTATCAACTCCTACTAAACCAGAGGACTGAACGGCATCTCCTAAGCACTAAGCCTTTGGAGCTGAAGAATTATTTGTTTACATTTTTGGGATGTGGAAGGCCAAGAGAAGCAGATTCAGTGAGATGTAATACCCTATTGAGTTGAGAAATAAAAACCAAGCATGTACTGTTAAAACTCAAAGCAAGGGGGCTGGGCAGCTCAGGGAAGTGATTAGTGGAGTGAGAGCCTTTCATCGCTAGGCTGCCCATACTAATTTTCTTTCTTTTTCTTCATTCTGAAGAGAGAAACCAAGGAGTTCATTTTCTCTGGACCCCCAACCGCCCCCTCTCAGTAGAAATGGTTCTTTGGGGTCAGGTTTGAAGTACATTGACAGGGCAGCATGTGCAGTGAGTACCTGTGCTTTATGTAACTATTTCATGAATGGCATGGTCCAATCTGCAGTACTGTCAATTTGTCACCGTCAGTCAGACACCGATTCAGTGTCCACTGAAGTCAGTGAGAGTCTTTCTATTAACATCAGTGGCCATTAGAACAGGCCTGGTCCACATAAATTAACAAAGCCAGGAATGAATAGAACCCGGAAATGTAGGGGTTAGCCTTTCCCCTCTGTCCTCCTCTGGCTGTGTGTTACTCATCGCCTGAGGCACAAGAGGGCAAATGAAAAATGGACAGAGAGCTATCCAGTGCATTTCCTTGCTCTTAGCAGTTTGCCTCTCATATTTCATGCCTCAATGCAGTGTTTAAAATGTAATTATTTTAAAATCAGTAACAGAAATTAAATGATGTATTATTAATAATAACATAAAGTGATATAGTACCTTTCAACTTCAAACACCTTCCAACATAAGTCCCAGATTTCCCTATTCAACGCATGCAGGGGAATCTGGGTGCTTGTAAGCTCAAACCTCAGGGCTGTAGATTCCTGCCTTTCAGCTACAGGATATGACGCCAGACAGAGGCTCTACCACCAAGCCTGCTGAGGTGTGTGGGGGGGTGAGGGGGGAGGAGTAGGGGGAAGGGGGCCATTGACCAGGGATACAGTGAGGAGTTAAGGGTACCTGGCAATTTTAAAAAGGGTCTGAGCCATTGATGGTGGGATGAAACCATCCCCTCAGGGAGGCTAGCTCCACACCCTACCTCTTCTGTTTATGACTTCCATCCACTTTATCCATGCTTCCTCTCAGGCTCTGCCCCACTTACTGCCACATCTCTTCCCATCAGCTTGGCCCCCTCCTCTCTTTCCCCAATTGGCCACCCCTGCAGTCACGTCCCCCATACCAGTTTGTCCCCCTGCTGCTGCTTGTCACATTCCTCCTCCTCCCCACCATCGCTCACCACATGCATCCCTCCTCTCCTCCCCAGCTCAGCTCCCTGTCACTGCTCACTATGTCCCCCC
>ML685821.1:10354488-10395395 GCA_007922175.1 Pelusios castaneus
CACACACACACACACACACACACACACACGTCAATAGTTTTCTTCATATGAAGTATGGCCCAAATGTGACTCACAAATGGTTAGATGTTGGGTCACAGTTAACTAGTTGAGAAATTAACAAAAAGACTATTCCATGAAATCTCTTGGTACGATTCTTCCCTGCCATTCTCCCCAATCTTTACTCTATAGTTTGCTCCAGGAGAAGGCCTTATTTAAAGAAGCTGTGAAGCTTGATGCCTTTGATTCTGCAGGTCCCAGGTTCTTCACTTAGCTCTACAAGATATTAAAGCAGCACCTTCCCTTGAGCAGAAATCAATGTGAGTTGAGAGGAAGAAATATCCAGCATTCCCTCAGGAGCTTATTTGCAACACTCACCATGGAATCCTAGACATATATGTATGGAAGGGACTTGGGGTGGGAGGGCAGGGCCGATCAGACTGTGCAAGGCCCCCTGCTGCCCCCACGCTGTGTGGGGGTGGGGGTTGCACCAGGTGGGCCGGCCCAGAGAGGCTGGTCTCTGTGCACCCATCCCTCCCTTGGGCCGGCTGCTCTGTCTTGGGGTTGGGGAGGGCTGGCCCAGAGGCCAGGCTTCACACTTTCTCTCCACCGCCTTTGGAGTAGGATGAAGCATGGCAGTGGGGGGGTGGGGGGGGGGTGGGGGTAGGGGGTGCAGTGCAGGGCCCGCGTAACTGCAGGACTTGGGATGATTGCCCCACTCGCCCCTTCTAAGGACAGCCCTGAAGGTACTTAGAGGTCATCTACATCCAGATCGCAGTACTGAGGCAGAAGCAAGTGAACTTTAAACATCCCTGACAGGTGTTTGTCTAACCTGTTCTTAAAAACCTCCAGTGAGGAGGATTCCACAAGCTCCCTAGGAATCCTATTCCAGAATTTAACTATTCTTAGAGTTAGAAAATTTTTCCTAATATCTAACCCAAATCTCCCTTGCTGCAGATTAAACCCATTACTTGTCCTACGTCAGTGGACCTGGAGAACAGTTGATCACTGTCTTCTTTATAAGGGCCCTTAACTTATTTGAAGGCTATCATTATGGTCCCCTTCAGTTTTCTTTTCTTAAGACTAAATACGACCCCCATCCTTCTCCCTCCCCCCCTTTTTTTTAAACATTTCCTCATAGGTCAATTCTTCTAAACCTTTTATGATTTTTGTTGCTCTCCTCTGGATTTTCTAGTTTAACATCTTTCCTAAATTGTGGCACCTCAAACTGAACATAGTACTCTGGCTATGGGGCCTCACCAAAGCTGTGAAGATGTTTTCTCACCTTAATCCCAATTCTACAATCCTTTTGAATTTGTTAAGGATTATGGGATTAGATCATGGCAAGAAACTGCAGCTGGTCATTAAATCTGAGTGTAAGAACTAATTCAGTAAGTAGTGACACAAAGGGCCAAATTCTGCCTTCCCTTACATTCAATTCTAATGGTGTCAAAACCAAATTCAGCCCTAAATGTTTCATTTATTATTAAATTACTATAAAATATAGAAAATAATATAACTGCATCATAACAAACAATGAAAGAGACTGGGTATGCACCATCAGCTGCCCAAAGCAGCCTTGAATGAGTTACTTACTTCTGTTATAAGCATCCAGTATTCAGCTGAATTTTTTTCACTAAGCACTATAAAACTCTCCCAAAACAGGATAATTTTTAGAAAGCATATTTTGCTGTCTATTTTTTATTGCTTTTTTCAGAACTGATATCCTGTGTCTCAGAATGTAACATATATTAAGTGTGACAACAGGAGATATAAACATGCATATACCCCAGGTAATACAGTAATGCAAATAAATAAATAAATAAATAATAGTAGATACACACATACTACACTGAACGCTAGTATTTTAAAAGGCCAAATTTAGACATGTTTTGACAACATGCACATCCTGCCAAACAGAAGGTTATCCAACTTACAGTGATGAGGTCTACTGACCTTACAGATGACACCATCTTCCACTGTTCACTCTATGCATATTTCTTGGTGTAACATCTCATTGGGAATTCAGTAATACTTGATCTTTTGGCACTGAAACATCATATAGTCATTTCCAGAAAGACTATTCCAAAGAAGTGGCAATTTGAAGTAATTTCAGCACAGGTGGCTGTATTGCCCACCAAGATCAGGTCACATGGGAGAATTACAGCTAGATACATGTTCTATAGCAGATGTCTCATTACCAGCATCTCTCTAGTTAAATTTTAGGAGCTGTCAAAAGTTTTTATTGCATTAGAGACTCAGTTCCAAGCCACTGAACACTGCTGCTCATTCCTCTCTTCTATCTCATAGACCCTCGCAGAATACCACCTCTAATTAATATTAATCCACACTCATTATAAATGGCTGTCCTCACCATTACTCTCTTGGATTCTTAATATGCACTTGACAAACACATATTGACATACATGTCTCAGAAAAAAAGAAACTGAAAAAGACAGATCAGACGCAGTATATGGAGTAGTACTGGAAGGGCTGGACATCTTTTTAGATAGGATATTGAATCTTTTAGCAATAGGTTAATGACCAAGATTCATAGTAATCTGGCTGAGAACCATGTCTTTTCTATTTTTATTGTTATCGTTCATGAAACCTACCAGACTGACAGTCCTGGAAACAAAAGCCATCTTTTATCCACAGGACAGGTGCAGCAGACAGTAGCCATCTATGAGCTCCCACGCTGTCCTGTGAATATGCCAAACCTAGTAAAATCACTTCCAAGGGTGAAAGAATAGTTTATTCACCATGTCCAATTAGTCCTTGGCCTCCCCACTGAGACTATTAAGTAGTGTGCCAATCAATGCCACTCGTGCAGGTTGGGTTTGTGACAGACACATATGATATAGAATCACATTTCTATATACTGTCAATCAATGCTCAAAGTGGTCTGAAAAATGTGGGGTGTCTAATGAGCTCACATCTGCCCATCCCACAGCCCAGCAATCCTGCCCCCCCCTCCCCGTCTCTTTGCTTCTGCAGTTTCTGGGGCTCTTTACCTTCCTTCCACTTTCCCAAGCCTGCAATGCAGCAGGGTTGCTTTTTCCCCCACCGAGGCTGGGAGGGGCAGCTCCAGGGTTTCCATGCCACATCTCTTTCTGCTCTTTCCCTGGACAGGTGTTCCAGAGAGAGTGAGAGGAGGAGCAGAAGAACCAGATGTCCTGATCTTCTTGGTTTGTCCAGCTCCCTTCACACCTTCCCCTCCTCTGAGAATGGTGGTAGCTCTGCCTGCTTCCAATAAACACCCAGATTGGCTGCTGTGCCCCAAGAGGCAGACAAATGTGGAAAGCAGCCAATCAAAGGGGGTTTTCTCCCAGGCTTTACAGAAAGTGTACTTTTTTTGGTGGCAGGAGGGATGTCTTAAAAGAAATTTTCAGAACAATTTCAGAATAATTTTTAGAGTGGAGGTGCTGAGAGCCATTGAACCAAACAGGAAACCCTAGGTAATGGAAGCCACTTCAAGCCAGAGGTGAAGCAAAACCTCCTACTCCTCTAGTTCCAACACCGATGGAAATTTTACTTCCTTTATCTGCCACCATGGTATTTAAGTACTGCTTCCAACTAGTGTTCTCAACCCTATAGCACTTGCTGCCCATTGCTGAGCCAAAACCAACTGCTTTCCTAAGTTCATCTTCTCCTTCGGACTTGCTTTTGCAACACCATGAATTCTGAATACTGATTATATTATTATAAGCATTTATACGGCCCCATTCCCTGTAAGCTTTGAGGCCCTCATCCAAAACCTACTGAAAATAGCAGGAAGAATCCGTTTGACAAGAAGGGGTTTTGGATTAGGTCCTGTCATCCATTTTACAGGACTGAGAGCAGTAGAACGTTCAAATCGATAGCGTATCACATGAAATTCTCTTGTAGAGAGAAAAACTAAGCTGTGAGGGGGGGGGGAAATCATTTGCATGATTCATCCTTTGGTAGCAGTGTAGAAACAGTTTAGGGAGCTATGCTGTTTTACTGACTAAGTATTTCAATAAGAATACATACGTTGGTTAAGAACGCTGACCTTTGGCGGCAGGTGTTAGTGCTGGAATAGAGTAGCACATAATTTGTAGTGAAAGAGATGCCAGGGGTCAAGCAGTTAGGGGCAGGAGCTCAAGTAATTTTTTTTTTACATTCATACCAGAGGCAGTAAGCACAGAGGTGCCAGGGTTATGAAGTGCTAAGACAAGAGGTGCCAGAAGTCAGCCCTGGCAAGCCCTGGCACAAATTAAGCACTGGAATAGGAGTGTGATACATTCAAGCACCTGCTGAATCTGAAAGTAAAATACCACAGACAGTTTAAAAAATGTTAGGTTTTCACTTTGATAAATAGCCTCATGACACTCCACAACCTCATGGTCACCCTTACAGTGTAATTGTGTATTGTTTAATCCAAAGTAAGTCATTTAAGGAGTTTTAGGAATGCTTATGACACACTGAACATTATTGCAATAGTAACAGGTTTGTTGCAATGTCGTGTGTATAGTTATGAGGTTTCACTATATAATTATTTCCAAAGATGTGTCCTCATGACTTGAAAACATAGCCAGAGCAAAACTCTCCAGAAGCAAAGGGGCAGTTCACAGCTCATTCAGACTTGTATACAACAAACATAGCTCAGCAGTCCAGCAACAAAGGACTGGCCTAGGCATCAACCAAGGATCCAAGATAAGGTACAGTTTACTAACTCAGGACATGGATGAAGCCATACAAGGACATTGTCTGCCACCTTACCCTGAAAGGGGAGGGCAAAGCCCCAGAAGGGAGAAGGAATATTTTTAAAAGGGGAGACATTTTGTCATGCTCAGTCTCTTCCACCTCCATCTATAAACATCACCAAGCAACTAAAGTGCTGACCAACGGGGAGAGCCTGGCTGAAAGGAAACCAGCCAGCCTGTGGTGAGAAGTTTGTATGCCTGGTGAAAGTGTTAAGCTTAGTTTAAAATGAGTTTTACTTGTTTATTTTGATCATATCTGATTTAATTTCCTCTGACTTAAAATTACTTAAACTTCTTCTGCAGTTAATACATTTGTTTGTTAATTTTACATAAAACAGCACATTTGGTTTAAGATGTGTTGGGGGTGACATTTGAAGTGTCTAGGTTGGTGCAGTGCAGAGCTTGCAGTGTTCCTTACTGAACATGCCATTGAGGGATGTTCCTAGGGTTGCATCTGGGACTGGGAGGTATTGCTTGGGGTCATTCTGTGTTGCATAAACAAAGAGTGGCTGACTAGAAGCACTCATTCAGTTCAGAGCAGCTTGCTTGCTGGGGACTGTGCATGAACAACCCAGGAGTAGAGGGTTTTAACAGCACAGCAGAGTAAGAAAGGCTTCAAGAATGAGAGATTGGGGTGACATGGCAATACACCAGTGCAGACTGCAACAGTCCTCTTATAAAGTGGTGTTCATCTGTCACCACCTAAGAACTGCTTTGTCCATTTGAAACAAACCAAAAATTCTCAAAGGAATAGTATTTTGTATTCATTTAAAAGCTCACTTATGGAAACATTCATATGACTTTAAAACAGTTGTGCTTACTACGAGTCGATAATATCCATTTTTATTAACTTTAGAGAACATAGGCAAAGCTGTTGGTAGGTACAGGTGTCTACTAATTGAAACTGTGTGATTATGGGAGACTTTTTAACTTCTCAGATGTAGACTGGAGGACAAGTGTTAGTAGAAATAATAGGGGCCAGATTTTCCTGGATGTGATAGCTGATGAATTCCTTTACCAAATTGTTACTGGACCAACAAGAGAGGATGGCATCTTAGATTTGGTATTGGTGAGTAGTGAGGACCTTATAGAAGAACTGATTGTAAGGGACAACCTTGGTTCGTGGAGGTGTTAGTATCATTATACAAAGCACTGGTGAGACCTCATTTGGAATATTGTGTGCAGTTTTGGTCCCCATGTTTAAGATAGATGAATTCAAACTGGAACATGTGCAGAGAAGGGCTACAAGGATTATTCACAAAATGGAAAACCTATCTTATGAGAGGAAACTTAAAGAGCTTGGATTTTTTAGCCTATCCAAAAGAAGGTTGAGGGGAGATATGATTGCTCTCTATAAATACATCAGAGGAATAAATACCAGGGAGAAAGTAATTATTTAAATTCAGTGCCAATGTGGACACAGGAACAAATGGATATAAACTGGCCATCAGGAAGTTTGGGCTTGAAGTTAAATGCAGGTTAACCATCAGATGCGTGAATTTCTGAAATAGCTTTTCAAGGGGAACTATGGGAGCAAAAATTTATCTGGCTTCAAAACAGAGCTTGAATTTATGGAAGGGATAGTATGATGGGACAGCCTAGTTTGGCAACTGACTGAACTCGAACTACCGGTGGGGGATATTCCAATGGCCTGAAATGGGATGTGAGATGTGGTGGGTTCTGAGCTATTACAGAGAATTCTTTCTGGGGTGTCTGGCTGATGAGTTTTGCCCATATGCTCAGGGTTTAACTGGTTGCCATACTTGGGGTCAGGAAGGAATTCTCCTCCAGGACACATTGGCAAAGGCTCTGGAGGTTTTTCCCTTTCCTCTGTAACACGGGGCATGGTTTACTTGCTGTTGGATTTTCTATATCTTAACATCTTTGAACCTTATCTGAGGATTTTAATAACTCAGCCATAGGCTAGAGGTTTAATACAGAAGTGTGTAAGTGAGGTTCTGTGGCCTGCATTGTGCAGGAGATCAGACTAGATGATCATAGAATCACAGAATCATAGAATTGGAAGGGACCTCATGAGGTCATCTAGTCCAAACCCCTGCTAAAATCAGGACCACTCTCACTAAATCATACCAGCCAGGGTTTTGTCTAACCAGGCTTTAAATGTTTCCAAAGACGGAGATTCCACCACCTCCCTAGGTAACCCATTCCAATGCTTCATCACCCTCCTAGTGAGAAAGTTTTTCCTAATATCCAACCTCAACCTCTCCACCTGCAACTTGAAACCATTGCTCCTTGTTCTGTCCTCTGTTACTACCGAGAACAGCCTAGCTCCCTCCTCTTTGGAGCCCCCCTTCAAGTAGCTGATGGTTGCTATCAAATCCCCCCCTCAGTCTTCTCTTCTGTAGACTAAATAAGCCTAGTTCCTTCAGTCTCTCCTCGTAAGTCGTGTGTCCCAGCCCTCTAATAATTTTTGTTGCCCTCTGCTGGACTCTTTCTAATTTGTCCACATCCTTTCTGTAGTGAGGAGCCCAAAACTAGCCACAATATTCCAGCTGCGGCCTCACCAGTGCCAAATAGAGGGGAATAATCACATCCCTCAATCTGCTGGCAATGCTCCTACTGATGCAGCCCAATATGCCATTGGCCTTTTTGGCAACAAGAGCACGCTGTTGACTCATATCCAACTTCCCGTCTCCCATAACCCCAGGTCCTTGTCTACAGTGCTGATACTTAGCCAATTGGTCCCCAGCCTGTAGCAGTACATGGGATTTTCCCGTCCAAGGTGCAGGACTTTGCACTTGTCCTTGTTGAACCTCAAGAGATTTCTTTTGGCCCAATGCTCCAATTTGTTTAGGTCTCCCTGAATCCTATCTCTGCCCTCCAAAGTTCTTACCATTCCCCCCAGGTTGGTGTCATCCATGAATTTACTGAGCGTGCAATCTATCCCATTATCCAGATCATTAATGAAGATGTTGAACAGAACCCTTCTGACCTTAAAGTCTCTGAGCCTACATCAACATTCCATTACCTATTAATAGACTTTATCATTTGTTTGTTGTCATTTAGTTTGTCAATATCTGAGATTAGACTACGGTGTTTGTATACTTCAGTGCCTCCTGAAGGACATGGACCCTTTGGGAGAGATTCTCTGCTCCATGTCTCTCCCTACGGAACAAAGATCCAGCAGGAATACACCCAACACTACTCTGCATCATGACCTTCCCTCACGTGGCACAGGAAACAATGGGGTGGAAGAGTCACCAAAGTGATACCCCTCACTCTGACTATACTCAGTTGGCTGGTAGCTGCTTGGGGATCATTGCCACCTAACACAGCTGTGAGGGTCCTGTAAACTGCAGCAGAGATGAGGGGCTGGGCATGAGAAATAGAGATTTGAAAGTAACTGATCTATAACTAACTCACAGAAAGCCCCATTCTCTGGTTTTCTCAGCATAAGCTTGAGGAAGCATAGAATCTGGCTCCACTTGTCTGAAATCTTATTCATTGGGTCACTTGGGGATGTTGCAGATATATAGCAGCTCCCAAGGAAAAAAAAATCCCTATATTCATTGGGCCAAATTAATTCCAGGTGGAAGGTCATTGAAGTCAATAGATCTGAAACAAGAATAAATTTGCCCTGTTATTGCCCAAATTCTGACGCCCCATTAAGCCTAAGCACACATATAGATGTCCTAAGTGGCCAGCACAGGATGTGTCCGTGAAACCTCCAGTGACACAGAGCTGACTGTGCTTAAATTTAGGCATTCAAGTCCATATTTAAGCACTTAACTAAATGACCTTATTTTTCAGAGGTGATGACCATTTGCAAGACCCAGTAACTGCAAAATATTAAGGCAATTCAGTGGCAGGAACAAAAACACAGATCAGAAGTGTTAGGCTCCTCATTCCTGTAGTCCATGGGGTTTTTAGGCAGATCCCACTGACTTAAATCCTTCCCTTCCTTTAAGGGATTTAGAACATTTGCAACTTGCAGTTACTACCTTAGGCATTCATTTATGCCGTTAGACATTTGTTGCATGGAGGTGCTCTAAAGCCTTGCTTAAGGAAGCCTACATCAGAGTTGCTAGTATCATGTGGAATTCCTAAATTTGCACAGATCAAGATGCTCATTTACACATGATGCTGACTCCTTAAACTCTTTAAAAGCCTGCTTAAGGTTTAAAATTCCCTGATGCTATAAAATGCCCATTAACATTGTTTATAAGCAATAGTTCCTTCAAGCCCCATAAAGCTAGTCCAAATGAATACTCCATCTTAATAGTCTTCAAAAATATAAACAATATAACACAAATTTGGACAGTCTAAGCCATTCAGGAATTATGAGTTAAATAAAAGTAAAAATATTCAAGGGGTGAGCAATCACCATTTTAGGAGCTCTAATATCTCCCAAATTGCTTCTGTAATCTGTCCCAAGATTTCCAGAAGAAAAAACAAAATGCTCTGGCATAAGATCACATGTGAAAATTCATGTTTACTGTTACAATTTTGGTAAACGTACAGAGAGGAGAGTGCGTGCGTTTGCAAATATGTTCAAAATTAGGCTTATACAAGAAACCTATTTTTTGTGTGGAAGTGTGTGTGTTGCCCATTCTAAACTGGCAGCTGAAGTAGTTTTTCACCATTTCAAATATTTTAATCCTTTAGTTAAGGTTAATTAGCTGTTTAGTGGCTATTGGCAACTAAAAAACATGTTTCTGGCTCCCAGAAAAGCATTTGAGGTGAAAGATCTTTCTAGCTTTTATTTTTTTGTTCACCATAGGAAAACAAATAGAGCATAATACCACTGTCTATGCAAGGAAAGTTGGCTTCAGGTGAAACTTGGATGGACTATCTTCTGGTAAAAGGCCTCCAATATGGCATACTAACTTTTCCATGCAGTGATCTATTAGAATTTCCTTTAATTACCTATTGATAAGGCTTCTCATCTTACTAACAGCATGAAGATTGAATAGTTAACCAACATATTTTGAACATATTAGAAATAATTTCTACTCTTATGCATCCCAAATAATTTAATCCAGGATGAATCCATGAATGATCTAGCATTGGGATTCCTTATTTCATCCATGCTACACCTGGGACAATGTTGCTTTAACACATTCTTCTTTGTAACTACCCAGTTGCTGCCTAGTATTCAAAGATTGAGGCTTGGTCTACACTGCTGGAAGCACTACATAACTTGCATAACTCCCACCGACTTACTAACTTTGACTTATCACGGTGTCTTTACTGCACTGCACCAAAGGGAGATGCCCGCCAGTCAATGCAGCCTTATGCTTTTGCAGGGGTTGATTCATGGCATTGACCGGAGGGCATCCAAGCACTTCTGGGATCAATTGAGTGGGTCACCGCTGTCCGCTCAGTCGATCCCAAAGCATCGATCTGGCAGCATCGACACAGCTGGAGCAATATAAACATGCCCAAAGACACATGATGTTTTCATGTCATGACTTCAAGCCAGCAGGTTCTTAAATCACTATCCATCCAAACTGTTTTCTTTGTACTCACATACACCCTCTCTAACATAAGATCAGCTAGGAGAAACTGCCACTGGATGTGGAACAGGAACAGGGCAACTGCTGCTAGGCTAGAGAATTTATTCACTAGATATGCAAAGGAAATGACACAGGAGCAGGCTGCATCACAACTTACAGCACTTATGATGCCTGAGTCTATGCAGCCATGATAAAATGTGTTAGGCCCATAAAATAAGTCTTAACTATCAGGAGGCACACAGCCCAGATCATTTGTAAAGCCTGCAGCAATCACCTCCCTAAAGTGCAAGAAAGTGTACCATGCAAATTAGCCTCAATCCTGCAAAAAGCACATAAAAAAGCAATGATGACAGAACTTAAAAAAGAAAAAAAATCCAGATTTCCATTTGCGCTTATCAAAAGTGCCCAAACTTCTAGAGGTCTCCACTAAGATCAGTGGCTCTCAGTTTCATAGATTCATAGACTTTAAGGTCAGAAGGGACCAGTACGATCATCTAGTCTGACCTCCTGCAAAATGCAGGCCTCAAGACCTCACCCACCCACTCCTGCAATAGGCCACCAACCTATGACTGAGTTATTTACCTCCTTAAATCATGATTTAAGGACTTTAAGATACGGAGAATTCACCAGTAGGTGAACCATGCCCTGTGCTACAGAGGAAGTTGAAAAACCCCCAGATCCCAGGCCAATCAGCCCTGGGGGAAAATTCCTTCCCGACCCCAAATATGGTGATCAGTTAAACCCTGAGCACATGGGCAAGTCTCAATAGCCAGTTATCCAAGAAACAATTCTCTGTAATAACTCAGAACTCACCCCACGTACTCTCACCTCTTAGGCTACTTGTAAATCCATCACACGTAGCCAAATATCAGTCAATTTCCAAAATAGGCTAATCATACCGTCCCCTCCAGTTCCTCAATGCTCATTCCTCTATTAAGGCTCAGTGACAAACTTTGACACTTTCAAACTCCCACTCCCCCTGCTCCCCCACCAGTGCCACCTGTCATATTCTTTTAGGGGAGGGACATGGGTCTGATAACCTGGTTCAGCGTCTGTGCTGGATGGCTGGCCCATGCCTGCTCCCCCACTAGCAGCTTTTGGGAATATCTCTATTCCCATCCATCAGCTTTAGTAAATAAGACAGAATGGCTTCTATTTGCCATCTTCAAACCAGAGAAGTCTCCGCTAAGCAGGTAAGCTGAAGAGATATCATGTGAAGACAAAAAAGTGGTGAAACCCAAGCAACCAATCTCAAAGCTCAGCAGTGCATTGTGCAAAGCAGCAATGAAACTGCCAGTGAAAAAGCTGTGCCCAACCTCAGTTAAGGGCTCATTAAGAGGAACATACATGTTCATTTTCAGGGAAGCTGTGAAAGATCAGATGAGGTTCAATATTGTGAACCCCCTGCTCATGCTGTTATTTCCACAAGTACTTCTACTGACCTCGGGGGTTCATCAAGTGAATAAATACTCACTGGTGAGAGGGGCTCTTAGATTACGTTTAATTTCACAATGAATACTTCACCACAACTCTAATTATGGATCAATTTAACTGACTAGATATGTGCTACAGTCAAACAGAAAGCTAGAGACTATTTATTGGCTTTACAAGCAGACTGGGACCATTTATAGTGCAGCTTTCACTTCATTTTCTCTTTTCCTTTTTTAATTCTGTATGCTCATGAATCAGTACCATAATAACAACACTTTTTAAAGGCATGCTTCAATTTGATCAGAATAAAACCATGAAATTCTGAGTTAGATAACAGAGTACTTTAATAATATCTGCCAGCTGTTAACTACTAATGAACATCTGAGGGTCTGGGACTATTACTGATGAGCCACTAAACACTTTAACGTCATTATGGTGTGGTCTCTATCAGAGCATGTCAAGACTTCAGCAGCCACAATATCAAAGTTATGGGGCAAACACTGGAGCATCACAGTGTAGGGATTTTCCATTGATGTATTTAATCCACCTCTCAGAGACAATAGCTAGATTGATGGACGTATTCTTCAGTCAACCTAGCTGTGTGTACAGTGCAAGCTAGATTGACCTTACACCATCCCACAGGCTGTGAAATTTTTTACAGCCCTGAGCAATGTAGCCAGATCAATTTAATTTTTGGTGTAGACCAGGCATCAGTGAAAAGGCACTAAGCCAATCTGCCTTTGAAACCATATTTCATATACCCGTTTTGGCTGTTTGAAGCTGAACTAGACCATGGGCACGTCCCTATTAGAAGAGTTGTACCAGTTTAACCAAAATAATTAAAATGTATCTATAAAAAATGCAAACACCTAAAGGCAGACACACTTAAAGTACTTTGACCCTTGCTTGAGTTGCTTTATTTTATGTTAGTAAGGAAGTTAAACCTCTTGTTTAGAAATTGTTATAATGCAAGGCGTTAATGGCTTGACATTCAGGGGCACTGATGTATAAGTGCCTGAAGAGAAAAGAGTTAAAATTCCAGGCATCAACTGCACTGAGAGAGTTGTGATAGAGAATGCATGGGTAATTCAATGCACTAGATCCTTGATAAAGGAACTGAGAACATGTCAATACAGGAATTTTTTTCACTGTTGTACTGAGCGTGTGAGGGGGAAGGGGTGTATCTGTGTATGTTTTTATTCTAGGGTGTCCTCACAGGGAAGTTATACTGGTTTGACTATAATGGTTTAAATTCACTCTGACTTCACACTGCTACAACCCTCCTACGTAGTAGACAAGCCCTGCATGAGTTAACTCTCATATAATCAAAGGTTTGGGGTTCCTTTTGTAAAGGCAAAACAAGAGAAGGATTAATGCTTGAACTACTCAAAAATTTTCCATCAAAGAGACTTTTGCTTATTTTTGTCTTTTTGGAGATAAAATAGAGAATACAAAGGTGTCTGAGAGCTCAGGGGAATGGAGGAGAATGAGTAAAAAATAAAAACGTTGAGTAGCCAAGACCTCTGTTAGGAAAAACTCATGCTTTTCCCTTGTCCTATGCTTTGGACAGGAAGTCGCTTGAACAGACTGCTGAGGTCTGAGTTTGAGAACAAGTCTGTATTTTGTGCAAAATGAACTATAAAAGGTAATTGATTCAGGGAAGAAACTAAATCAGCTTCTCAGAAAGAGAAAAGAGCTTTTTTTGGTCCATTAAGGATCAATAATTTCAGTTCAACCTCTCCTCAGTTATTTTCATTTGCAGAAGCCAGAATCATGCTTTGATGCCTTCCATCCATCTATGATCCCTGACTTCTGAGTGTTTTGAAGATTTTAAATGGAAATTGCTGTGTAACTAGCAATGTGTTTTATATCACTATTGTTAAACATAGTGATCCTGTGACAGAATACACCCATGTATTCATATCTTACACATTATTGTAATAATCTTTGCATAAAGTATGCCTTGTAAGGTATCATTTAAAAACTCATTTTTTTGTAGAACTATACAATAGAATAGTATTGTTCTAGTGAAATGTGTGTAATAATGTTGTATGTGAAGTTATAAGATTCCTCTATATGACATTATTAATACAACTTCCAAACCCTACAACTCTGCCCAAGCAAAAGTTAGAAGACAGGTCTATCTTAAAAAAAGGAATGTGTGCTCTGCTTAATTTCTATTTAGTCAGTAAACAGAGCTATTAACTAGGAAGGGAAGAAAAAGGAAGTTCAAACGAATTTAAAAATCAACAGGGAAAATCCTTTCACAAACTCTTTGGCTCCTGGTTTCCTGCTGGAAATGTTTTTCAAGAGGGGGACTGAAACTACCAAAAAGAGGGACAAACACTCAAGGCACCCCCATCCTCATACATCATCTTCACTTGCATCTGAAGAGATAAAAGAAGTGTTTGTTGGAGTCTCGAGGAAGGGTTCTGACCTGAGAGTTTGGTTAGTAATCTGCTGAAGTATGTGGTGAGAAACTTTGCTTGAATCTAAGTTAGTTTGCTAAATTAGGCACTAATAAGCATTTTATCTTTATTTTTCTTATAACTATTACTGACTCTTATGCCTCATTACTTGTATTCCCTTAAAAATCTCTCTCTTTATAGTTCATGCATTTGTTTTATTGTTTTACCTAATCCAGTGTGTTCAAATTGAAGTGTTTTGGTAATTCATTCGGGGCAACCAATTGCATGTATAGCATTCCCATAAAGGAATAATAGGCTCATCGTATTTGTAGGCGAGGGATGGGCAATATAGGACAAAAATTTCTGGGGCAAAATATGAGTGTTGGAGCTCCCCATGGTAATTTTTAAGGCTGGTAAGAGCCAAGGTGTGGCTGACTGTCTACAGCTCGCACACAGACAAAGCTGGGAGTCATTTACATGCTAGAAGCTGTGAGCAGCAAGGCATTGTAAAGGACACCTAAGGTAAGAGCACGGGTAACACAGCTATTCATTAGCCAGGACTGTATCCCAGTATATGACAAATACCATATTATGAAATCACTGAGAAGCATTGCTCGAAGATTTGTACTATTCTCTAACATTTTGAAATATTAAATTTCATAGACATGAGACAGGCTCTGAAATGACCCAAGAAACTTCGGAAAATAAGGCTTATGTCAATCTCTTGGCATTTGCAGTTAGCTGGTTATCATTTCTAAAGATCACATGAACAATTACACAGAAATGAAGGTTGAGCAAATATGACTGTGTTAGGGCTCTTGGTTAAAATGCCTTTTGAATATGGGATTTAGACACTTTTGTAAAGTTTACACCACGTTATTAAGGGTGAAATCCTTGCATCATTAAAATATAGGGGAGTTTTACCATGGACTTCAGTGGAGACAAGATTTCTCCGTTATCTAGACCAGTGGTTTTCAAACTTAGGATCAGGACGCAGTACTGGGTTGCAGATATTTCCGGCACTGAATTAGGGCACCCGTGCTGCTGCTGCCAGAAGACTGGAATGCATTGCTCAAAGATGTAATTGTTGGGTTAGGGGCATAAATGATTTTTTTTCAACTGGATCCCAAGGAAAAAAGTTTGAAAACCACTGATCTAGACTCAGTTGTTTTTTGAATGATCTAAAATGTTCTAAAATACTTTGAGCTTCAAATTTCAGATGACTTATTTGGGTACTCTTCCCTTTACCAATTTTTGTAGTGCTGATAACATTTTGGGTTAATTCATTACTTGGTAATCCACCTGAAGCAAGACATGCCTTAGTATGGAGAGAATATCTGGAATACATATGGCGAAAATTACAAATTCTCCTGTTTCCTTCAGTCTAAATTTGAAATGAATGAGATAAAGAATGATTACATGGCAATATTTGATATTTTTCTGGTGTGCCATCAATTATCAATGTTTTATCCACTGAGGTGTTTGCATATATATTATTAAATATATAGTGCCAGATCCACAGCTGATGTAAACAGGCATATCCCAACTGAAGTCAGTCTTGATTTACACCAGATGAGGATCTCTTCCAGTGGTCTCCAACCTTTCACCAGCAGATGGCACCATGCTCATAGGTTTCAATGGCAACTGCCCTTCCCTGGTTGGGAACCACTAATCTATCCCATGCTACATAGCTGGAGAAAATACTACACTTATATTCAAACAGTAAGAATGCTACTTGGTATTTTTTTTCTCTTTCTTCCAATAATGTAGCTGCACAATGTACAAAATACATCCAATCTGGGAATCATCGTTTTCTTTTTAGATCTTATAAAAAAAAACTGGGTGTGGAAGAGAGACAGAGAGTATCACCCATCCCAGCCCAGGTGTTAAGGTTACTCACCTGATTCACAGTAAGACTCTCATGGCCCTGATAAGCACCCTAACTAGGCTGACCAGATGTCCCATTTGTATAAAGACAGTCCTGATACTTGAGGCTGTGTTGTATATAGTTACCTATTACTTCCCACCCCATCTTGATTTTTCACACTTCCTATCTAGTTACCTTAACCCTAACCCATTGGCTATTCTGGGATGTGTGGGGCAGAGGAGGGTGTGGAAATTTCTGAAAGGTCTCAGGTTTCATGCCAATGCCAAATAAAAATGTCAAAACCTCAAAATTTGGGGGGAAATCATTTTTTGTTTTCTGGTCATCCCAGTGAAAACGAGGATTACCATATTTCATGTTCCCAGAAAGAAGACACTGCCACAGGTGGGTGGGGTGGGGCTGGAAGGGGTACTTGTGACAGGGATGCTCACTGGAGGTGGGGGCCAGTGTTGCTCCCTGTCACAGTGAAAGGGAAGCTGGTGCAAGTCCAAGACGCAGTACTAGTTGTCACTCAGTGCCTCCCTGCAAGACCCCTCCTCAGGACTGGAGGTTGGAGCTTGCATGGGTGGGATCCAACAGCTGCAGTTGCAGGGGAATGGACCAATCAGCTGTAGAAGCAGGGAGGGGTCAATCAGGAAGCTGACCAATTGGGGATCTTTCTGAGCTGCAACGACTGTTCTGCAAAGGTCCCAGACATGGCCTATTACCTGAAAAATCTGCCTGGACAGAAGGTGGAGGATCAAAATGTCAAGGATAATTCAGATTTAACCCTAACTGGAAGAGCTGTTGATGTCACCTGCAAAGAGTAAATAGGCTGGTAAGACCTATTGCCTGTGCACTGGCTACTGGTATCAGAGATCTGAACCATAGTTATGCACCACAAAGGTTATAGGGCAGATGCTGACAGATCACCTTCTTGATCTTAAAAGACACAAAAATAACACAACTGGAATAACTGTATCTAAATTAGAGAGTGTACTGCCTTAACTACATCCGTTTCTGAACCAACATAGTTAAAGCAGCACAAAAAATTCTGTGTAGATCAGCCATAAAATAAATTAGGGTTTGGAATATACATGAGTAGTGGATCTCTTCAGTAAGACCATTTGGGACCATTTGTGTACACATACACTTTTCAGAGTAAAATTATTATAAAGTACTACTTTGCCTGCTTCTATTTTCACCTATGAAATTTTCTCATTTTTCCATATTGCACTGTGCTTTGTGGGTTCCAGTTAACATCTCTACTTGACAGGTGGAACTGAAATCAAAAGGAGTGCATACTTATTTACCTCCAACATGAAGATCAGTAGTGAAGATCTTTGCTTTTTAAGTTATATCTAATTCCAAAGGGGTAGCTGTGTTAGTCTATTGCAGAAAGACAGAGTCCTGTGGCACTTCTAAAGACTAACAGATTTATTTATCGCATGAGCTTTCGTGGGAGAAAATCCCACTTCATCAGATGCTTTGAAGGTGGGAAACTTACAGAATGGGAGGAAATTAAATGCAGGGGAGTGTATGACATAGGATCAGGTCAGGCTGTAACAGCAAATCAAAATAGGTGTTCGGATTCAAACACTGGGGAACAGCACATACAACAGCACCTGTTGTAATGAGAGAAAAATCCATAGTCCCTGTTTAACCCCAAGACAACTGAGTCAAATTTGCATATAAGTTCGAGTTCTGCAGTTTCTCTTTGAAGCTGTGATTTGTTATTCATCTGTTTCAACACAGCTATTAACAAGTCGTCAAGGGAGTGAGCAGGGAGATTGAAGTGTTCCCCTATTGGTTTTGTAGTGTTGCAATTTCTGATGTCAGATTTGTGTCCATTTATTCTTTGGCGCAGAGACTGTCCTGTTTGTCCAATATATAAGGCAGAGGGGCATTTCTGGCACATGATGGCATAAATCACATTCGTGGATGAGCAGGTGAACGAGCCCTTGATGGAGTAGGTGGCTTGATTAGGCCCCATGATGGTGTCTTCAGTGTAGATATGAGGGCAAAGTTGGCAGCGTGGTCTGTTGCAGGGATATGTTCCTGCTTTAGTGTTTCTGTTGTATGATCTGTAGTTGCTGGTAAGTATCCTTTTAAGGTTAGGGGGCTGTCTGAAAGCAAGGAGAGGTCTGTCTCCTAAGGCTTGAGAGAGTGAGGGATCATCTTGTAAAATAGGCTGTAGATCTTTGATGATGTGTTGAAGAGGTCTGGCTTGGGGGTTGTAGGTGGTGACCAGTGGCGTTCTGTTGTTGTTTTTCATGGGCTTCTCCTGCAGTAGTTGACTTCTGGGTACCCGTCTGGCTCTGTCAATTTGTTTCTTCACTTCTGCGGGTGGGTACTGTAGTTTTAAGAATGCTTGGTAGAGATCCTGAAGGTGTCTGTCTCTGTCTAAAGGGTCAGAGCAAATGCGGTTATATCTTAGGGCTTGACTGTACATAATGGATCGTTTGGTGTGTCGAGGATGAAAGCTCGAGGGATGTAGATAACTATACCGATCAGTAGGTTTGCGGTATAGGGAGGTCTTTATGTGCCCATCGCTAATTTGCACTGTAGTGTCCAGAAAGTGGATCTCTTGTGTGGAGTGTTCCAGGCTAAGTTTGATTGTGTTGTGGAAATTGTTGAAATCTCTATGGAAATCTTCAAGGGCATCTTTACCATGGGTCCAGATTATGAAGGTGTCATCAATATAGCGTAGGTAAAGTAGAGGTGCTTTGGGATGAGACGTGAGGAAATGTTGTAATAAGCTACCAGAAAGACTGTTCAGGGAGATCTCTTGTTGTTTACCAAAACAGTATGCTAAATGGCCCTTCGCAATGTTAACACATTTTCCCTTTCCCTGTTTATAAATCTAAGATGCTTGCACTTAATATTGATTTTAATGGCTTCCTCATAGTAGTAATAATGCTATCACTGGCATATAACAATGATCCTGATTTATGCTACCTAGCTGTACCCATGAAGAACTACAGATTCTGTTATCAATAACAAAAAATTATGGTGTGGGCAGGTTACAAGAGTGAAAGGAGGGTCGAATTTAGTCTCTTCTTGAGATATGTGGATAACTTTCAGTAACAGTAATAGTATGCCCACCTGCCAAGAAGCTCATGTACACACCGTGATTATTACTACATTTGTTTATTAAGGGCCTGAACCTGCACCATCAAAGTTAACGGAAACTTTAATATTGATTTCATTGGTAGCAGTGAATATGACAGAGGTTCTAATTACATAAATCTGAAGTATTTGGATACTGCATGAAATGTGCCTACGGCCCCAATTCAGCAGGTTTTAAAACACAAATCTAACTTTGAGTAAGGAGGCATCTCTTTAAAATCAATGGGACAACTCGTGTGATTGAAATTAGCACTAGGTTAAGTCCCTTGCTGAATTGGCATCTGATTCAAGGCCTTACATGCCCTGTGCGGCACACCAGACTCGGAGTCTGGGAAGGCTCTCTGGCTATGTCTACGCTAGCAAGTTAGTTCGAATAAGGAAGCTTAATTTGAATTAACTTGAGCCATGGCTACACTAGTTCGAATTAAGGGCTTCCTTAATTTGAATTAATAAATTCGAATATGCTATTCGAACTAAGGGTTAATGTGAAGTAGTTAGTTTGAATTTACCAATGTGGCCATGTTAGTTTGAACTAATTGCTTAGTTCGAACTAACCGGCCCATTGAACTCAATGCAATTCGCTAATTCGAACTAAGCAAGTGCCATGAACGGAACTTGCTTAGTTCGAACTAAATTTTGCTAGTTTGAATTAAGTTAATTCGAACTAACTAAAATCAAATTCCAAAGGGGTAGCCGTGTTAGTCTATTGTAGAAAGACAACAGAGTCTTGTGGCACTTTTAAAGACTAACACTAAAATCAGTTCGAATTAGTTAGTTTGAATTAACTAATTCGAACTAACTTTAGTAAATGTAGACATAGCCTCTGGTTTCCACACCACTTCAGCACAGCAGATTGGAAATACCCAGGCAGTTTCAGCAATATTTTTAAAAAATAGAGGTTTTCATTCAGTTAAGCAGCAGAGGCCATGCAAAGATGTGGATCTTCATCTAAATGTCCCCAGTGTGGCTGGGTGTTCAGAATTGGAGATTTGATTCACTTTACTTCTAATTAGCATGAAATTCCAGAACTGTTATTT
Source organism: Pelusios castaneus (assembly GCA_007922175.1). Classification (NCBI taxonomy): domain Eukaryota; kingdom Metazoa; phylum Chordata; order Testudines; family Pelomedusidae; genus Pelusios; species Pelusios castaneus. The sequence continues at coordinate 10,374,559 of ML685821.1, forward strand.
GTTTTAGTAGTAGAGCCTACTAAGCCTCTATTCTACAGAGACTTGTGAACATGCTTAACTTTATGTGCTCTGGGTAGATGCACTGGCTTCTCTTTGAACATGTATCCTGATGGTAGAAATGAAAGGCAGCAGCTGACTCACTTGCCTACCTTCTTCATATGCACACAGACTTGCTCACACCCTCTCTTTGGTGGCTTCAATCAAATATATTGTTTTCCGAAAGTAATGTTGGTGGCTGAATCAAAACCTGGGAGGCAAATCATCCCAAGTTTATTTAACAACAAACCAAGTAACACAAGGAAAACTGCACTGCTTGTATTATTCCTGTTCAATTTTAAGGCAATGTTTCTGCAACTGATAGAGTCTGTGTGATTGCTGTGCACTGAATCGCTTACATTTAAACCAGTGCTATTCCAGGAAGGCACAGCATTCCTTTTGATTAACTGCACTGGACTTTGGATCATGCCCTATATGAGTAGATTTCTCGATTCCAAAAGAAACCCTTGTGATCATTTGATTAGACCTCCTGTGTAACACAGACTATAGTATATCTTAAAAACAATTCCTTTTGAACTTACAGAAGTTCCAATTTTATTTCAAAGTTGCTAGTGATGGAAACTCCTTGACAATCCTTGGTTAATTGTTCCAGTGGTGAAATATACTCTCTGGCAATGTCTACACTTACCAAAGTTAGTTTGAATTAGTTAATTCGAATTAACTAATTCGAACTAATTTTAGTTAGTTTGAATTAACTTAATTCGAACTAGCATGGCTCCACTAGAATTTTAGTTCGAACTAAGTAAGTGCCATACCTGGCACTTGCTTAGTTTGAATTAGTCAGTTGCATTAAGCTCAATGTGCCGGTTAGTTCGAACTAAGCAGTTAGTTCGAACTAACATGGCCACATTGACTTAATTCGAACTAACTAATTCAAATTAAGGGTTAGTTTGAAAGGTATAATAGAATTTATTAGTTCGAATTAAGGAAGCCCTTAATTCGAACTAATGAAAGCCTAACGTGGCCAAGGCTCAAGTTAGTTTGAATTAAGCTTCCTTAATTTGAACTAACTTGCAAGTGTAGACAGAGCCTCTGTGCCTTATTCCAAGTCTTTATTTGTCTAGCTCAACTTCCAGTTATTGGATTTTACCATACTGTTGTCTGCTAGATTAAAAGAGCCCATTATCAGATATGCGTTTCCCCCATAGGTGCTCACAGACTGTGACCAAGTCACCCCTTAACCTTTTCTTTGTTAAGTCAAATAAATTTTGCTCCTGAGTCTAGCACTGTAAGGCATGTTTTCAAAAAAAAGAGTGCTCTAATAGACCTGAGACTGTCACAAAATTTCAATTCTGCTGCACTGAGCTGCTGCAGAGGCAACCTAGGTGGCCTTCCCCAACAATTTAAATCTTATCTTTTGCCTTCATAATCAGGATGCATGTATTAAGTCTATCTGTTTTCCTTTATTACATACTAGCTATTCAACCAGTCAGTTAAAGAGCAGAAATATATCTGCCAGGTAAAGAAAATCACTTATAAAACCTAATAACGAAACTGAATATATCACAGAGACCTCATCTGGGAAAACTTTTCCACTAAAATAATGTGCAAGAAAGAATGACAAAGTAACTAACTAATGATGAGTGGAAATTTTTGATCCATTTCTCCCTTCCCCATAGGGAAAGCATCCTTCACTTTATTTTACACTTATGATTCCTAAAGTGCTGAACTTCGCTTTCATGATTTTCTAGAATCCACATGATCCTAGAAGTTTGGGCTTAGGAGAGGATGTAAATACAGTCCATGTGCTTGATATTGCACAAATGTAAAATCTGTGGTCTTATGAAATTTGTAATTAAAATAGAAAATTCAGTTACATTAACAATTATGATCCATACTGCTCCTGCTTTGCTATCAGTGCTGGTAACAAGGTGACCTACACATAGATTTTTTTTTTTTAATTAAGAGGTGGTGATCTAAAAAAACCTGAGCTCCCTGTGTAACTGGAGCCAGTTGAGGGGCTGTGGAATGACTCTCAATGATGAGCCCCTTTTGGGGAATGGAACAGAGTCATTTTTCATATGATGTGAAGAGAGACAGGTAAGGATTGCGGACAGGAGCCAGCTGGCCTGGATGAAAGAGATGTCCTACTCATGAGCAGAGACAGGGGTAGAAGTGGTAGAAAACCAATGAGGAGTTTTCATGAATTAAAGTAATTTTTGTTCTGTTGGTTTTAATAGGAAAAATTTATCACTGATTACATATTCTCTCCAAAAGTTTTTTTTAAATGTTTCCCTTTTTTCCATCCCTCCAATTTCCTCCTTTTTGCCCCTGAAAAAGGGGGAAACAAAAGAAAAACTGAAAACCAAAACCAGAAAATAATCATTTTTCAGGTATTATAGAAAAATATTGGACTTTTTTTTAAAGGGTGAAAATAAAATCAATTTAACCATTTTATTTAAAATATTTTGACCCGCTCTAGTTAGCACATTCAGAATTCCTGATCAGCAGACTAGGACGATTCATGAGAGAAACATGTAAATTATATGCAATAATGAACACATCTGAGAATATTGTAAGCTGTACACTCACAATAACCAGAAAAAGGTTACCTTCAAATAAATTACATTAAAATGTATTTTCTTTGTTTCATCACTAGTGACACACTCTCACTCTTGGATACTGACCCCAAGCTTCTTGCTTTTAAGCATCCCCTTGAGCTAAAACCACATATTCTGCTGAGCTATAAAAATAAAAACATGAACCCGCATACTCTTGTGACATTACAGTTAATGCTTTGAATGATCATGGGAAGTTGCAAGGAATAGCATACTACATTGTACTGGGTAGAGAATGTAATGCAAGCTAACACTGTACTACCGTGACACTGCTGGTTTATCTGGTTCATTACCTGGCCTATTTTGCTGACACTATGCATCTCATGTATTCTTCAGTTTCTAGTAGAAAGAGAGGTTATTAATCTTGTAGGCAATGAAATGTAGCCATTTCTGTCACTTGTTGACACCTGATCAGGAATTATTTATCTGAATTCTGATTAGCACCCAAGGGCAAATACTGAACTCAGATGCCTTGTATCTTGTACTTTTTTCTAGTTCATGATCAAACAACTTTTCATCAGGTTCCGGTATAGCTTCAGTAGGTTATCTGGCCTTTCTTATATTCTTTACAGCTCACTGATACAGCCTGGCATAAATGAGAAGCTGACCTGTCAAAAACAAACTCCTAAATATTACTGTCTTGCTCGTGGCCATTTATTATTTATTGTGCATCAAAAATTTGTGCAGCCCTGCACAATGCAGACATCCCTTGCTATCCCATGGGGGTTACAGTCTCAGACAGACAGTCCAGTACCAATATAAGACACCCAGATGGCTTAATGAAGATCCAAGCTGAAAGATAGTGAAAGATTTTAAAATATACTTTAGATATATACTGGCATTTTAGCTACATGGTCTATTGTAAGTAGGTTTCAAGGAGCTGGATAAGAAGAAAGCAAAAACAAAGACCCTGACAACAAAAGAGAGCTATTGTGGTGGTAAATTTGAAGTATTTGGCAGAAGAAGGAAAAAGAAGGATTTGGCCAAGGTGAATTCAATTAATAATGTCCATGATGACATCAAACTATACTCTCAATGCATGAGGGTAACTGAGTTACACTGCCTGTTAGAGACAGCCACATGCTTGTTGTAACAACAGATCTTTCAAAACACTTTAACCAGGCGGCAAGGATTTTAGCTGGAGAAACTGAGATACAGTGAAAGTGACCTGCCTAAGCAGGCTAGTGACAGAGCAGGAATTGAATCCTGGTCTCCAGAGTACCAGCCTAATACCTTAACCACGAAGCAATTCCTGCTCTGTCACTAGCCTGCCGCCTGGCAAAATAGGCCAGGTAATGAACCAGATAAACCAGCAGTGTCACGGTAGTACAGTGTTAGCTTGCATTACATTCTCTACCCAGTACAATGTAGTATGCTATTCCTTGCAACTCCCCATGATCATTCAAAGCATTAACTGTAATGTCACAAGATTATACGGGTTCATGTTTTTATTTTTATAGCTCAGCAGAATATGTGGTTTTAGCTCAAGGGGATGCTTAAAAATGAGCCAAAGCTCATTGGAATTAATGGGAAGTGTTCCATTTATTTCAATAGGTTTTGGATCAGACTTTGAGAAAAGATGGGCCAAATTCTCCTTTTAGTTGTATAGGAGCACTGAAATAGCCAAGAGGAAAATCTAGCTTAACAGTTCCCTAAAAACATTAGTCACTTTATTGATATCAGATGAATCATCCTAAGAAAACAGAAGTAATAGTAAGGACAGCTGAGGCTCTTACTGGAAATTTGGTCAGAGACAGTGAGGCAGATTGTTTCAATTGTTGAGATGAATGTGTACTCCTCTTCAACAGAATCATAAAAAAAATCTAAATGAAGAATAACAAAAATGCCTAATGATAAATCATACTACAAAGTTCTTATTCCTAAACTCGTAACGATGCATAAGGATTTTACAATACCCAAATCTCACAGTTGTTTCACTTAAAAAATGGTATATAAATCAAATCATGTTGTGCTGTGCATCATGCTGCAAGATGCATGATTCACTACAAAGGTAATTTGCAAAAAGTCCTTCTCAACACAGAGTAAATCATGTCTTGGGCAGCTTACTATTCATAGCTCCTCACCGTGTCAAGCAAAGCCAGGAGCAAAGGATAAATTAAAATATATGAGCCTCAACACTTGAAATGACTATTCATACATAAGGTCTGTATTATACTATAATCAGTTGTGAAAGTTGAGTTCTCTTTTGCAGGCTAATGAATATATCTGAGATACTATAAATATGGTTACCATTCAATTTGTCCAAAATGACAAACAATCATTATATTTGTATTAATGAACTGAAGCTGTAAAAGGAATTTTAGCTATTTAATGAAGAGTGGGGGAAATATAGCCTGCTGCAAGGTATGGAGATGACAATTAAATAGTTTCAAATGCTAACCAATATGCTTCAAGTAGGCTAGGCAGTATTTAACATCCTATCTCCATCAGGTTTAATACTAAATACTTGCAGTTCTTTTCACCCACAACACCTTACCAGCCCTTTTCCTCCTTTAAATAACAGTTTAGTGCCATCATTCCAAGCTGTGGAAAATTATTTGGCAGCTGCAGCATTTGATTCCAAAACAGATTCCACTGACAGCTGTATTTATGGTATTAAAAGTGTATCTTGATTTGTTACTTTGTGAGATTGCTGATTGACTGTAGGAGCTATCAGTACTTCACCATCTTTCAATAATATACCTTTGGCTTGGGAAAAATGTGTGTATCATTTGATGAAGCGATACCTATGTCATACATGCCCTGTCTCATGCTATTGAATGTTACCCATTGCTTACTCAGAGAGAGAGTGAGAACACACATATTAACATTGTGAGGGCAGTGAACTGTTGAGAAAGGAAGGTGGTTTTAGCTTTGGATTTACTGGTTTCAGATTATATTGAACATACTGCTGAACTTTAGTCTGTTGGAATAAGAAAGTGTATATTTTTGAATTGTATCAAACCTAGAGCATACAGTTAGCTACTTTTTGAGTTTGTGGCCAAAGTTTTTCAAAAGCAACTTGTGATTTTGGGTACCCAACTGTAGAAAACATGAAGACACCTAGTTAAGATACCTTTAAAGTGTCTCAAATTGGGCACTCAAAATCAGAAGTAATTTTTTAAAATCTTGTCCTGTGCAGATAAATCTAAATAAATAAATGTGCTATCAAATTAGTATTCTGGGAGTAACCTCCATTCACTCTTGGGTGATATAAACATATAAAACCAACACTACAGTAAAATTCAGACTGGTATATAGGATCATATAATATTTGTGTGTGTGTAAGATGCAAGTAAAACTTTTTTTTTAACATTCTTGTTGATAATTCAGTGACTGCACTGCTTTTAATCATTATCCCATTTATGAAGGGAATCCCATCTCCCAATTTTTTTGCAGATGGTTTCCTTCCTTCTGTAATTCAGTCTTTACATTTATAGCATCCTGAGACAAAGATGTTGCACGAAAAATGGTTTAAGTGTGAATGAGTGTGAGATTAGTTATGTTACATCAATACCTCTGCTAACCAAAAACATAGCTGGTGATGTAACAGGTGTACTGAATCTGAAAAAATCCATGCAGAGCATGAGTGTCATTATAGGAACAAATTAGAATTTTTTTTTGCTTGTGTGTATGCTGCATTCCTTTGGATTTTCAGATTAAGTAAGAGAGAAGATGGAATTTATTATGCCTAAATTGATTTTTTGTACCATGACAAGTCAGCTTTCACATGCACTTATGCGGTAGGTGAAACTAGATGTTTTCTATTTGAGAAAGGAAAATGAAAGCACACAATCTGGAAGACCAGAAAATGTAGGTGGTGAGTTGATTTTCACAATTTCTGTTTTCATAAATCCATATTTTTTATTATATAAACAGGCCCTGATCATCCAACGAGATGCCTATTGGCCCATCTATGCAGCCTCACAGATCTCGTAGGAGAGTTGGTGCCTAAACCTGTGGTTAATAATACAGCTGGTTTTGAATTAGACAGGGCTACTCTGCAACCAATATCTTTAAATGGTGTTTTTCTAATAACCTTTGATGCAGTTGGCAGTCAACTTTAGGCTATGACCCATATCCTTGACAAGTGGCCACTGACTTATTCTGATGGTGGGCTACAGGCTGTCCACCCACTGGTGGTGATGCTATCAAATAGCTGGTCAAATTAATGTATCTGTGTATATGCAATGCTGCCCAGATGCGTGATCAAGAATGGTCCAAGCTGCTTGCTGCCTGCTATTTGATATGTTTATAGCATCAGGCAAGTCCCTCACTGAACCTATGACACCTTCTCTCAGTTACCATCACAACAAATAGCATAGCTACCATCTTTGTTGGCAGTCACAGCAGAACCACTGGTATGAACACAGCTGCTCTCCATGAACCACTACATGCCAGTTTTTCCTGTTGGGGAGTGAGGCGTATTATGAGAAAGTGCAATGGGGTTTGCGTGGCATGCACTGTTACCTGGCTGTTAATACGCAGAAACAATGCACTAAGTGTCAGTCAAAAATGGGCTATATAAAACATGTGCACCAAAACCACAAAAGCAAAGAAATGAAATGAGATGACATCTAGCAATACAGATCCACATCTCGCCAACAGAACCACCACCATGTCACAGACAACACACAACTTAACTCTGCTCCATAGGGATACTGGCCCTTAATTACTTCTATCTTCTAGGGAGAAGGCACATACAAATGTCTCTGGGGGTAGAGACAGCACTAGGTGCAGAGGCTGCTGGGAGCAGAAATCTGTGCCGCACACTGACCCACAAGGTGGATTGGGGGTGAAGGCGGTTCTCCTTCCCTGCTCTCTGTAGGGGCTGGTGTGGATCCTGCTGTGCAGGGCTGGCGCAAGCTGCCACCTGAACATGCCTCTGTGCACCACAGTTAGCACACTACTAATCTAGTATATCACATCCACCACAAACAGATCAGACGACTTCTCCTCTCCTCTCTTTTCCTTCCCTCCTTTTTAGGAAAGTGGATGTTGGAAGACCAATTCTAACTCAAACCAATTAACAGATTTACATGCAAAATCTTCAGATGATTCTAGCTTTCCTCAGAGATTGTGCTGAAATTTGAGGCAAATAAACAGTGCTTTTTAAACAAAAGCCAGAAAGTGAATTCCTGCTTTAAGCGCAAATAGAACCCAACCTTATAGATGTGTCACAAATTTTCTGTCCCAATGATTTTCCAGTGGAAAATATCCTTTGCACAAAATAAAAAATTTTCTTTGGGAAAGTTTCAAGTTTACTTAAAATAATTTCCATTTGCCAGTAGAGAAAATTAAAATTATGACTCCCTGGATGCCTAGCAGCATAAATCTTTGCAATGGTAGTTTCTGCTTAAGAGATTCCCAGGAAGGTTGGCAGCAAGCCAAAAAATTCTGTTTGGGTTCTCTCAATGGAATTTTTCAAAAAAAATCCCTTCCGAAAGAAATTTTCACTTTTCTCTTAATTTGGGGTGTCTTCCTCCCTCCCCCACAAAAAACCATGACATTTTCCTGGGAATGGATTTCTGTAGTTGCCATAGAAGAGTGCTATTCATCAGCCAGGCTGTCAATATAGCACTGACACAAGTATTAAAAATTCATGCTGAAGGCTACAAATAAAAATACGAACTCTGAATTATGTTCAATTAATCAAAAATACAGGGACAACTAGCTGAATGAATATGCTACTTTACGTCTACCATAGTCTACCTGAAAATCCATTTTACTGTTCAAACATGCTCATTACAATTATACTGTCATCTTGTTCCTTCTTTGTGATCATATATTTTAAACCTTGTGCTTTATCATCACATTGAGACCTATTATTACAGTTATCTTTGCTATTGTCTCATAACATCTCCATCACCAATATGTTGTACCTACACTGTACAGTGTATGATAATTTTTTCATACTTTGTTATATAATGAGCCTAATAAAACTATAGAAATTAAGCTCTATTTAAATAACAAATCATTAGCTTCAAAAGAAATGGTCCCATTCATTGCTTAGATATTGTTGAGACCAATACATCCACATAGTTTCAGTATAAGACTTCAGACTAATCATTAAAGAAGATATTCAATAAGTATTGGTGGACATTGGAATTTTGTAGTTTGACCACCTTTGTCTAAATTTCTATAGAGATTAAACTGAAATTTCTTGGAGATTATTCCATGCATTAGTTAATTATTCCATGCATCAATTCATTGGAATTATTCTGTATAAGAACAGCGGCAACAAGAGTTCTATGTAGCATAGCTGGCTATAGAGATTAGTCCCATGTCGGCAGTTTATTAGATCTAGGCCTTGTGAAATTCTAGGATGCCTGATTTTTTTCTAGCTCCATCTCGTCCGTTGGTCTGATCCTGCACTGTCAGTGGAAGTTTTAGGTCTTTGAGGAATGAAAGTGCAGTTCTCCACTGGGTGACATGTGGCAAGTCACTTACAGACAAATTTCCAAAAGTACCTGCTAATTGTGGGTACTCAGCTTGAAGAACTTAATGCATCTCAAAACAGGCAACTAAGCTTTAAGAACCTCAGAATCAGTATCACTTTCCAGAGGGGTAGCGGTGTTAGTCTGGTTCAGGAAAACAAACAAAGAGTCCTGTGGAACTTCTAAAAACCAACAAATTTATTTATTACATGAGCTTTCATGGGAGAAATCCCACTTTGTCAGACACTTGAAGATGGAAAACAGAATCAGTGGCTACTTTGAAAATTTATACCTAACATTCCTTTGCCCCTGTTTACTGATCTGGGTACAGTAAGCTCTAATATTCCAGCTTACATCACCAGAATTATTATTAAAATAGTATTATTATAAACAATTGATCTTTGGATGTAAATTGTTGTACAATTGTTATATATCCTTATTCTCCTCTATTTCCATATCTTTTTAAAGATATATAGATAACATCTAAAAATACAGGGGGTTGTGCAAAAAAAGTGATATCCAACACACAGAGAAAGAATGGACATGTCATTTAAGATACATGGATCAATAGCTATGCAAATTGCAAAGTTTTCTGAAATAGTGGCAAATATATTAAATGTGTGTTTGATTCTGCCACCTTTACTCATGCTGAGTAGCACTTTTTATCACAAGGTACCACTCAACATGAGCAAGGGTATCAGAAACAGGTCCTATAGAAGTAGGAAGAGATATTGGGTGTGTCTACACTACAATAAAACACCTATGGCTGAACTCTCTCAGTTGACTTAGGCTATGTACACACTACCATTTTTAACGCGCAATAATCCTCTTCCGCATTAATTCTCCCGTGGCTGTTGTTGCGCGAGATCGCGTACACACTATGCTTGCTCTAACGGAACAAAGCCCCCCCCTTCTGAGCGCAGTCCTCCAGAAAAGCGAAGGGGATTGTGGGTACGTATCCCAGAGTCCCCAGTATCATCTCCCGTGGTGCATTCCGCTACTGACGCTACCCAGCGGTTGCCAATATCAACGAGCGCGAATTTCAAATTGAAGCAACCTTCTTCTCGGCACTGCCTTTTCAAAATCGACATGGATTCAGCTGTGATCTTGAATGCTGCCTTCAGCATTGTGAACACAGCCCAGATTCTGTTGCGGTTTGCCTTTGGCTATGATTCGGAGCATGACACGGATGACTCGGTCTCGGATGATGACAGCATTGAAAACCAAACGGACATTCTGATCAGTTTCGCGGACCAGCAACACAGCCTGAACCGCCGTGTTTGGTCCCGGCAGACGAGCACAGACTGGTGGGAACGAATCGTCCTTCAGCTGTGGGATGATGATCAGTGGCAACAGAACTTTAGAATGCGGAAAGCCACATTTATGGAGCTATGCCAGGAGCTTGCCCCTGCCCTTCGATGCAAGGACACGAGGATGAGACCCGCCATGACCGTGGAGAAGCGTGTGGCTATCGCACTTTGGAAACTGGCGACTCCAGACTGCTACCGCTCGGTCGCAAACCAGTTTGGGGTTGGACGCTCGACCGTTGGAGTAGCACTGTCACAAGTATGCAGAGCCATCAACCGTATTCTGCTCAGGAGGATGGTGACCCCGGGAAACGTGAGGGAGATCATCGCAGGATTTAATGAGTTGGGCTTCCCGAACTGTGGGGGTGCAATAGATGGGACTCACATCCCTATTCTCGCTCCCGACCACCTTGCCTCTGAATACATCAACAGGAAAGGATACTTTTCGATGGTTCTACAGGCACTGGTGGACCACCGTGGTCGCTTTATGGACATTAATGCTGGCTGGTCTGGAAAGGTGCACGATGCACGCATCTTTAGAAACTCTGGACTATTCAGAAGGCTACATGCTGGCACATTTTTTCCAGACGAGAAAATAATTGTGGGCGGTGTAGAGATGCCAGTGGTGATACTTGGGGACCCCGCCTACCCACTGATGCCATGGCTCATGAAGCCGTACACCGGGAAGTTGGATCCTGACAAGGAGCGTTTCAATTACCGGTTAAGTAGATGCAGAATGGTTGTGGAGTGTGCCTTTGGCCGTTTAAAAGCGCGCTGGAGAGCGCTGTATGGCAGGCTAGATCTCCACGAGGACAGGATCCCATTAGTTATTTCGGCTTGCTGTGTTCTTCACAATATATGTGAAAGCCGGGGTGAGAGATTCAGGAACTCTTGGACCACTGAGGCACAACGTCTGGAAAATGCCTACCAGCAACCAGACACGAGGGGTATCCGGGGGGCGCAGCTAAGGGCAGTTCGCATAAGGGATGCGTTAAAAACCCATTTTAGTACTGTTGGTTAAAATTGTACCTTTGAATATAGTTACTAACCATTTCCTATATGTTTCAACTGTTAAAAATTAAGCTTTAGAAATTTTGTGTTTTTCCCCTGTAAACATTCATTGAATCAAAAACCGTTAATGTTAAATTAATGAAACAAATAAAGAAAGTCTGATTAAGTTTAACAAGGATTCAACTTTATTTAATTAACATTGATCAAAACTCGGGTTTGAGGGGAGTAGGGACTAAAGGTGGGTGTAGGTGCGGGACTCAACTACATATGTTGGGGGAGGGGTTCTGTTAGGGTTACACCATGGATGTCCATGGTGGTCTAAAAACTGTCTGGGGGGGGAATGTGGCGTGGATGCACTGAAAGGCATATGAGGCTGATGATGGGGGGTGCGAGCCTGTAGCAGACCGACCATGGTCTTGAGGAGGTTGGTCTGCTCCTGCATGATGCCTATCAGGGCATCCTTCTGCTGCTCTCTCCTCGCACTGCTCTGTCTCCTGTCCTGCCTGCACTGCCTCCTCCATTGCCTTGTCTCCCTCGCAGAAGCCTCATGGAACTGCATGAGCTCCTGGAAGACGTCTTCCTTGCTCCTGCGAGGCCTCCGCCTTATCCTCCTCAGACGCTCAGCTGCAGCTGTAGACTGTCCACCGAAGGTCATTCCTGTTCAGATATGAAAAATGTAGAATGCCGCTATTGTTCTCGCCACGGTCAGGAGCAAATGATGTTGTTCTCCCCACACATTCCTTCAATACACAAGAGGGGACCTATGGGGGGGCGGTAACAGATTTCCCAAAGCTTGGTACGGGTTGCAGAGCTAGTACAACGGAGAGTTGACTATTGCCACACCAAGTTCTGATCCCGTGCCCGAGATGGCTGAAATAGAGGCAGATCTCACACTGCTTAGAGTGCCTCTGCAAGCGAGAATGCATCTCCTTCATGTTGCCGACTTCAAGCCGGGACCTTACGCTGCAGGACTGTGCGCAGCAATGTTGCCCGCAGGAGTGCTTGCAAGTCTGAAAGGAAGAGTGTCCCTGAATGGTGGAGTGCAAAGGAATGCTCTACCATGTAATTTCAAGAGAAGACTCTGGAAATATTTGGATGACGCGTTCAGTGAGTTGAAAGGGAACGACTACTTGGAAATCGAGGCATACATCGATGACCTTTTTAAGTAATGCTAGTAACACCTTTACAGTTCTGTAAGGAACAGAACTGAGGACACCGAAAACAAAAACCCCTTGCAAAAAAAACCATGTCTACGCTGAGCTGTAGCACCTAGAATAGAGGACATTGCGAACGGGACTTACCAGAGCTGCCTTCTGATGATTCCTGGGTAGGCGTGGAGAAGGAATCAGTGGAGCTTGTTTCTGGCTGGGTGGAAAATAACTCCTGGCTCCCCGGGTCAGTGGCTCCGTTCTCTCCGTCCTCGTAGTCTTCTTCTTCTGATTCCTCGTCCACAATTGCCTCGTCGCCTTCTGCTTCCTTCTCTGTTTGGGGTGCAGTCTCCGAGGTGTCTACCGTGCAGTTCGGGGTGGTTGTGGGATCGCCGCCCAGGATCGCCTCCAGCTCCTTATAGTACTTGCACGTTGCTGGCGCGGAGCCAGAGCGCCGGTTAGCCTCTCTGGCTCTGTGAAATGTTATCCGCAGCTCCTTCACCTTTGCCCGGCACTGCAGGGTGTCTCGCTCGTACCCCTTTTCGGTCATGGCTTTGGATATTTGACCGAAAATGTCAAAATTCCTCCGGCTGCCACGTAACTGTGACTGCACGGCGGACTCTCCCCAGATGCCGATCAAGTCCATCACCTCTGCTGCTGTCCAGGCTGGAGCTCGTTTGCTGCGGCGCGACGACATTGCGAGCGAAGGACACAGAGGCAGCAGCACCGAACAGCGAGGCAGAAGGGAGAGTGGTGAATTCAAAAATTCGCGGGACAGAAGAGGAGGTCGGGAAAAATGACGTCACGACGATAGAGTACAGGCGGAAGTGCAGAAGGGATGGAATTTGAATTGTGGGCCATTTCCGTTATATTCACATTGCGCGATAAGCGTACACACACTGGCCATCGCGCAACAACTATTCCGCGTTAGCAGCAACCACGCTCGTTTAGGTGGTTTACATTTTGCGCAAAAAGAAGGGACTTAACGCGGAATAACTGTAAGTTGTGTGTGTACGCTCTGTTTGTTATTGCGCATTAAAGGGCTTTATCGCGCAATAACTTTGTAGTGTGTACAAGGCCTTAGACTTGGAGCTAGAAAATTGCTGTGAAGACATTTGGGATCAGGCTAGGGACCATGAGGTCCCATAGCCTGGGCTCCAACCTGAGCCAGGCTGAATGTGATGGGCCCCCATGGTGTGCTACCTGAGAACTGTGGGAACGCCATGCCCTCTTCACTCCCTGGCCTGGGCTGTCTCTCACAACTCCTTGCTACTGCCCAGCCTCAAGCCCCTCTAGGCTCTATCACCACCTAGCCCCACAGCATGCAGAGCACCACACCCAGCGAAATTTCATGAATGATTGCCTGGGTTGTCACTCACACTGTGATACTGTCAGCAAGCCACACTTATACAGCCACCTACACACAGACCAACATCCAATTTAGCTGTACAAGTGCCTTGCCTAGCCACTCACAAACCAACAATAAAGAGGCACCAGCTAATTACATCCCTTCACCCCTACAGTTTGTAAGAACTGCACCAAAAGGAGTCGGTTCCTAAAACGATATTGATAAATCCATTGCTTCCTCATCATGGAGAAAAAATGCAATAGCTTTTGTTACTGAGCTAAGATTTCTAGACACTGAAATTCGATACCACTTTGGCTGAAATAAAACTTTAAACAAGTTTATTAATTACAGTAAAATAGATGTTAAGTGATTAAAAGTGGCAAGTTTAAAGAGATTAAAGAGAGTTACCAATTAAGGTAAATATAAGATCATAGCCTAAGTGCTACACGCTAACAAGATCTTGAATATGTCATGTCTCATCTTAGTTGGTACAATTATTTATTTTTTTTAAATTCAGGCTTGGCAACATTCCTTGTCTAGGACTCCCCTCCCCAGTTTCAAAGCCCTTTGGTCTTCCAGGTAACCCTTCAGGTGTTGAGTTGGAGAGAGAGAAGCCAAGACATATCATTATCCCCCTTTTATAGTTTGTTTCAGTTTTCTGGAAGAGTCCATACATGTGACATGGCAGCTGCATCCAATTGGTCAAGCCAACCTCATTGTGAATGTGTGTCCTAAAATAAAGCCTTCACTGTAAACAATTCCTCTTAGTAGAATCTATTCATGAATGGACAAGAGATAGCCATTAATGCTGTCTAGCCACTCAATTGTGATAGGAGTTTTTGCATCAAGTTCGAGTAGCATATTTAACGACGTTTCATAACTTCACATGCAATATCAGCACATATAATCCCACAAGATATTAATGTTTAGGCTTAAGATAATAGCACACAATACCTTGTACAGAAAATATCATAATTATAGGGTATTGATGAATATAGGACTTTGGGGGTGGTGGTGTCAGCCACACAGTGTCAAAACATCTAGAGTGCAATTTTATAGCCCCACAACCCAAGCCCAAGTTAGCTAGCACAAGCCAACTCTGGGTGTTTTATTGAAGCGTAGACATGTCCTCTTACTGGTCAATGTACATATGTGGCTGTGGGAGGGCCACGCTGTTATTGTTACTAAGAGACAACTTAGGTTTCCATCTGTAGAGCCCTACAGATCTGCGGGTATCTGATTTAGATCTATGGGTATCTGCACCATCTGCAGACCCATTGTTTCAGATTGGAGTTTGGATGCAGATTCTATTTTTGTCTGCCCAGAGTGCAATTGCTGCAGCTGCTGCTATGATCTGTGTCAGCAGCACTCAGGGGAACAAAGGAAGCACTTCAGCCAATCCCAGCTCAGCTCTGGTTGCGGTCTGTCAGCCAATCAGAATCCCAGTCACAGCAGGCCGGGGCTCGGAAAGCCGCCTCTCACTGTCGGTCAGTCAGCATGCTGGCCTTTGATTGGCTCAATCCTCATGTAGGCTCCACCCACTTTTCCCTTTTCTTGTTTGCAGTTCATGTGCTGTGCTGTCAATCAGATTTCCAAGGAAATCTCTTTAAGACTTTTAAGCGTTCCTTTAAGACCTTTAAGTGTTCCTTCCTTGGAGCAGAGTATCGTACAAGCAGCAGAAAGGGAGGGAGAAGATACAGCAGGGATGGGGCATTCATAGAAGAGAATAGAGTGTTCCCCCCTTTTAACTTGCTAGTATCGCCAGGTTCTGGAGACTGTATTATGCCCCCTCCCACTAACCATGCTACAACCTGGCTGAAGGTCTCAACACACATCTGAGAACTTCTGTGTAGACAATGATATTTGTTACTTTGAAGGAAAGATAGAATACTGGCTTAGCTTTATTTTATTTTAATTAGTTTGCACATTGTTTAAGTTTTTGTTTATTGTTCTCATATCCAGTAGAAGAACAGTTTAACTGTTTATAAGAAATTTTGTTGAAGGTGCATATCTAAGTGAACATACACTTCTGCAGAGGAGATATTTTCAGTTAGCTGTAACTTTCTTTATGATATTGGGCCAGCTCCCCATCACCCCAACAATGCAAAGCAACCTCAGGTATCAGCTTAGCTAGCCAGAGAAGAAACCCCAAAATACTGGAGAATCCCTAGGTGGTATACAGACATCATTGAAACCCCTGTGTCGTTTCTCTTTGCCCAACTCTTAGACCTGATGATCCAGGTGTGGCCTGAGCATCTTAATGTCTCATTGATGTCTGACTGTTGGAATAGGCCTAAGTTAAAACATTCTTTGTGTTTCCCAAAATGATTCTGGGGGCTAGGTTGGTGCTTGTTATGTGGGATTCCAGAAGGCGGAGAAAGACTCTAGACACCTCTTTTGGTGTTAATCACTTTGTATGTAACTTTTATTAATTTGGTATGAGGGTACAAGTTTAGGAAAACATAAGCCACAGTTCATCAGTTGAGCAGACCATCTAATAAAAATTGCACAACAGATACAGTAGGTAATCATATCTATCCCAAAAATGAGGAGCTCAAGCTCATCCAGGTAGGTCTCTAGGTATCGATACATATAGCAACAGTATAAGGCAGGCAAGGCCTGGCGTGGTTAATTACTAGAATTGCGGCTCTAAGTTAGGCAGCACAGAATACAACATAGAAGACAAACTACCACACTCACATATCCATCATTGGAACACACTCATACCTGTCAGACACAGGGCTTACTTAAGACTGGCCAGGTCCAAGTGATCCCAGGTGCCAAGGCTTGAGGGGGGTGAGGAAGCTGCGATGTGCACTGATCCCATTGCGTTGATATCAATCTTCCTCTCCTTAACTCCCGAGTCAAGCTGTTTTATGGATGAATCGATCAAAGGGGCTGGGCAGAGCCATCCCTCTCTATCCTCTTTCATCCCCATTTAGAGTTGCCTTTGACTGGTCACTTCTTTTTTCTTGATTGGCACTCCTGGGTTCTGGCCAGTCAGCGAGTTTTTCCCTTGGTCAGGAACTTTTACATGCATACCACACATGCACCCTTTGCTTAACCATCTGTGCTGCCCATAGCAATTTCAAGTTTAGGCCATGGAAATTGCTAGATAATCAAAATCTACACTTCTTATACAATCAAAGCTGCTGCATCCAGTAATTCTATCTTTGGGGGGAGGAGGGGGATTTTCTTCACTTTGGCTATGTCTACACTGGCAATTTAAGTCTACTTAAGAAGGCTTAAGTCAACTTAAATTAAGCCACATCCACACTAGGCTTTCATTAAGTCGACTTAAGAAATTCCTTAATTCAACTTAATGAAAGCATACGTCGACTTTTATAACTACCACTCATTAGGTCGACTTAACTCTTAAGTCGACTCCTTAAGTCGACTTAAGGACAGGGTGGACGTGGAGTAACCCTTAAATTGACTTTATTAAGTCGACTTAAGGGTGGTTAGGTTGACTTAACAAAAGTGGACTAAGTCGACTTAAAGCTAAGTCAACTTAATCCACTTTGTTAAGTTGACTTTAAGTCGGTCTAAAGTCGACCTTAAGTCAACTTAACAAAGTCAACCTAACTTTTCCTAGTGTAAGCATAGCCTTTGAGAGGCCCACCTTCTGTTCTCTTAAGGGTACACTTGCACAAGCTTGCTAACCACAGCCGCTTGCCAAGCGAAATGCCAAAAGAGGAACTTTAACTTATGCTGTTGCTACAAATCCCTTAATCATGGAGATTATTTTCTCTTTAGCATTACTTAAGCAAAGATGTTAACATACGCCTTCTCTTTTTAGCATACAGGGCTGATTCACTCTGGTGGCCCAGCTTCAGGCCCACTCAGGGACCCACAGCACATGCTCAACCATCCCACTTCCCCAGACTGGGAAGGGTATAGGTAGCAAAAAGCCCAGGATTGAGTCCTTATCTTTTGGGTTGCAGTGTCTAAGGCAGGAAGTGAAATTATTTGAGCTTTTTTATAACAATCCATTCAGCCATTAAAAAAATTTTTTTTTAAATGAACAGAACGAATGAGACTGTTGTGGCAGGGTGGGAGGGAATGCACATAAATTTCCACAGTTCAATACTTTTGCTTCTACCACATAGTGACCACGTTGCAGCTAAAGAGAATGTAGTCAAATGGATGAGACCTTCTGTCCTATTAGCTCCGCATTATTATTGGCAATGACAACTCTTATGACTCGTCCATGGGTTTAGTTTTTCCTCTTCACTCTTTATTACAATCTCCCTTCTTTTTCCATAGCTCCAAACCATAATTTTTAACAGACTCAGGAAGGACCTTGATGTGGTTCTTTTCCTCATTGCATTATTGTGTACTTTAAATTGCTTCCTTTGCATGATGCAAGCATGGCATCTCTTCAAAACGATGGGTTTGGAGAAGGTCAGCCAGAGACGATATTTAACTTTGTTCAGATACAGTATAACAATAAGCATTATTTTGCTTTTATCTGATCTTGCCTGATCTTAAAACTTATATCTCTGGGCCAGATCCCCAGCTAGTGTAATCTAACATAACTCCATTGAAGCCAACCTTATTTACACGAGATGAAGATCTGTCCCTATGTTCCCCAATTAGTTCATAAATCAGTCAGTTTGAGAAAGATAATTGTTTGTTGATGAGGCAGCTGTGTTGTCTCTGGCCTGCAGCAACAGATATGTGGTTTTTGTGAATTACTGTAAATGCTTTAAAAATTAACATATGTATCAGTATATTTGCTAGTGAAGTACAGAGAAAGGGGTTACTTTTTCCATTAGTTAATACAGCAATATACAGCAAAGTGAATTACTGAAATGAAGTGCAGAATCCCATAACAGAATGGAAATTGAAATGAATATACTTGAAGTATCCAAGTAACTAATAAGAGGTTAACAATGGCAAGGTTTACTTTTGGATGATATTAGGCTCCTGATTGTGTGTAAGGTTAGATAGTGGAAGAGTTTACTCAGTGGGGCATTTCTGACCAGTTATTGGACATTATTAGGGAAAGAGCACAAGTTTAGGAAGGAAACTGTATTACAATGTATCCTGGAAGGAGTGAGATTACACTTCTACTACCATCATCATCATCACAGTAGTGCTAAGAGGCTCCAGCAGAGTTCAGCTGCCCGTTGGGTGGGTGGTATACAAAAGACATAGGATGAGGCAGTTCCTGTCCCAAAGAGCTTATGATCTGAATAGACTAGATGAAGAGAGGGGAAGAAATGAAGCGTTATCCACTTTTTTAGGGGGAAGGACTGAGGCACTAAATGATCAAATAACTTGCCCAAGGTCACACAGGAAGTCTATTTCAGATCCAGGAATTGAACACAGATCCCAGAATCCCAGTCTCGTGTCCTAACCACATGACACTTACTTAGCTCTTTATAAAATAGTTTATTGGTGGGCGTTAGCTTGAATACATTTCTGCCGCTTGTATTTTTTCATCTTTCAGATATTTATGCTGAGTTATGTTCCTTTCACATTTTTTGTTTAAGTTAAACAAGTTTAGTTCCTACAAACTCTTCTCAAAAGTCAGTGTCTCAGGGCACGTAACTTTCGCTGGACTTTGCAGTGCAAAGCAGTAACGTAACCTTTCATGCAAGGACAGAGATTCCTCTCACTGATATATATGCCTGGGAGAAAGGAACAATGGACATTTTCTACTTGCGCAGCATCATTGCTCTGAAAACTTCCATTCAGTTTCTTATCAGTACTTACACAGAACCTCTTTCTTCATAGCTAGTGTCTAAATATAGTTCCATAGGTCATATCTGTCCTGTGTATTCTTCTTCTCTGGTACAAATCAGAGTCAAGGCCATCATCATGATGATTCCAGATATGAGGGATTCTTTAAACAGCCTGCAGACCTGTTTTCTTGTGCTATGATCTTGTCTGTATATCAGTACATTAATATGGGAAACCTCCTAGGGAGAAATAGGGACTGCATGAGGTTGTGCTGCCCTAGAAGCCAGTAAGAGGAGGAGCAGTAGGAGATGCAGACAGAATAGGGAATTCAGGAGTCTAGTCTGGTGATGAACTACAAGTAGTTCCACCCGGTGTTTTAGGTCAACCCTGTAGTTTAACAATCATAGAATCATAGAAACTGGAAGGACCATGAGAGGTCATCAAGTCCAGTCTCTTGTACTCATGACAGGATCAAGTGCCATCAATACAATTTATAGTCTGTGCATAGCAATTTGGCCAACATAGGGAGGTGTGTCACCAGAAGTCACCCCTGAGTAGCCCCATTAAGTCCAATTCAATTACACATAAAAATACATGTGACATTAAGCACATGCTTAAATCTATCCTACTTAGCTAATCCCTTAAACATGTACTTGACTTTAATTAGCTTCCACTTAAATACTGTTCTGAAGTGGGGCCCTCGTGACCAAGTAAATTCGTGTAGAGGTGTATCTTAAACACTACAGAGAGAGAACGTTGTGAGGCAAAAATGTAATTATCTATTGCAAGCCAGAAATCTTCTTTGTTTGATTCCCAGCTATTCACCCCAACTGGAGCTGTCATCTCAAAGCCCTTTGGGTCCAATCACCACCTATGTTCTTTGCAAAACACAATCTGTTCATTACATTACTCTCCTGCAGCAGAAAGCCCTGGTGCAATCTGTACCCATAAATATTACCTACCAATCCATTTTTCCCCCTCCAACATTAATTTTCTACCATGTAAGTCAATATTATAGGCCCAGTCTTCTCTAGTCTCACACACTCTTGTCATTTTATTAGGAGCAGACCTATCCCCAGGAAGAGAACCTCTTACAATACCTCTGCCCCATTATGGAACTCAATGGCATCCATTCTTACAAAAGGTTAATTCCTAAAAGTTACTAATCCTAGTGACCTTAAGATGTTTGTGAAGATCAAAAGCTTGTCCCTTACACCAAGAGAAATTAGTCCAATAAAAGATATTATCTCACTAATGTTGTCTCTCATATTCTGAGATGAACA